>LPNX010390938.1:57597-158191 GCA_001517045.1 Pseudotsuga menziesii
CTCTACAGGATCTCCAAGAACTCAACATCATTATTTGTCCATTATTGTAAAGGCATTGTACTAGAAGATTTGCATGGACTTGTTGATTTCATGGTGAAGTTGAACGTAAATTATAAACAGAGAGGAGCACTAAGCAAGATACAACACTTTGTAGTAAATTGAATGAGTAGAGATATAATGTCTGGAGCAGTCTGAATACATCCTTCACTTGAATGATGTTAGTTCTTGGCAATCCTAGCATTATTCAAGTGAAGGATGTATGCACACTCCTGCAATATCATGATTCAACCATGAGGTGCTTAGTTGATTGGAAATTGGGTTAGGTAAAAATTTGCCATTAATGGACAATCATGAATCTTATGGTTTATGCTTTGGGTCTTGAAGAAAGTACTAGGTATTTTGATGTCCTCTATTTTTTATTTGAACATTTTATGTAAATTTTCACCGTGTCTGATTTTTTTTGTCCCTCTTACAATTAACACGATAAGATGACCTTTGTGGTTTAGACATTTGGTTAGCTTTAGAATTATTCCCTGGTGTGAGTGATATTTATCATTTCCTTTCCCTTTTTCCATCCCGTTGGTTTCATCAAATCATTGAGGAAGGCATGATATGGTTAATTTAAGAGCCTTTTGATTTGTGGGGTATAGTCTTTTTTGGTTCTTTCTACTATGAGATTGCATTAGGGTTTCCTGAGGGTTGAAAATTAGTATGGGAGAACAAGTTAGCTTTGCCTTAGGGTTGAAAATTAATATGGGAAAACAAGCATCATCAAGAAAAGCTAAAAGGAATAAATCAGCAAATATTACAGACTGATATAAATCTATTTAAAACATTCTTTTCATTCCTGAACATGCCAAGTAGCAGATATGGAAATGTCTGCTCTTCACCACCATGGATTATATATATATATATATGCCTCTGAAGTGCTGGCTTATGCACTATAGAGTAGCACTCATGAAGAAGTTAAAGCATCCACTCTACAGGATCTCCAAGAACTGAACATCATTATTTGTCCATTACTGTAAAGGCATTGTATTAGAAGATTTTCCTGGACTTGTTGATTTCACAGTGAAGTTGAATGTAAATGATAAACAAAGAGGAGCACTAAGCAAGCTACAACACTTTGTAGTAAATCGAATCAGTAGAGATATAATGTCTGTAGCATTCTGCATACATCCTTCACTTGAATGATGTTAGTTCTTGGCGATCATGTATAGTGGATGTTTTAATGTCTTCAGTGCTACTCTGTAGTGCATATCTATATCTATATATATATATATATATATATATATATATATAATCCATGGTGGTGAAGAGCAGAAATTTCACTTGAATGATGTTTGGTTCTTGAAGCAAGTACTAGGTATTTTGATGTCCTCAATTTTTGATTTGATCATTTTATGCCAATTTTTCACCGTGTCTGCTTTTTTTTTTCCCTCTTACAATTAATAGGATAAGATGACCTTTTTGCTTTATACAGTTGGTTAGCTTTAGAATGATTCCATGGTGTGAGTGATATTTGATATTTCCTTGGCCTTTTTACATCCCCTTGTTTTCATCAAATCATTGAGGAAGGCATGATATGGTTAATTTAAGAGCCTTTTGATTTGTGGGGTATAGTCTTTTTTGGTTCTTTTGACTATGGGATTTCCTTAGGGTTGAAAATTAGTATGGGAAAACAAGTTAGTGTTTCCTTAGGGTTGAAAATTAATATGTGAAAACAAGCATCATCATGAATATATATACTAGATCGGCATAAAACTTTGTTCCATAGAGCAGTATGGGTGAACAATAGAAGACTACAAATCAATGATAAGTTAGGGATAATCTTCATTATAAAAGGACCTTTGGGTAGGAAGAACAGGGCATCAATTCATCCTCTATTGGAGTCCTTCAACCATTCATCTTGCTCCCCTTTGTTCATAGGTCTCAAAATATTTACTTTGGGAACAAAGTACTTATACAGTTCGATCAAATCCATCAGCTATCCAAGATGCTAGAAGTAAGGATATTGTTTCATGTTTCACTTTTGTTGTCAAAAGGAATACCAAAAAGTTAAGAAGTACCAAAGCTAGTCATTATGTGCACGTGGACTTAATGTAGGTAGATAAGTCATGTCTACTTTTTTGTTCTTGGATGGGAGCAATGATGAAACCACAATAGTGGTTTATAGATGGCAATCAAATAATGGCAATCGTAGGGCAACTGTTAAACATTGGGAAGAATCATTACATTGACATGGGGCCTTAATGCAAAACAAACTTGGTATTTTAGGGCCAAATGGGGTTGTTACTTCTCTTGTGCATAGGTCCAGATATTTTTAGGGTTGTTTTGTGACCTATGGTTGCAAGGAAAGCCACCAAAGACTGTTATTTGCTATTGATCTCCTTTAAGAGACTGCCGAGAATCACCTAAAGCAAAATCCAACTTGGTTTATAGGGTCTGAAATTAAATGGTATTGGTTTTATTTAGGTTTTTTTACCCCCATTTTGAGGAGAAAAAGCACCCAGAATTCATGATACTGCTATAAATTGTTGTTTAGGAGGTTGGAACAACCCTTATTTATTCCCAGAATGAAGGTTTGAGGCTGCTGGAGTGCCCAGGCCTGCTCTTTATGTCCATATATGTGCCCAAAATTGTTTGTTAATGTCATTTCAACCCTCAAATTCAACCAAACATTTCTCAAAGCATGTTTTTCCGTTGTTCGTCACTTTTCATAGGGATACTCATGCCCATAACTGCATTTTAACCCTCCAATTTGGCCCAGATTTAGAGGTACGTCTATTTGGTGATGGATAAGTGCACAAGGGTGCCCAAGATGGTGAAATAGGGTTGCTTCATACCCTTTTTAATTGCCAAACAGGTTTGTTTGTGCCCAGAATTCATGTGGATGCTGCTATAAGGCATATGAATGAGATTTTAGGGTTGCTTTCACCCATAGATTTCTCATTTTCACAGCCAGAATTGCAAAGACCACCTCCTATTTCCATTGATCATCATCTTTTATTGTTGTAATGTGCTCAGATCTGAAGGTTGGCCTAATTATAGCTAATTTGAGATGCTTTACTGTTTGTTGTGACTTTCAGAAAGCTCCCAAAGTGCTCAGATTTGTCCCTTTGATGCTCATACTTGATTCTAGAGTTGTTTATGCCCATAGGACTGCCCAACATTTCTCCTAGTGTGACATTGAAAATACCAAGTTTGTTCTGGAAGCCCTAAATAGTGCCAATTCACCTTGGTGTACTGGTTTATTGTTAGAGGAAGGCCTTCTCTCATTATTTGAGGAACATTCACCCTTGGAGACACATGCATAAGGGTAGTGTTCAACCCTACTGAAGGAGAAAGTCATGATTTGAAGCATGCTTACACTCTTTTATACACCATTTCATGAGAGATATTACATGCTTGGAGGTTACTCATTGAGCTGGTCCACTTGGAAGGTTGTTCACATGGTTCATGCCCTATTTTGTGAAGAATGTTTTTGTATTTAGGGGCTTCTTTATAAATTGACTATTTTGCACATGGGTGGAATCTAGGGCATATAAAGCAAGTTGTGTTTTACTCCAAATAGTGTTATGATGTGTAGGAATCCTACAAATCTAATTGAATTGACAATGAAGAAGGTTTAGAGTCTCGATGTTTATATTTATAGGTTTTTTTTTTTTGAATTTAAGTGTCATGTGTGTGACCTGTGCATTCCCACATTCACTTGGTAAATTTAGTACGGATTGGGATGAATTGACCATTT
Source organism: Pseudotsuga menziesii (assembly GCA_001517045.1). NCBI lineage: Eukaryota > Viridiplantae > Streptophyta > Pinopsida > Pinales > Pinaceae > Pseudotsuga > Pseudotsuga menziesii. The sequence continues at coordinate 61,349 of LPNX010390938.1, forward strand.
TGCTACCGATCCATTCAGCCATACCCTAGTTTGATTGGTTCGGTACCAAACTTGTCACTCGAATCATTTCAAAGGCCGAGTCAGCTCGGTTGACTTGGCCACCTCGGTAGAAACACACTTGATTAAATTTGCAACTATTATTGTTGAAAAGGGGTTAGGCCAGTAAAAGGAAAAGGAAATGCAAGCAATAAGTGAGAATGAAGAATTGTATGTAACTAAAAGAGGGGCATACATAAGAATTTTTAGGGCATACATTAGAATTTTTTAGAATTTCCAGTGTACTGTTGTAGGAATGCCACTATGCAAATAAGGCATTGACATAATAGTCACAATCCCATTAGTATCATAAATTATGGGAGAGGTTAGAAAAACATCCCTACACAAATATTAACCGATAAGTATGGTTTTCATGTTTCATTTGGAGAATAAAATCCTATAACAATAGTTGTTATTATGACTCTTAAAGGGTCCTAGATGAGATCTGTGCACTTTTAGGCCCTTCAACTTTCAAGCAAAAGAAGCCATAAACAACAAGTATGTGCACCCTAGAAAACATGGAAATGATCAGAAAACATGGAAATGATCAGAAAACATATTAGGTAAAATGTATAATCATCTACAACATCACAACATCATTCATGGGAAAACTAAAAACCACTTACAACCATCAGAAGTAAGGGTTACAACAACAACGAGTGTAGAGTAACGAGAGAGGAGTGGCGAGGAAAATGAATAATCCGGCCAATGTAGAGTGGAAAAGCGACCAGCTAGAAGTTTGGAAGAGGAGATTAATCAAGATTCCTTGAAAAAGGAACTCATGTCAAAGACGCATTTTAATGGAAGTGACCAACATACAAACTCTGTATCACTTCTATCCGAAGTAAATGTAGATGAATGCGATGATATGTTCTTTGAAGGAGATAGTCCATTAAAGGAGAACCTCCAGGTTTTGTACAAACATATATTGGCATAAATTGCAGTGTTATATTTAATGCATATGCATAACATATCATCTCAAGCTTGACAGCGTTGAAAGGATAAAGTACAATGGCCACAAGCATACATATGAAGCTTATGAAGCCTACCCAATTCATGTTAGGAAAAGGCAATGCAAGCATAGTGAGAATGGAGACTTGTGTGTAACTAAAAGAGGGGCATACATTAGAATTTTTAGGGCTACCAAATGCCCACACCTATTAACCAAAATCATTCTTGACAATCTTTTTCTTTAACAATTTCTTTGCTTACAAGTCTTTCCAAGTTTTTTTGCTTATAAGTCTTTCCAAGTTTTTTTGCTTATAAGTCTTTCCAAGTTTTTTTGCTAGTATTTTGCTATGCTTATGCCAAATTTTTGTTCGTCCATGGTGCAGGTAGAACCAAACAGGTATTTGTCAGACCTGTCTTCCTCCAATGAAGGAAGTTTGTGAAGGCTAGAGGAAAGTGAGACATCCAGTAGGTCTACACGGGCTAGATGAACTAGATGTCAGAAGATCAGAAGAAAATTTGACAAACACATAAAATTTGTTTCTCCAAGGAGGGGGGTCATGTTCCTATGATGATGAGACAGTGGGAGACATCAACGTGCCCTTAAGGTACCAACACCTAGTGAAACAATGGGTTCCTAGCGATCTTCCTCGATTAAACACCGATTTTTGTGTGAATGACGGGATATATAGAATTGCACCATCGTCATTGCATGGATTGGGGTTGTTTTGCATGGACAGCATAAAGGTTGGATACGGTAGATGTAAAGAATTGATGGAGTATGTTGGACCCTGTTACAACTATAGTGATTGGATGCACCTAGTCCAATATACATGAAGTATGCGTAGATATGGGTTGTCAACGAATTATATACAACTGAAAGACAAAGCTCAAAATAAATGAGCAACGTTGTACATGGACGGAAGGCCAAAAACAACTGGTAATATTGTGAGGTTTATAAACAGTACACAACCAGGGTCTACACTAAAGAAACCCAACTGCATATTCGAGTCGCGTGAAGGAAATCGTGTCTTTGTATGTGCAATTAAATCAATAGTTGATGGCAAATAACTGCTTATTGATTACAATTTGAATCGTGTAGATACAAACAATGTTAGTATGGTTGTGGTACAACAAACAATTTAACCACCCTTTTATTAATTATTTTAACATCTATAGGACTTTTCGTTAGCATATAATTCAAATTTTCTACTTTTCATGTTTCTCTATGTAACTTTTAGTATGTTTTTGATGCAGGGTTCTCTCAGGGGCACCTCCATCTCTGTAGATGTTTGTGAACCCGAGTCAAGGCAGGAGGTATACATCGATATTGCCAATGTAATATTAAATTTAGGATGGACATACATATACATTGTTATGTATTTTAATTAGTATATTAGGTTCGTTTATATAATATTATCTATTTTCCATGCAGAATGTTGATCAGGGAAGCCAACCGGCTATTGATCAGCTGACTATAGCATCAGGGAAAGAGCCAAACATGAATGTAATTCTCCATTTCAAATACTTTAAAATCATAAACATGTATATTGTGACGCATAATGTTTATTTTGTTATGCATTCTTTCGTTTTTATGGTTGCGTTCATGATGGTAATGTTGCCTACCTTTTTTGCATATTGACCAGGGAAAGTCCCCAGCTATTGATCAGACGAATGGAGCCTCGAGGCAACCAGTAAACCTAAATGTAATTCCACATTCTAAATACTTAAAAAATGTACACATATAAAACATATAGAATAGTGTTTATTTTTGTTCTGTATTTGTTATCTTTTACATATTGCGTTCATTGTGATAATGTTCTCTACGTTTTTTGCAGGTGGATGATCGAGGTAAATCCCCATCTGTTGATCATACCACACCCTCGTCTAGGCGTCAAGTAATCCTAGATGTAATCCCTAATATAATTATTTGTGCACACTATTTCTTCAAAGACTAAGCAATTTTTTATATATTTCAATTGCAGACAGGGGATTTCGTTTATGAAACATCGTCTCATAACTCTTTACAGAATGAGGTCTCTCGGTTGATGAGAGATAGTGAAATTAGAGAGTCTGCAGACCCATTGAGGGTGCTACAAAGGATAAGGGAAAAACAAAATGAGGAACTGATTCGTCTGACTTTGGCAATTCCACTAACAGAAAGGCTCAAACAAAGGATTCAATTGTTGTTACAGCAACATAAACAAGTGGATGTAAGTTCTCGAATAAAAATGCAAATTCATTTATAAAAACTTTATAATATTTGATTTTATATGCTATTAAACTTATAATACAATGGTTTGAATTTATAGCATGCTATGGATATTATCAGTGGTGGTCAAGGCAATGTTGGTCCTAGTGACCAAACCACTCCATGTACACCACATATTGCTCCCATATTGTCCACTAAACAATTGGCAACACGCTCTGCGACACCCCCGAGGGCAGTGGAGGGTGCAACCGATGTTTCCCCACCCACAACAGATGCTGCAAAAGAAGGGGTGGATGCAGGGTTAGATAGAGATGTGGAAGCATTTCCTGGATCTTCTCGTGTGACTAGCACTGGTTCAATACTGTGTACATTTTTGGTGAATGAATAACTGGTTCCAATAAAAATAGAGAGGATTCCAGGTCATTATAGATTGTTCAATTTAGTTTTTATAATTTGTGTCTAATATACCGATAATATTTTTTAATGTTGACTAATGATGGCATTAATGTTTTGCAAGAAATGATATATTTTATAAACATATGAATGATTTGGCCTTGGAGATCTTCGGGCCCACTATCCGCACAATGTGTAACAAGCAGCCAAAAGCTTTAAAGGATGATCTGACTAATCACTTGGTTAGTTTGTTCGGAAAAGATACCTTTGATACATCGAAGGTCCTACAGAAGGCTGGAAAATATTTGAAGATTGTCCGAGACCAATATAGGGTTCACGTAGAAAAGAGCTAGAAAAGAACCCTAGGTATGAGTGCCCTCCAATGATTTCATCTATAGAGCGAAATCCTTGGTGGAATATGGAAAAGAGAAGGGCTTGAGAAAATTAGGAAATATACCACCAAGTGGAACAGGGAGGTATGCAATACATTCCAAAATGTAGTGGTAAGCCTTATTATTACTAGTTTTATATCAATTTTGGTACATCGAATAATGTATTTAAAAACTTAATTAGGCTCTCGGACACATCTAAGGCCACAAATGCAAGAATTGAAAAAATTGGCCAACACAAGCATGGGCCTGGTGGTTACTCCAACTTGGCGGCCCGATATGTAAGTATCGCAAAACTTGAATCCGCATCCAAATATCATACAGATTATTATTTTTGTTTTGTTCTCACAAAAGGCTTTAAAATTAATGACATCATGCAAATATGAAGGCCGACCGATTCAAATAATTTCCCAGTGCGGATTACATGAAGCTTGGCTTCGAACAAGGATTTGACGCCATTGTTGAACACCAGAGAAGCTTGTCTAGGAATACTGCACGATCTTCTGCTGATCCATCTGGTGCCTAGATATGTGAAAAAAGTATAGTTTAATGATAATTTATTAATGCTCATGCAATTTGTTCCTTATAAATAAATTAACATAAATTATTTATTCCTTTTTGTGTAGGAAAGTAATGATCCCGTTCATGTCGAGGATGTAGTACATGACCAACAAAACGAAGATCATGCTTCTCATATTGGTAATGAATTTATTAATGTGCTACTGTTTTTGATAGACCATTGCAAATGATGAACATTAATTCTAATTCTACACAATTCAACTGCAGAGCATGTAGATGCAGATCATAACACGGAACAGGGTGGGCCTATACGAGATAATGTTGAACATGTTGATGTGCCCATGGTAGGTAAAAACACACATTCGTAATGTTTTTTTAAATGAATTACTCTTATTTATCAAAATTTAAATATATTAATGAAATATTTTGACATTATTGCAAAAATTCATCGCCCCTCGCCTGAAGTTCAACCTTGTGAGTAGACTAATAGGGATACCGATGATCAGATTCCCGAAGATGTGACTCTAACTAAATATTTAAAGAGAAGAAAAGTAAAAAGGAAGTGACTAAACAAATTTTGAGTAATTATTATTTATAAAAAAACATTTAATGGTTTTTTCCACTGTTGAATGATTGAATGGTTTAATGAATGATTTAATGAAAGCATCTTTCAACTATTGAGTGAAATAATTTGTAGTAGATGCATTGTTATTTGCATTGTAGATGCATTGTTATTTGGATGATGAAATAGTGAAATAAATTGTTATTTGCAAGTATATGCATTGGTTTTGGGGAGTTGAGAGTGATGTGAGTGGGGGGTAGTGGCCATAAGAGCTTCCACCTTCACGTGGTTGGTCCTGTTTATTAGAGAATATTAAATTATTCTCAAAACAGAGAGGAGCTCAATGAATGGTAAGGAAGAATACATTAAAAAACATCAATTTCTATAATTTTAGTGTATAATTTTCACTATTGCTATTTGACTCCTCCATTGGAACTTGTTACATATAGCATTGAGAAACATTTCCATCGTTAAGAGGAAAGAAATGGCATTTTGATTAGATATACATAGTATTTTTGGTTATCCATGTTTTATCAGGTGATATATTCTTAACAATTAATTTACTTGAATAGTTGAATAGTATTGTAATTTACATTGTAATAAAATTGTATTTATTAAGATTGGTTTTGTTATTTTCATAAAAAAAACATAAATTTATTTGATGGGTCCTAACATGAAACTATTGCAACAAGACAAAAAATGAAGCATGTTGAATGGTGTTTTGAAAGGTAAAGCATAAGAAGACAGTGTGAAGATCCACAAATCAAGGTATAATTATGTTTTCTTTTGTTTGATTGAGCTGTTTATTGGGTATTTATGCATGTGCACACACATACATTTAGTTGATGATGATGATTACCATACATTGAGGTGAACTTTGTTCTATCTGATCTAAACAATTACCTTAAATATTTTGATTTATCATGATAACTTGCCCCTTGTTAATACTTTACCAATACCATATAGCTAGGACAACAAAATTAAATGTAGGCATTTCATTACAAGAAATATGATAAGCATTTGAGTTTGATGGGAATATGAAAGGTCAAAATACATAAAAAGATAGATAGACTTGTGAGGAAAATGGTATCTGAAGCGTTGTTTCCCTATTATTCCACATGAGTATATTGTTATCTGCCCTAGTTTATCTTTCTCCAGTAGTTTTGTAATTTGTTTCTTAATCTCATATCTTGTTCAAATTTCATGTTTGATTGTGCAGTGGAAAACCTATGTTTATATTTGTGCTTATCGCTGTAGGTTGTGAGTTGGGCATGGTACACTTTGGTATTTTCAGTTTCCATTGTAACTTTTCACCCCAACATCACTGTGCACTTTATTACTCATAATTGCTAATTTGTTACAAAGTCTTCTTTGTGCAAATATTTTATTAGGCATTTATATATTTCTGTATTGCTTCCAATTTATCACCGAGTTTAAAGTGGTCACTTAGAGCAAACATCTCAACTCTGGAATACAAAAGAATGACTGCATTGATAATTATGGTAACAAAGTATTGAGATCTGCTTGAAAAAATAAAGATCTATTTGCTACTTTATTTCTGGAAGGCATTGTTTGAATGCTTAAGTTATAAAAACTGTTTATTGTTGTTGTTTTCAAGCAATCTTCCAGAGGTATCCATGGACTCAAAAAGAGTATCAGTCATTTTCACTGATTTACAATGATAGATCACTAGATTTGGTATGACATATTTTCGCTAAAGGCAACATTTTCACATTTGTAGGAAATAGTTTCGAGGTTCTTTCCCAAGGAAAATATGTTTTTATTGAAGAAAGCCCATTTGCAGCCATGACTTTTGGTGGTGTTGATCCTAATCACTTCAAGGGTAAACGTCACTATGATCTTGTTACTCGAAATGGTTACTAGAAGGTATGTAATAGAATCATGTTAGTTTTACAGGTTTAAGATTCACTGTATTTAAGGATAAACACATGCATACCATGTTCTTTGTATGAGTCAATATAGTTACTAGTAGGTCTGTCATGGGATTAATATACTCAATTTTGCTATTTCCTTCAGTTTGGCATGAGAGACTTCCTCATTGATGATCAATCAACAGGTCAGCATACAGTCCATCTTATTCAATTGGGCACATGATTGCTTCTTAAGGAATCTTATGAAAATATTGATGGAATTTTATGAACATTTTGTTGCAGGTTTTTGTGCTAGAGGTTGTGTTTCTATTGCAGATTCTGGAACTTCTTTGCTAGCTGGTCCATCGATAAAGCATGCATACCTTTGATCTTTTGTAAATTTATTGTATAAGTTAGTGGTGTTTTCTAGGTCTGTGCACGATATGCTATTGTTGTAAAGCATAAGTGTTTCATAGCCACACCAAGGATATAGGGCAGAAAAAGCTATTTCAGAATCATAACCAACAGAGTATTATCATTTAAACCACTTTTCTTTGAAATCAACAGTAGTAGACAATTTTATTAGCTAGCAAGTGTAAGTATTAACAACCATCATGTATCATCACATAGGCATTATTATCATCATTTAGATTAACTGTAAATACTACTGTATATCAACATGAATTACCAGTTGAGTTAACCTTCCTTTTAAGGGTTTATACAAGTACTCCTTAGCCTGAAAAGAATGCTTTTGGAAGGCAGAATTCAATGATATTGTTGAGATTTTCCCATAACTCAAATATGACCCTAACTTGGTTGATTTTACAGGTCTGTTTGATAGGTTTTAGGGCTAGAAACGATAGTAACACTGATCAGTAAGGAAAGAATCCCTAAATTTCCCTACTAAACAATTAAATGGGGTCGTTTTAAGGCAGAAAGTAACCTTTTATCAAGGCAAAATTATCCCAACCCATGAAACATGTCAAATATGAAACCCTAACTTTGACTTTTGATTGGTTTTCTTAGGTTTCTTCTCAAGTTCATGGATGTAGACAAGAAGATAGGTGATGCACTGGAGGATCTAGGGCTAAATATCCAAGCCAAAATTTGAGGGTGGCTTAGAATTTGAAAATTGTTGTTATTTTTGGATTATTGAATTTTATAAATTTATAAGGTTTTCTAGTTTATAAAAATGCAGATCTAATCTAACACTACACTAATCACGCAAATGCATCTATTTACACATGAAATACTAAAATTTAATCAAAATGACAAATCTTAGGGTTTTTGTGAAATTTACTTCAAACTCAAGGCCATGAGGGATGGTGATCATCCTCCCTCTTGGAATATTTCCCTAAGGCTCACCAACTAGGACTTCCAAAAACAACCTCTAGGGTTTGTTGGAGGATCCTAATTAGGGAAAAATTCAGATATCTAAGGACAAACAAGAGAAAAATCCTTCAAGAGGATGTTTTATAACATGTAAAATTTGACAAAATCTCGTAAAAAGCCTTAATTCAGAGAAAACATAGCATTACAATCACCATTCAATTCATAGAAGCATAATTTCACCAAACTTTACCAATGGAGCAACCAAGAAAACCCTAGATCCTCCTTGTGCTTGTGTTCTTCCAACAATGCTAGCATCAATATTTCATGTGCATGAAACCCTAGAATCCACCCATAATTTTACCTTAAATCCAAAGAAGAAATAGTAATATATTTGATAAGTTTCTACTGTGAATCCATAGGCAAGCCTATATCAGAGCATCTTCTTCGCATGAAATATTTGGCTAGATCCATTGATTTGTAGATAATGGTGCTTCCACATGATTCAGTATTGTAATTGAAAGAGGAACTTCACAAACATTTATAGATTCTCAACCAGTCGTAAAAGGACAAGCAAGCATACATTTACCAGAATCCCAACAACTATTTAAAGGATCAAAGACAATCACTTGTCTCTTCTATTGAACAATCATAGAGTGAAATTATTTTGCATATAACTTGATTTTAGTTGTGTTACTAGATCCACCACCCCAGTGTGTAGGATCTGCTAACAATTGCAACAGGTTAATCTACCTTGGCTACCAAACTAGGCATATGTGTTGTTTCAGTGGAAGGATTGTTAATGTTCAAAGGTGTTACTAAATCTGTAATACTTCTAGTTGATGCAACTCTTTTTGCAATGGGGACCATAAGAAGAGAGTTTGATCTATCTTGGCCAAACAAAATTGAAGGCTAGACCTATTCATTCAACAAACCAAGATCACTTAAATTGATTCCAGTCACTAAGGTAGAAAGAGTTTCCATACCTAGTTGTTTCTCCCTTTTTTTCCTGACTACTGCAAAGGATTTTATGTTATATGATGGTCTAAGAGAAGTAGTAGACACAGATACAAATGTGAGAGGTTGTGATAATTCCCTTGATTTTGAAAATGATGTTGACGGCAGAGCACCTCTAACCTTTGCTTTTTGGAATTCCCTAGAACTTTTGACCAATTTTATATTTTGGAAAAGGTCATGCCTTTTTTTACCCTTTTGACCTAGTTGGCCTTTTCTTCCTTAAGGTTCGATATGCTATTGCATGATATGATATAGCATATCAATCACTTTTTCTGCACTTGTTGCATTTATGAAGTTCTTTGTAAATAACATAACTTCTCTCTGGCCCTTATCCTAAATTGACAAATACATTATTTTTCTATCCTTTATATTGTCATGAGTTCTTCTCAAGTGATTTATATCTCCATTGGGCATCCACAAACTACTTATATTTTACATTTTAGTCCTTTAGTTGACTTGGACTTGAGCATGAATTTATTTATATGTTTGACAAAATGATTCTATATGATCACTCATTTGGACATGTTGAGTGAAAATATATCATATCTAAAACACTAATTAGATTATTTTGATACATAAAATTCAATGATCATCGACATAGTGTGTGCTCTAGAATGAAAAGGATATACATAAGCATACCATACTGATATGTCGTAAGAGTTGTCAGGTAAAGAACTATAAATGAAAAGGATATAGGTTATTTATGTGTTTATTGGAATAATCTCCACCATTATCTGTGTGAAGGATATTAATCCCCTTACCAGATTGTTTCTCTGCAAGAGCTGTAAAATCTTGAAGAAAAGCAAACACATCAGCTTTGTGTTTTAAGAAGTAGACCCCTGTGTATATAGAGATGTAATCAATGAAGGTTAGAACTTAGTACGTATATTTATTTATTCATAGATAAGTGAGGAAAGGAACCAGTGATGTCACTGGGCACAAAATCAAGAAGTGATGTGGCTCTCTTAGCCTTTCCTTTCTCATATCTCTCTTCAAGGTTCCTACCAAGAGTATATATTGGACAAACTCCATTTAAGAAGGATATAGGTGGCAACCCCACTATCCCATCTTGATTGATTAATTGATGCAATTAACATAAGTTAATATGCCCAAACATATCATGCCATAACTTACTAACATCATTAGAATGCATTAACAAACCTAAAGTAGGAGTTTTAAGCAAAAACTTTGAAAAAACATACAATTTATTTTTGTGATCAACTTTTCTAAGTGAAATATTTCAATTTTTTTTTTGTTAAATCTACCAACAGGCGTCACTTTTTTGACGGTGTTTCAATGCATCTGTGAAACATCCGACACATGAAGGTGACGCTCAACCGACGCTTTGTATTAACCTTCCGACGACAGTGTCATGACTCCGACACTTCAGCCCACCGGACGACCGACGCTTCAAGTGTCAGTAGGCATCGAAAATCCGACACATTCTTGATAAAAAACATCGATGGAATTTCCATGACTCCGACACTTCTACCCGTCGGAAGCCCAACCCTTCAAGTATCGGTAGGCATTGGATTTTTGATGGTTTATGCAAGTTTTGATTGACACTTTGAAAGAGAAAACTGTCGAATAGGCGACACCACGGTGTGTCAGATCTTCAACCCATTTGGTAGCCTGTCGAATATCCGACGTTATGCCACCAATGGAAAAAAAAAGTGTATGTGTCGAAGATGCAACAAAGAAGTGTCAAAATTCAGACATGCAAGGTGGCGGATTTTGGGTTGAAATTCTATTGTGGTTGGGAGGAAAAGGGTTCTCTCCCTGGAAACAACAAAACCGCTTTAGACTGCGGCTCTGTCCCTGTGCAACTAGATAGGGATCTCTCGCTTACTCTCCAACTTTACTCACGTAAGATATTCAATAAAGAACGGTCAGGAGGCTAGACTCCTGAATAGGGTGGGTGCGTTAATGTAAGATGTAGGTAGGACTATCAGAGAAAGGGACCATTGGGCAATGGAGTCGAAGGTCCATGTAGGGAACATATTGTATGAAGTAAAGAATGGTACAAACAGAGGCAATATAGCTGTCGATCTTGCAATCAAGAGATATTTAGCAAGTGATTAGTATATGAGAGGGAACAGTCCATCATGCAGAGCATCTACAAGATGAATTCTGCATAACTTTAGAAGAAAACTTAAATGAATATCTGAAACAACAAACAGAGCATAGCATGTATGAATTCCAAACTATTATACACTTATTTCAGACATTAAATAAATTAACAAACTGGAATGAAAATAGGATGAACATTTCATGTAAAGAAATTACATATTGAAAGAAGAAACGATACAGGAATCTCTGCCTTGAAAGACAATTCTTCTTCTGCAAATTTATTCATAACATGGAAACCAGAGATTAATTACAATGGAGAGCCTCAACCCTTGAAATTCTCCCAACCAACCCCTATATCCCTCTATCGGGAGTGTATTTATACTATTTCAGCATTGAGACTATTCTATGAAACAAACCTAAAAAAAGTTTCTAGTCATAATCAAACGTTAACAGTCTAGAGAGTGGAGCTCTTGCCACAATTTACAAATATGAATAAACATTATGGAGAAAGTGGGTGAACTCAGCATGAGTGACAGCCTAACGTGCTCGGATACTATTGTGGATTCTGAGTATGACGCCTTTTCGTTTGTTTTCAGGTGACTCACCATTTACTAGGTTTTGGACCCCTTAGTCTACCTAATGAGTCAGCATAGTGCCCTTTTTCTATCGCAAGTTTGTGTTTTCGCCGTGTTCAAAGGTAGATTTCTCCATGGGCACAAACTGGTAGGGAAGTTTGCATCTTTCCCCTGCTCAGCCTCATCCGCAGACCCCTTCCTCTCTGGGTAACACTGTTAGGCGTGGGGTCTGAAAGAAGGGTCGCATTGCTTCTAGCTGAGGCAAGCCTTTGCGGTGGCTTGTCATTCTTGTACTCCTCACCTCCTGTGAGGTGGGCTCTCCCACAGGAAATAAGGTGGAGCATACCTCCACCAATCCCAACACCTTTGGCAAGTGGAATTCACACACAGAGCAGTGTAGGCATTGGACCCCTAATGCTCCCATCTGAACAACTGCTCCTATAGAGCGCAATCCAGGACCATCTCCTTATGTGGAGGATTTGGAGGCAGTGATGGTATCAGGGGTTCCTGGAAAAACACCTATGGGGAGCGAGTGTCTAGGTAATGCATTGTTGGAGGTGCGGGTATCTAAAGGCGAGTGTATCTCTCAACATTCTTCATGTCTGGGCCCTGATGGCTGGTGTCATCCTTGGCATGGAACACTAAGGTGACGGGTAAGTGTGGAAATTTACTCGCCAACCATCAGCACACCCAGACGCACAAGCTTTTCGAACCATATCACCATCGCCAAACCCTTCGAATTTCTATGCACTCGCGACGAAATGAAAACTTGGGCTCTGGAAGTATGTTAGCTCACTCCTGGAGTTTCAAAGGAAATATATATATAAGGCTTCGAGACTGAATTCTATAATGACTGGTCATCATTCCTGCACATTATTCCATTGAGTGTCTTTGGTTCTGACATGTGTGAGGGCGCGGGAAGGGTGATATTTTACCTGTTCGGGATCTAGTCGCATCGCTTCATTGGCTACAACACCTTGCTGTTTGTTGTGGGAAACATTTTTGGGTGCCACCTTGTATAGTTGGTCCATGTTGCAAAGCACGTGGAGTGGACATTCCCATGCTCCCTTGCTCTTGTGACATAGGAAACAGAATGGTCTCCCCCTTCATGCTGGCCTCACCCCATGTGAAGAGTGGATTCGCCAGTTACTTTCCTCACTTTCACATGCCAAATTACACAGAATCCGCCTGTATTTAGGCAATACGACTCTACCATAGGGGTGATTTTACCTGTATGCATGCTACAAATGGTGTCTGGGGGATCGATTAATTTGCTGGGAGGAAGATCATGCGTGGGAACGTCTCTTCTATTGTCAGCTCTATGTTGGATGTGATACCTATAGCCATTATGCCTTTTCAACCATCCGATTTGGGGGTCTTCCACATCCATTGTCCACGTTTCTTTAACTTAAGCTGACAATTCCTCTTTCCTGGATCCATAGAGACTTTAAATCGTGGCATGTTTCTTATCCGTCAATCGAGGTCGACTTTCCCATGCAACCATCGATCTGAGTGAGTCCTACCACCTTTTTGTGAATCAGGACCCTAACATTGTTCGTGCTAGTTCAAATCGCAATAAGAGCCACAACCATAGATCTATTCCCCTCTTGGTCGTGACCATCGATTCTTTGCAGCCGGTACCACTTTTCACGATTTGGAATCACGACTTTATCCGCACAAGTTTGGCTTGCAAAATCAGTTGGGGCCATAGATTTGCTCATGTTCTCATCTCCTTTGTTAGATATTTTTGCTCTTTAACCTATTTCATGATTTGGGAAAATTCCTTTTATCGAGCATGTTTGCTCAGTGAAACTGTCTCGAGCCGTCGATCGGGCTTCGCCTTGATCTCAACCTTTCATTGTTTTCCTGTTTTAACAGACTTTGCGAATGACAAACTTGAACATTCCCTCACGTCTTTCGGCCAAAACCATGATCTATCATTGATCTTCTTCATTGTGATCCTAGATCATTGGTCTACGATGCCTTTCTCTATCATTTTCACTACTGCATGCCTTCACCTCTAGAGGAATCTACCACTGTAGATCGAGCTCTCTTCTTTATCTGACAGTCTTAAATAATGGAAAATGCGCATTTGACAATCTAAAGGGAATTCATGTAATTTTCTAATGAATAGGATCCTTTTGAACTCTGTCAGGCCCATAAATCGACTATTGCAAACAGAGTGTTAACAGAAGGAATAAGAAAAAAGGAAAACATAATAGTAAGGGTGGGAACAAGAACAAAAATGCTAATAATAATGACAAGAACACTCAAAATATTGGGGGGGACAAGAAGTCTAAATGTAAGGTGAAGTTTTCTTGAAAGTTGTGTAAGGATGACCATCTCACTCACTTGTGCCCTCGTATGGAAGATGCCTTGAGGTTCATAGCACAGGGCCTAGCTGTGTTAACTAATCCTTACCCAACAATCAAAATATGAACTCGAGGACCGTTGATCCTGGTTTTGCATCAGGAGGAAATGAAAATCCACTGAGGACCAATAGTGGTCACGATTACACCAACATGGTGTGTGCTGCTAAATTTGTGACTCACATGAAAGATTATGGTTCGTCACAACCAGACCTTAGGAAACAACCTTCCCCACCTGATAGCCCTTTGCGAATCGAAAATCCTATGGATAAACTTGAAGCTCCACCTCGCATTCCTAAGGGAGTCTTAAAGAATTCGGGGCACAATCCTAATGCCTGAGCCACCAAGAACTATTCAGTTGTTGAGGATTTGGGCCAAACTCCTTATGTAATGTACGCATTAGAAGTGCTTCAAACTTGTCCTTTGCAGAGGAAAGCCTTGTTGTCTGCTCTTGAGGTTAGTGATGATAACTCTTCTACCATGATCAAATTTGAAACCATGGGAGTGCAGCCTTGCTTTCCTTACTACGTGTCTCTTTTGATTCATGTAGTGTCTTAACAACACCGACAAGCGTACTGTCATTGATGAAGGTGTTGTTGCTTCTATGATGTCTTTGTTATGTTGGAAGGGTTTGGGTTCTCTCACGTTTTCTCAATCTACCACTATGTTGACAGCTTTTGATGGTAGATCCTTTCGGCCGCATGGGATTCTTCCTTCTCTAAAGGTCCAATTGGGAGGGAAGACCGTCGCGATCGATGTCGAGGTGGTTGATGCGCCCCTTGACTAGAATATTTTATTGGGTATGAATTGGATGTATAGTATGCAAGTCGTAGCTTCTTCCCTCTTTCGAGTGATATGCTTATCGTTTAATGGGAAGATTGTTATGATTGATCAAAATTCATTCCATAATTAGAGTGTCAATGCATCATTAGGAGCTTCTATCCTGATTATCGTTCATTCTCAGTCGACAACTAGGAGTGTGGGCATAGGTATGTATCCTTCTCTTATGGGAACCTTTAGTTTTCCTGCGCCCATTCTTATGATTGGGTCTAGTTTTGGTAGGGCTTCGTCCTCGTCAAATTCGGTGTCTTTTTGCACTACCCATATGGAAGATCCTTGGATTATTCCTTCACCGAGTACTTCGAGGGTGTCTGTTGATCAAGTTACAGAGCCTACTCCTTCCTCTTCACAGACAGAGGAGGAGGACCTGTATGTGCTGAATGCATGGGTAGTAGAGTCATCTCACTCACATGATTGCCTTGATGATGTTTTTCCATCGGATGAATCAATTCTTGAGGCCATGTCTGCGGTTGAGAAACCTTGGGAAGAGTTGTATCATCGATCATATTTTCTTCCTAAGCTCGATCATATGGAGTGTGATGACTTTAGGGATATTCTTAGTGAGAACATTGGTATCCCCATGGTTCCATTAAGCTCTCCTGGTTAGATGGGTGATGGAAACATGGCTAATTTATCACCAACAATTCCTATCAATATTTCTCGTGATCCTGGAAAGGTTAAGAATGTCTACATTAGGGCAGGTTGTTCCCTTGATGAGATCAGGGAGTATACCGAGCTGTTTAAAGAGTTTTGCGACATTTTTGTTTGGTCATATGAAGATATGTTGGGTATAGACCCTCGTATTCGTGAACATGAGATCAAAACATATCTGAATGCAAAACCGGTTCGACAACGTTTGCGTGTAGTGAATCCTAGAAAAGCACACGCCATTTAGGCTGAGATAGAAAAACTACTGAAAGTTGGTTTTATCTATCCCGTTCCCTTGACGGAGTGGGTTTCAAATCCCATTTCAGTGGATAAGAAGCAGGGAGCGATCCGTATATGCATTGATTTTCGTGACTTAAATCGCGCCTGTCCTAAGGATAATTTCCCCACACCATTTATTGATCAAATTTTGGATGAGTGTGCGGGAAGTGAGGTATTTTCCTTTATGGATAGTTTTTCTAGATATAATCAGATTCAGATTAATCCTGAGGATCAACATAAGACCGCATTTATTTGTCCTTTAGGTGCTTTTGCATATCGGAAGATGCCCTTCGGCCTTAAAAATGTCAGAGCCACATTTCAGTGAGCCATAACCTTAATATTTCATGATCTTAAAAAGATTATCAAAGTATATTTGGATGATCTCACCACTCACTCTTGTTTGAGAGTGCATCATCCATATCATTTGAGATTAGAGTTCGAAAGATGCAGCCATTACCAAGTTCATTTGAATCCTCACAAGTGAATCTTTTTTGTGACTATTGGTCGTTTACTAGGATTCATCGTATCCAAGGAGGGTATAAGAGTCAATCCCTTAAAGGTTGATGTAATAATTCAATTGTCTCCCCTGCATAATATTAGACACCTTCAATGTTTACAAGGCATGGCGAACTTCTTACGAAGATTCGTGGTTAATTTTTCCAACTCAACTAAACGATTTATGCTTCTTTTGAAGAAGGAAACACCTTTTTGCTGGGATGAGCGAGCCTAGGAGTCTTTCTATGTTCTTAAACGAGCCTTAGCAACGGCCCCCGTGCTTAGTCCACTGGACTATAGCCATGATTTCTTGATTTATGTTGCCACGTCTATGGCGATGGTTGGTATGGTTTTGGTTCAGGAGGATGAGGAGATCCATAAACATGTCATATATTATTTGAGCCAAAACCTTATAGAGATAGAAATTCGCTATTCCCATGTGGATAAGCTAGCCTTGGCTACCATTCATGTGTTTCAGCATTTGAAACATTGCATTCTCCTTCTCCAAATCTTGGTTGTATCTCATATCAATCCATTTCAGTTCATCCTCACTAGAAGGATGATTGGGGGAAAGTACAATATATGGATTTTCATTTTAAAAGAGTTTGATGTCGAGTTCATTTCGGCGAAATCAAAGAAATCATTGATCTTTGCGGAGCTTATATCCTATTTTCCAAGTTTGGAGGAGGAAGAGCTTTATGAGGATTCTTTTGTCAATGAGCATATTTTCCTCATCTCAACTGTGGATCCTTGGTATGGGGATATCATTATATATTTTCAAACATTGAAGTTCCCTACTCACCTTTCACAAGATGAGCGACAACTATTATGTCATGTAGCTAAGAACTACCTTATAGTGGATAACACTTTGTACCGCCATGGGGTAGATTCCATTTTGTGTCGTTGTTTAACCCATGATGAGGCTGAGGTTGTGTTGAATGATTTCCATGGAGGGGTGTGTGGTGGTCATTTATCTGGGATTTCTATAGCCCAAAAAATCTTGAGAATGGGCTATTTTTGGTCGTCCATATTCAAAGATTTTGTTAATGCAGTCAAGAAGTGCCACCCTTGCTAGGTGTTTGTACGTAATATGTGCTCACGTCCAACCCCGTTACATCCTATTGTCACCGCCAGTCCCTTCACCAAGTGTGGGCTTGATTTTATGGATTGCAACCCAGCTTCGACTGGGGGGCATCATCACATTATCGTGGCTGTCGATTACTTCACAAAATGGGCAAAGGCTATGCCCATAGTTGAATCCGACAATGAGATAGTTGCACATTTTTTTTTCAACCATATTATCACCCAGTTTGGCTTTTCGAAAGATATTATCACTGACCATGGTAGGCACTTTCAGAATAAAATGATGGAAGAGTTGGCTTCCAAGTTAGGGTATAAGCAAGAGCATTCATCTTCTTATTACCCTCAGGCGAATGGACAAGTTGAAGCAGTGAACAAATCACTTAAGTCTATTCTCCAACGAACCATGACACAAAGAAATACTAATTGGCATATCATGGTATATCCTGCTTTGTGGGCCTATAGAACCGTGGTTAAGAATGCCACCGGTTTTTCTCCATATCAACTTGTGCATGGGGTGGAGTCAGTTTTACTAGTTGAATGTGAAATCCCTTCTTTGAAGCTAGCTGTGGAGATTTTACCTGACACTTCCGCATTGAAAGAGCATTTGGTCCACTTAGAGAAGCTTTATGAGCAGCGTCGAGATGCCTTATTGGCTCTAGAGGTTAACAAGCATCATGTCAAGGTCCAATATGATAAGTCTGTCCATTCGAGGAAGTTTAGTGAAGGTGACTTGGTCCTTTTGTGGGATCAAGCTAAGGAACCCTTGGGAGCAGGGACATTTAATCCCATGTGGCATGGTCCTTACATGGTGTTGGCAGGCAACACCCTTCGGAGCATTTTTTTTAACACAAATAATTTGAAGTTTGATAATGTTCAAGCAATATTGATTCTTTTGTCTTGATAAGAAAACTCATCATTGATATCTTAGGAGTGCCCTAAAAATCTTTGATTCTTAAGGAACTCCTGATAGAAACTTACTTGACTAATCCATTCCGACTGGTTGAACATTAGTAGCAGCAAAAATTCAACTCTTATGATCTTAATTCTTCATTTCTGTCAATCATCAGAAGGATTATAATTACAGAAGATTAGTAGCTCCTATTTTTCCACTCATCACTCATGTTTGATTAAAATCAAATGAATGTATTTGTTATTAATTGAAACTATGTAATGCATGATGTGATAACTATTATTTCTAATTCATGTGGAAAATTTGGTAAAGCTTCATCACTTCTGAATCATTTATCTTATCTTAGTTGTCAAAAGTTTTAAGGTGAATTTAATGTGAATCTTCATGAACCCTACTATACTATATGCTCATCACTTATTTCAAATTCATATTTTTGAAATAGGTTGATATTAGAGTTTGTGATGAAGGTCTAAAGTCACTTTCTAAGTTTTTTACATCGGTTTGGTCATATTATCAAATTATTCTCTGATCAGTTTTGACCTTTACCCTAAGATATTAATTTTATGCTAAGGTGATTATATTTTTGTGATTGAATTCGTTAAATGAAGAATTAAGGTTTTGGAAAGTATTGAGTCATGTGTTAAAAAATGATGAATCAACCTCCATTACTACCACGTTATGAAATCATAATGAATGATATATTAATGGTGGAGTTAAGGTTTTGGTAGTCGCGCCATTCAACGGTTGATATCTGTCAATCCGAAATCATGCAAACATCACTTGCCATAACTCACCTATTTGACTATCCTATGGCTCATTATGCTCTGGTAAGTTGTCTTTGAAACCTCTTGTCTCTGCCAATTCACAATATGATGGACTTACAGGAAGGTTTTCATGGTTTTAATAAAATAGGGTATTTCGGAGTATTGCTGGTAATGCCTATACTGTTGATGAAACGATTGCATCTTGTAATCTGTGTTTCAAAAACCCTGGAGGTTTGTGTATCCGCTACCATGGCTCCAGTGTCTATATTCAAACTTATTGGTGAGGAATACCTGTATGCTGCTCCTGAGTGTCGAGAGATTGTGTCGAGGTATGGATGGTTGGAGTTCCTTAAGAAATTTTCTGGTTTTAATATGGCAGTTTCTAAGGCATTTGCAGAGTCTTTGATGGGGTTCGTGCACAAGTGGAAGACGTTGATATTAAGTTGTCTAAGAAGTTCATTTCTCAAGCTATTTGCTTGCCACAGACTGGTTAGAAGTGGTATAAAGGAAAACATATTAAGAATGACCAGTGGAAAGGGTTTCTTACCCCTGCTCATTGGCAAACTAAGTTCAAATCCGGCTTCCCATCCTGGTTATTAATGAAGAAGTGGAGGGCTCTTCTGGAGCTAGTCATCAAGTATGTAACTTGTGAGGGTAGGCTATCTCAGACGCAATTTTATCACCTTCGACTGTTGTTGATATTTAAGGGCTACCCTGTCAATATGCCCTTTTCTTTTTGAACAATTTGCATAAAATGGCGTCCACTTACCAGTCTAATGTTGGAGACAAAAATAAAAGTTTATTCCACCATGGATTAATTAAAATTCTTGTGTCCAGCCAGTTGGAAGAACTAGGTCAGACCTAGGATTCTTTCCTTGTTAGAAATGGGTTTGGGGTTAACGAGGAATGGCCCAAACAGAGGCCTAGGGTTCGACGTAGGAAGGTAAATAATGAAGAGGCTGAGCTTGAATTCGAGGACTCTAGTTCTCAAGATGATTTGGGGGATGAAGGGTTTCAGCCTGATCAAACCCTAAGTCTAGACGATGTGAAGATTGAGGTGGAAACTAGTGTTGAAGCTCCTGCAAATAATTTTAAAGGTCAAGGAAGGAAACCCTCAACTCCTTTAATCTGTCAAGACAAGAGTTCTTCTCATACATAGGTTAATACGAAGCAAACAAAGGCTGAAAATCAGACTAGCAGTGCTATGAGCAAACTGGCTATATGAAGAACCACACACAGTATGACAGCCGCTCTGCTTGCCAGGAGGAATTTGAGCTTTGTGGATGTCTCATTTGTTGAGCTGAGTGATTCTTCAGACGTTCGACCGAATCTAAATCCCATAGGCCCATCTATGTTAGATCTTAAATACGTCTCTATCTCTGCAGACAAGGTGGTTGACAGTCAATAAGTAAATCATGAAGATAGCCAAGAAATTGATAGAAAGCCTCACTTAACTAAAGAAGCCCAAGTAAACTTGAAAATAGAGTCAAAAGACAAAAGTGATCCAAATCCTCATGCTCAATTGATTTCTTCCCTGCAAATAGATTTAAAAGAAGCACAAGTTATTCAAACAATCGCCCTAGAAGAAATTAAAGCTTTAAAAGCTGAATTGATCACCTGGGTTGAGAAATGGGATGTGTTAAGAGGGAAAAAGTTAAAATGCAAAGAAATGATGAAAAGGCTTTTGTTAAAGAATCAAATATTGAAAAGACAGAATAGAATTAACAGGACCATGGCTATCAGGTTCAAGGCTAAATTAAACAAAGCTAGGAGAAGTGTACCCATCCGATTCTCAGTTGAGTCGGCCTTAAAAACTTGATACTTTGTTTTTTTGGCCCACTTCTAAATTTTGTATTTTGTATCTTACATTATGCCTATAGAGGTTTTTGGATAGATTCTTACAGTTTAGTGATGTTTTGGGTTCATCAGTTTTAGTTCAATTCATGGTCTAAACGATTAAATTGAGATATATACAGAATTAAAATTTTGTAGATATCTCGCTCATGCTTAATTTATCATCATTAAATTTTTCTAAAACAAGACTTTGTTAATATGTACAGGTGTCAAAGAAACCGTTGGGATGAAACTAGATGTTGGTCTGCCTTCGTGTCTTTTGATCGTATGTGGCTACTCAATGAAGAATGTTCGGGACTTACAACTGATTTGATGCTCAGTAATTACTTCATTCCTATTTCTAAGCTTTTGTTAGCATGGATTACCTAGTATGGTGTTACTATGATTGGGAGAGTTTAATGCTTGAACTTTTCCAGTAAGTTAAAACTCTGGGCATATCTTTCTTTTCGAATGATTTTGTAACAACGTGCCTATGAAGCTAGTCATCATTACACCTTATTTGGATATGATTAGAATATTTCCAAGAAATAGGATTTTTATTTATTCGGTTGTAGTCTTTTATTTTTCTTTTATAAGCAACTTCAGAACGGAAGCAAAGGGTTGGAATCCTAAAACTTGTGATAAACGAATATAATACAGCACTTAATATTATTTTGTTTTATTTGTGTTCCTCTAGAACTTTTTCTGAGGATTTCTATGGTTTACAGACATTAGCTAAGTCTATCAGTTATTATCATGTTGTCTTAATATTGTTTTCCTCTATTGAATTTCCTTTTCATATGTATATATCTTTATATTATATGTGAAAACTCTTATTAATGGATTCTGAACAAAGTACTTAGTGTTGAAGTATGAATAATTGATTGTCATATAGAAAAGTAAATGAATTTCTTCATGCTCCTTTTCTTCAGTTGATAATGATATGATTCCATACAAAGTACTGACTGTGTAAGGTGAACTTATTCATTTCAGTGTTAGTACTTGGGTGTAATTTATTTTATGCTTCAATACTATGTTAAATTTATTCTGATTATGAGTTTTGTTTCATTTTCAAATTAATTTATGATAAAATATTATTTTATTGTAAGTTGATTCAGATCTGTATCTGCTGAGAATAGGCTTTCCTAATACTGCAGGATCATAGATCAAATTTTCAAATAAAACTTGTTATCTGATTATTAATTCCAGCTCCCATTTTTGGGATAGTTATATTGCATCTTAGGTCATTATAGATAGAGATTAGGAGCTACTATTATTTGTTGTTTTAGTTTAAGATATTTATGAGCATTAGTTAGTTATTTTAATTAGATCTTTAGTTGATTTGAGTGAAGATTTGATTAAATAGAGCTTACCATATATATCCCGAGAGACTCTCTACATTGAGAGCATATTTTACAGGCAGTAGGGCCTTTAACCTGTGAAAAACAGTTATACCAAACACATACAAGATTGCAGTAAGTCGAGTTTGTGGGTTTTTTTTTAGTAGTTGGCCATAATACCCTATAGGTTACATTTCTTAGCCAACAGATGGTTAAATGAGTCTTAGAGAAAGGCATCTATGAGATGGTTGATTATGAAGGGACAGCCTTGGTGGAGCCTAGAAATGGACTCTATCTCAAAAAATACTATGCGTGATCTTCAGCCAGGTTTGATTGTTGAATATTATTATGCAGTTTTGCATTGCATAGTTAGGTTTTCTTATGGTGATCAGGTTTGTTTATTAGCTTTCGTTTCTTATGACAGATGTCAATGGAGTCTTCCATTCACATAGGATTCACTAATGGTGCTAGTTGCCACACTCAAAAATCAGCTTTGGATACTTGGGTGATCTATAATCCTATGGGTCAAGTATTGTCTTCAGGAGGCGTGTGTTTACGGCCCTATTCAAACAATGTTGCTGAATATAGCACTGTCATTGAGTTATTGTGTGATGCCATTTCACATGGTTTTCATTCTCTTGAGGTACGTCTTGATTCGCAGTTAGTGGTTTCACAGCTTAATGGCTTGTATCATATTAGGGATCCAACATTATTATGAAGATTCTTACATGTTAGATTGCTAGAATGGCAATTTGAGAATATAACATACATCCATGTGAATTTTTAATCAAGTTGCTGACTCATATGCTAACTATGTGTTAGATTGGCATTTGTTTCATAGGCCATAAGCATATCACAAACACACATTTTACACACATGTAAATAAAATAAAATCGATCATCATAAAAAAAATTCATTAACATCCAAAAAGTGACGTCATAATACATAAGTGTCATATACAAAATTGGGGCTTCCGAGCCACCAAAATATACTACACGGTCATACAAAAATGAATACACTCAGGTCTCTAAGCCTGAGGTGGAGGGGGGTTCTGATCATGATAGAGCACTACAGCTCTAGCTAGCCATCGAAATAGTCAAACCCATGCTCATGGTACACCAACCACGTGGTGCTGCATGGCCTCAGGCAAGTCCTCGACTTGCGCCATGGGTACCCTATGTGTCAAACGAACAAAGTTCATGTGGATGCTTTGGAGTGTTTGCTCCGCATCCACACCCATGATACCATCTCCTCTTCCCCTCCATCAATGACGAGGGAATCAATCTAGCCTTCATGGTCCTACATCTGCATATACATGGAAAATTGTCACTATGTGTCATCACACCAAAAACATGTCTTTTGAGTCAATATATCAAAAAACACAAAAAAAATTAAATAATTCAAAACTTATAAAGTGGGTTTGGGATTCTTTACCTATGTCACCATAAGCTACTCCTGGTGGTAGTGGCATATCTGGGTCTCTGCAGAAGTCTATCCCTGCATAGGGGTAGTCGTATATGGCGACGATCTGTCTCCACCACCATGGAAAGAAATATGTTGGGTAGGGGTTAGCCACCCTACCTCCACCCAGTCTATGCATGAAATTCTCCCAGTGTCGTTGGGCTAGATCCCGAACTCCATGTGGAGCAATGTCTACCCTAGGGCTTAGCCTTGGCACCCGCTCAAAGAAAAAAGTGTTCAGTATACTGCCAAACCCAAAGTTCTGCACCCTGCCCATCTTGCAGTCGCTGAACTATTGGTTCATGTTGCTCAGCAGTGTAGTACTCCGGTCATACACTCTAGGTTGCATGCACTCTACCACATAGAACATCATTGGTCATGAGGCTTGGTGGAGTGAAGCCAACCCTGCAATCCTTCCTAGTGCTAAAAGTATGGCCTTCAGCCCCATAATCTGGATAGAGTTTGTCGATATTTGACTCCAAACCTTTTCCATCTCCGAAAAGAAGTACACAGCGATGTACTCATCTATGGTCAGCCCTTCTCCTAGCCCATGAGATCAGAGGTTCACCATCTCCCCTCGTCGGGACAAACCTGTGATAAAATATATGTCCTCAACCTCAATGCTGAGCGACATCCCATCTATCTAAAATGTCTCAGATTTTGGATCCCAATAGTCCACCAGTAGCTGGAGTAGTCTTGGTTTGGCCCTCAGGCTGCCAAGACACCAAAACTTGTACAAGCCACATGCTTGTAATGCTTGTTGGGCCATGAGATCACCTTGCACAACTTCCTCAACATCATCGTGCTCTCTTTCTCTCCACTCTAGCACCATCCTACACAAAAACCAAGTTTTTATTATCAATATTTACCCTTTAAAACCTTGTTCATGGCCTTATACACGACTTCTTTCAAAACAACCATGTATGTACGCGGATTTTGGTGCATTTTCTACATTTGGTGAGCCCTATACACAGAAAAAGGCCCAATTTTCGCATGGGACGAAATGCATAAGTTTGGATGGCTCAAAAAATTGAATAGCCCATGAAATTTGAGAAAATTTGCATCAAAATGAAAGGGAGGAGCATGAGAATCTAGATGGATCAAATGAGGAGGAATTCCACTGGACAATGCTCCCAGAATTTTCTTCTAAATTTCTGAGTTTAAATGCACTATGTTGGGTAAAAATCTCAAATGGTATGCAAATTTTAAAATATTTCACTATTTATAAAAAAAATTGAAATTTTTACCCACTTTCTATAGTTTTTTACCGTTTCTGACCTTTTTTTGCCATTTGAACTAATTTGATGTTGTAGGAATCCATTTCGAGTGTGGTTTTGCCCATGGCTTTGACCCATTCGTGCTTATTGCAGGTATTATGTCTAAACTGGCATATAGGTTAGGTTTCCCATCCATTTGCATTTTGCATAACCTTATGACCATTTCATTTTAACCTTAGGTATGAACCCATTCCATCTTGTCACAGAACCTTCTTGTTGCTTGTAGAAGTGACATGTTGTGAATGGTAGAGCTTTACCATAGATGGGTACCCTAGTTAGATCTTTTTTTGCATTTGGTGCACATGCCGACATTTCTCCTTTAGGGTATGGGAGTCCTTTGTATAGTACCACCATGAATTTCAGCAAGAGCTTCATACTCCTCTTGAACTTTATGCTTGCCATTTCTCGAGGAATCCCTTGTATATGTCAAGTTGTAATTGCATTATCATGAGTTTTCTTGCCTTATTGAGCGTTATGTCGGCTTCCCTTACTTTGATTATCAACCATATAGCCCAAGCTTGTCTCATGTCTAGCTAAGCAGAGCCTTTTTATATATCTTTTGTACCTTGATTCCCCATGTCCCTTTGTAGACTCTTTGGACCCCATGCACCATTTTTGTACCTTTGATGTTTCCAAGATCATCCCTAAAAACACCTATTATTTGTTGTACATGAAGTTTAATCCCTTTCTCGCGTATATACATGGACATTACCCTTAAACCCATGTACATCAGGATGTGTGCATAAGTCCAAATATTTTTGGAGTTTTCTTTGATGTGGATCTAAGTCACTCATCTCTTGGCCTTCCATATGCCTCGAGATCGCTTGGATTTGACCTTCCATTACCCCATTGAAGCACTATATAAGGAACCCCTTGGATACATTGAAGAGAAGGAATTGAAGAGCAAGAAAACTATAGTCCATTGTTTTCGTAGCTTACTTGTACTTGAGTGTGCATCCCTTTGTCCCTTGGAGCACTCTGTGTTCTTCCCAAGCTTGCCTTTATTTATGAGCTTGCTATCGAGAGATGGAGGATTGAGGTGGTGGAGGCCCAGGTGGAGGACTCAGTTTCTCTGGTTTGTAGACATGCCGACAGAGGTTGTGAAATAAAACAAGTATTACTGCTATTTTGGGTTATGAAATAAAATATTTCTTTTACAACATCTGTTCTACCTAACCCTTGTAAGATTATTTACCTTACAAGGGGAAAATGATAAAACAAACATTGTTACCTTATAACGATACTAAATTAATACATAGACTAGGAATTCAATTATGCATCTTTCTATACTTTCAAGCATTCATACATAATTGATTTAGTCTTTTACGATGCTATGGTTTCTCAAAAAAGTGTTATTATTATGCAAATTAAAATTGGAGAATTCTTTGCCTAAGTTTTTACTCATTTTTAAGATTATAGAGCAATAATGTAAACCCTAGTGTATGTAAATTTACCTCCCTACATTATCCTCCAAGGTTATAATATGCACTTTATAAAGTGACGATGTTGGGGTTTATGACAAAGGTTTTAACCATAGTTTTCTTTGTAAAATGCTAATGTGTGTAGGCTGCTTCCAAGGAGATCTCGAACTATAATATGAAACCCACTTTTCACAAATAATTTTAAATGCCATGTGGTCGTTGCTCGATGTTTAGGTTTTGTTGAATTTGAGAGCAATATAAAACTATTCTAAACCCTAAAAATCACATTTGTCTTATCTATGTTGTGGAGTGGACGAGCTGTGGGCTCATGGCTGCATGGCCTCACCATTTCACTCCTACTACAAATGAGAACCTTTGCTTCTCTGGATTACCTTTACCTATGAGAGTCTTTAACTTCCTCGCCATTCTCTGCATATGCAAGTTTTACTGCCATTCTTTCTCTCTGTGAGTGCATGGTCTTTGTCACTAATACCAAGCCTTTGTGTGAGCTATCCTTCGGCACTGCTGTAGTGATAAAACTGTGTATTGTGAGTTCAGTTTTTGGTTTACTTTAGCATTCATTTGGACTTCCTTGATAGGGTTTATCAATGGTGCTTCCTTCGTTGCTTGGTATTAATGGTCTGGTGGTTAGGGTCTGTTCTCGTTACCCAGTTCGAGGCCAAGGTCAGTTTATTCAGGTGAGGAATTTCTTTGGGTTTATAATTATTCTTCACTAGTTCATAAATTATTAGCTCTGTCATTTGTATACATTTCTCAATTAGTGTTTTATTATACTCGTGCAAGCTTACAAGTGAAGGTTCTATGCTAGAATATGTCGTAAGGTCTCCACGCAGGGATTCCAGGCTTCGTATCCATTCTGGTAAGCCTCAGTCTCGCCTGAGGTTCTCCTGCATTGGTTGTATGGTGTTTATGTTGATACTTCCCACTTGGTTCATGGGTTCTGCTCAGCCATGGTTACATGGTGATTTGTTTATTTTGGAAGGCCATGTGGATGAGACTGTGATATGTGGTTTTTTTTTTTTTAAACCTTGAATCCCTAGAGGATGTATTGTGATGGAAAACTTCGGGCTTTCATGGCCGCAGTTTTGATTTCAGTATTGTTATTTTGGGACAAGATTTAAAGTTGTGTCTTAAGTTGTAAAAAGGCCATTAGGCCGTAAATTCTAAGGTGACAGTAGTGGTTTTGATAATGATGATAGGGTTTTAGATGTCGTCTATAAATTGAAAAAGCTTTTAAGCTTACTGTTTCGTGACTTCTATATTTGGAAATAAATATATACTCTGTTTTAAAGAAGATGATGGAAGCTATGAAATTCTATCGATTCTAGTTTTTCTTCAATTCTGTTTAAATTATCCTAAATAGAGATTATTGTTACTGTAATTTGATATTTATTTTGATTATGTTTAAAAGTGAAATGAAATGTTTCATACAGTTAGTTTCTAAAATAAAATTTGATTTTACTGTCAATAATAATTACTTCAGTAAGTAGATAGAAGAAAGGTTGATTATGCAATCTAAGTCTTTACTGTATTTTTCTGGGTAAAAAACGTGTGGAAAGTTTTTTATTTACTTTCCTAGTTTATATTTACCAAACAGTTTTAATACTGTTTCCGTGGAAATATAATTAAGTTTTGTAGTATTTATGTATTAGGTAATTGTGATTATACCAATGAAATAATGTATGCTTATTTGATTTTGGTTGAAAACTGTACCATCCCTCTATTAATAAAAGAGGAGATAATGATAGTCATGATTGACAGTTTTCTTCAATATAGTTTTTATTTATAAAACCTTGATTACTTTTAATTTATTATTGAGTTTATTATTTGATTACAATGTTATTCAATTACACTTTGACTTAGATTAAAGATGAAATTATAACAGTAATTTCTAGCCTTATTTTACTGGTTTCTTTAGTTAACTATGCTTATTTAATTTATGTTTTTATAATGTCTTTAGTTACTTTAATAATAAGCTTACAGTAATATATTATATCTACTGTGTAAATGAATACACAGACTAAATATCTATGTATTTTTATCTTTCCTAGAGATATATTTGTTTATGTTATTACAAAATACTCAGTCAAAAGAAAACATCTAAATAGAAAGGGAAAACATACATATGAATTACTCTTATGAAACCTGTAGAAGGTAATAAAACACATTCATGCATTCTTCATTCGATTCTTTATCTGAATTTAATCTAACCTACTGTACTAGAGTACTACCTTACAAAAAGTGTGGAAAAATACAGTTATGTGTTTTTTTAATCTATCAGTAAAACTGAAAATTCTTCTAATCATTTACCCTAATCTATCTAATCCAGAATTTAACTATATTTTCACAGTAAAAGTATTTCATTAACTAAACCTAACAACAATAGAACAGAAGCATAACATTTTATTGCTTAAACTCAATCCTTCTAGATGTAAATAAACAATTAGAAAACTAGATAAATCATGTAGAACCTGGAAATGTAGAAGAGGTGACAACAACTTAAGGGACTTGTTCCTCCCAACCAACTCCTGGGGAAAATATGAACCACAAATCTCAAGACCCTCAAGCTTGTCTCCTGGTCCCCCGGTAGCAGTACTAGGTGAGAGATGTAGTTTAGTAATCCTCTGCATGTTTCATCGGAATATGCACCTATTATAGAAAGTTTGTGAAAGGGTTCTCCAACTTGACTTCTCCACTCAATAATTTGAATAAGAAGGATGATTTCAAGTGGGATGAAGAGACTAAAAAGGAATTCCAAAAAATTAAATAGGTAATGAATAGTTGTCCCATATTTGCATTACCTGGTCATTCTAAGCCTTTTGTTGTTGGATGTGATGCTTCATGTGTAGGAATATGGGCTATCCTAAAGGAAGGCCAAAACCCTATAGCCTTTGAGAGAACAAAGTTGCATCCTCATGAAAAACTATACTCCATATATGACAAAGAAATGTTGGCCACCATGCATGCATTGGCCAAGTTTGGACAATACTTGGTGGGAAACAAGCTTGTGGTGAAAACTGACCACAATAGTCTAAGGAACTTCCTCACACAAAATGATATAAATGAAAGGAAAAAAAGTGGGTAAGAAAGATTCAAGCTTATGATTTTGATATTGAATATGTGAAAGGGAAGAATAACATTGTAGCATATGCATTATCTCAAAGACCTTATTTTTCTCTTATGGACATTGCTAAAGATTGGAAAAATATGTTACTAGTTGAATATGCCAAAGATAAATTTTCTTGTGATGTGTTAGATGGAATCAAGGGGTATGATAACTATAGTATTATGAATGTGATGATATATTATAAGGGAATAATTTATTTGGTTCAATATTCAAATCTCAAGTACAAAATTTCACAAGAAGCGCATGATTCCCCACTAGTTGGTCATCCGGGGATCTTCAAAACTTATAGGAAATTGAGTCAAAGATTATTTTGTAAGGGGATAAAGGGATATGTTAATAAATATTTGAATGAATGTAAGGTATTTCAGCAAAATAAATAAGAACTTACATGCCCAGCTGGTTTATTGCAACCATTACCCATTCCGGAGCAAAAATGGGACAATA
Source organism: Pseudotsuga menziesii (assembly GCA_001517045.1). Classification (NCBI taxonomy): domain Eukaryota; kingdom Viridiplantae; phylum Streptophyta; class Pinopsida; order Pinales; family Pinaceae; genus Pseudotsuga; species Pseudotsuga menziesii. The sequence continues at coordinate 91,582 of LPNX010390938.1, forward strand.
TCTCAATGGACTTCATCGTCGGGTTGCCCAAATATTTGGGTAAGAATTGCATATATGCGATAGTGGATAGATTGACAAAATTTGCTCATTTATTTTTTGTCACCTCATCTTTTAGTTCTGCACAAGTGGTTGATATTTTTTTCAAAGAAATCTTCAGATTGCATGGGCTCCCCAAGAGCATTGTAAGTGATAGAGATAGCAGATTCATGGGTGCTTTTTTGTAAGAACTTTTTATATTGGTGGGAACTCAGTTGAATCCAAGTACAAGATATAATCGAAAAACTAATGGAAAAACAAAGAGGGTTAACAAATGCTTGGAAGGGTACCTAAGAAACTATGTGGGAGAGCAGCAAAAAGCATGGACAAATGGCTACACTTGGGTGAGTTTTGCTACAACAACATCACTTTTCATATGTCAATAGGGAAGTCTCCTTTAAAATAATTATATGGTTCTGATGCACTTACCTTTTTTGAGATGATCTTTGGTGATAGTAGAGCTCCAAAAGATAAATATTGGGTGGAATAGATCCAAGAAATTTTAAAGCTTTTGAATGACAATTTGGCGGTTGCCCAAAATCAGCAAAACCAATATGCAGATAGACATAGAGAAGAAATAACCTTCCATGTTAATGATTTAGTATATTTGAGGTTGCAGCCATGCAAACAAACATCTCTCAAAAACAATGGGGAAGAAAAGCTAAAACCAAGATACTATCGCCCATACAAGGTAGTTCAGAAGATTGGGGAAGTAGAATATGAGTTGGAACTTCTGGAAGGGAGTAAAATACATAATGTATTCCATGTTTCTTGTCTCAAAAAATAACTTTTTCAGCAAATTGTCACTTCAAAAATACTTCCTCCTTTGGATGATTAAGGTCAGCTCACACTTGTTCCGGAAAATATTTTGAAGACAAGGGAAAGGAGATTGAGAAGTAGAACTATCAATGAATACTTAGTACAATGGAAGGAACTACCAAGTGAATATGCCACATAGGAAGAGGAGAATATTTTGCAGCATCCAAATCTTAAATTTATTGAGGAGAAGAAATCTTGGGTGGGGAGGAATGTAATTTCCCCATTCAAATAATTGCATAGCAGGACAATTCCATCAATCCTACTAGTTCCCTAGGTTGGATGGATACATTTGGAATTTTAATAAGGGATATAATAAATGATGTTCAGACATTAGAATGGGATAAATATTTAATAATGTATCCTATTAAATAAATACAATAGAAAATTGAAGTGGCAATGGAGCATGGAGACACATGAAGACTATGGGGCCCACACCAGTTACAAATTTTGTATCGCATGGCATCCTCCTCTTGCAATTTCGAATCCATGGGAAGCCTAAAGGTTCTTGGATGATTTATAAGGATAATAAACTTTCCCATATGCATCATAGGTCAAATTTTGGAGGAAATGTAACTTGCATGGGAGAGGAAGATCCATTTTGGAGCTAGTGAGACACTTGGAGTAGACTCCCTAGCTCTATGACAACAATGATGAAGATGCTATGACACCTGTGACACAAATCAAATATGAAGGATGAAATATGAAATATCTGACATGTCAGGTAGAAATAGAGCATCCAAGAGAGCTTTCATGTGATTTTTGGAAACACAATGGGATCCTACTCGAATTTGGGGAAGGTGGAAGGCTAGGAAAGGGAGGACACATGGCAAATCATGAGCACACACCCTAATTCGAAATGGCTTGAGTTTTTGGATGGATTGGGAACCTTAGAAGGCTAATGATGTTTATAAAATACAGGAATAAATGAAGAGAAGGTATTTTCATCATTTGATAAATTGTCATTTGTGAATTGTGAGAGCTAGTGGATGACTAGTTTTCTTTTCTTAGCCAATTTCGAGGGTGAAAGATTCCCATCCAAGTTGGTGTTTGGAGACGACACTCAAGTATTTCATGGAGATTTAATGGAGTTGTAATTTCCTATGTAATCTATATGGAAGCTAGTGGGTTCTTCTATTGCAGTACATTCTCTCGACCATTTCCAATTTTCATTGCATATTCATGCTCATGGAGGGATTACGCCTTGGGTGAGCTATTGTAATTTTTTGGGATAGATTCTAATGGTCTATTTATTATTGTAATAAGTTAAATATGCTCTGTTATTCATTCTTATAAATTTTCAGGTCTAAATACCTAATATTTGTTGATGTATATGTAACTTCGGAATGTATTCTTCCATGTATATTGTAACCTGATGTTTATTCCGGGATGTTTCTATTATGTATCTGAGTCATGTTGTCATGCCCCGATGTTCCGATTGGGAAGATTAATAATGTAAACAAGTCATATCAATTCATTAGGTAAGTCCCCACAGTTTCGGGGCACTTGAGTTATTATACACTAATTAAGGTGTAGGCTCGGGTAAGTAATATTAGGTCGAGCCTACGTGTGACAATGTAATTCAAGTGAACGGATGAATATAAATAGAGAGTGAGAGTCTCTCTATTTATCACCTTTGAAATACATCACTTAATCACTCAAGTGTGGCGCACTATTGGAGAAGGAAATACTTTGGCTTGACAGAAGACAGAAGGCTATTGTTGTGTTGGGAGTGCATCTTATTGTTTTGGGTTTCACATCTTGTGGTGATACTATCTTAGAAGAAGTTGTGGGGTTTTCTCCATTTATGGTTTCCCCGATCAAAAATATTTGTGTCTCTTGTCTCTTGTGATGTGCTTATGTTATTGTTGTGCTTGTTATTCTCTCGGTGAAAATATCCTAACATAATGCTAGCTTAAATGTTGAAAAACTGACATGGTATCAGAGCTAACCTGAGAAGAAGACACTGTGCAGCTGCGAAGACTAGGGCTTCCTTGTTTGTGGATATTTCTCCACAAATTTTCAGCAAAAGTAAGGTGGAATTACTCTCCTCCCTAGGGCGCATCTTTCTGTCGAAACAGAATTCAATTCTGAGGTTTTTCAATTTTGGACATGTCACTGGGGTCGAAAATTAGGGATTTTCATAGAAGAGGAATTTTTCAGTGAGCCCAGGCCTGGATTGTTCTCCTCCCCAAAATAGAAGTTAGGAACAAATTTGAGGGCATTTGGGTGGACATAACTCCAGAAAATCAAAACCCCAGTTGCTCCTGAACCAGCTCTGCAGGATTTCAGCTCAAGCTTCAGATTTGACATCTTGAACCTGGTAAGATCTAAAATCTTTTGTATTTCCATTTGAGGTTCTTATTTAGAGATGTATCATCATACCAAGCTTGATGAAAAGCTTGAGGGGGCTGATAACTTCCGAGCTTGGAAGTATAGGATCTCCCTGGTCCTGGAAGAGAATGAATTAGACTCCTACATTCATGAGGAGATTCCAGTTCCAGAGGGAGATGAGGAAAAGGCCCTACATAAGAAGAATATGGTTATGGAAAAGAGGATCATTACTGATTCTATCAAGGATCATCTTATCCCACAGGTGTCCTCTCTCAAGACACCTAAAGCTATGTTTGATGCCCTAACCAAATTGTTTGAAGGAAAGAACATCAATCGGAAGATGAACCTGAGGAACCAGTTGAAGAATGTGAAGATTCAGAATGCAGAAACTATCCAGTCATACTTCACAAGGGTTTCTCAAATCAAGGAACAATTAGAAGCTGTTGATGAAGAAGTGGAAAATGCAGAGATTGTCATGACTACCTTGAATGGCCTCCCTAGGTCATGGGATGCTTTCATTCAAGGAATCTGTGCTAGAAAGAAGTTAGTCAAATTCAGCAGACTATGGGAAGAATGCTCTCAAGAAGAAGCTCGAATAGTAGCTCGAGAAGAGAAGATGGGTAGTGAAGACCAAGCTCTCACAGTACGCTCCAAGACTCACTCCAAGTCATCAAGAAAAAGGCTTCATCACTTCAAAGGTAAGCACTCTCACAAAGATAATACTAAAAGAGACATGTCTAGGATCATATGCTATACTTGTGATGAAGCAGGACACTTTGCAGAAGATTGTCCTAACAAACAGAAGAAGATGAAGAAGAGCAGCAAAAGAAGACATTATGCTCATGCTGCAGAGGATGATGAACCATCTAGAAAGATATCTAGATATGAAAGTGAAGATTCTTCAAGCGAGGATGAATATGTACTGATTTCAGCTCTCACAGGTAACATTACTCATGGAAGTGATGATTGGCTCATAGACAGTGGTGCTTCCAAACATATGACGGGATTCAAGGAATCCTTTGTGAGACTATCAGAACATGAATCACCTCATAAGGTGAAACTAGGAGATGACTACCAATATCCAATAAAAGGTAGTGGGGAATCTTAATACAAGCTAGAATCTGGTAAGTCTCTAACAATGAAAGAAGTATTGTTTGTTCTAGGACTCAAGAAGAACCTTTTATCTATTTCAGCTTTGGATGCAAAAGGAATGCGGGTTGCATTCATAGATGGTCAAGTCATCATGTGGCCAAAAGGAAAGACTATCGATGATGCGATAGTAATTGGAGAACAAGAAGGAGGCTTGTACAAATTGAAGGGTCATCCAGAACTAGCCTTGATCCATAACAAAGTAGAGCCAAATGAACTTTGGCATAGAAGACTTGCACATGTGCATTACAGAGCACTACCTATTGCAAGTAAAGCTGTCGAAGGTCTTCCAGAAATTCAAACAAAACATGAAGGAGTCTGCAAAGGATGTGCGAAAGGAAAGAATACAAAGAAGACATTTCCAAGCAGCGAAAGCAAAGCCAAAAGCATTCTAGAAATCATCCACTCCGATGTATGTGGTCCTATGTCATCAAACTCACTTAGCGGGTATGCATACTATGTTTCTTTTATTGATGATTTTTCTAGAAAGACATGGATTTATTTTATGAAGAACAAAGATGAAGTATTCAGCAAGTTCAAGGAATTCAAAGCCTTGATCGAGAACCATACTGAAAAGAAGATCAAGACCATCTGTTTAGATAATGGTGGAGAATTCACTTCGAATGAATTCAAGGAGCCATGCAAAGAATCAGGGATTAAGAGGGAGTTGTCCACTCCTTACAATCCTCAACAAAATGGGGTTGCAGAACGGAAGAACAGAACTATCATGGAAGCTGCAAGGGCTATGCTTCATGATCAAGATCTACCTATGCATATTTGGGCTGAAGCTGCCAGAACAGCGGTGTATGTACAACACCGTACTCCATATAGAGTACTCGAGAACAAGACTCCTGAAGAAGTATTCTCCGGCAAGAAACCAGAATTCAGCCATCTCAGAATATTCGGTTGTCCAGTGTACATACATATTCCAAAAGAGAAGAGAACAAAATTAGATCCTTCAGGAAAGAAGGGTGTATTTGTGGGATACTCTGAAAGCTCGAAGGCTTATAGAATCTACTTTCCAGGATACAAGAAGATTGACATCAGCAGGGATGTGACATTTGATGAAGGCACAGCTTACAGTAAATCCAGAAAGAGACCTGCTGAAGAAACTGAAGAGGTGGAAGCAGAAGCACCCAGGATCCGTGATACAATCATGAACGAAGAAGCTCAAGAAGAAGATCGAGAATTCGAGGAACCACAAAGACCCATAGATCCACCTATAGAGAAGAATCCTCATAAGAGGAAACCTGCTTGGGTACGTGAACTTATCCAAGGTGCAGAAAGATATGGGGCTCCAGAAGAGAATCACAGAGAAAGAAAGAGGACCAGATCAAATTCCGGGTATGTAGCTTTACTATGTGATTTCATTGATAAAGAACCTTCCAGTTATGAAGAAGCGGTAGATCAGAAAGAATGGAAGGATGCGATGATCAAAGAATATCAATCGATCATGAAGAATGATGTTTGGGATGTTGTCCCAAGACCAAAAGGGAAGTCGGTTGTTACTTCCAAATGGATCTACAAGATCAAGCATGCTGCNGAAGAGACCTACTGAAGAACCTGAAGAAATGGAAGCGGAAGCACCCAGGATCCGTGATACAATCATGAATGAAGAAGCACAAGAAGAAGATCGAAAGTTCGAGGAACCACAAAGGCCTATAGATCCACCTCTGGAGAAGAATCCTCATAAGAGGAAACCTGCTTGGGTACGTGAACTTATCCAAGGTGCGGAAAGATATGGNGCAAGATGTGTAGCTCAAGGATTCTCTCAGAAAGAGGGAGTAGACTATGAAGAAACCTTTTCACCTGTAGCCAGATACACTTCCATTAGATCAGTACTTGCTCTGGCTGCAGTGACGAAGTGGAAGATACACCAAATGGATGTCAAGACTGCTTTCCTGAATGGTGTAGTAGAAGAGGAAGTGTATGTAGAACAGCCACTCGGTTTTGAGACACATGACAGAGAGTCTCATGTATGCAGATTGAAGAAAGCCTTGTATGGTTTGAAACAGGCGCCCAGGACTTGGTACGGCAGGATTGACAGCTTTCTATGTAGTTTGGGCTTGACCAAGAGTAAAGCAGACTCCAACCTTTACTACAAGGTTGAATATGGCAACCCAGTGATGCTTCTACTGTATGTAGATGATCTATTTGTGACAGGTACAGATGGGTTGATTGCTGATACGAAGAGAAATCTTGCTGCCGAGTTTGAGATGAAGGACTTGGGGATGATGCATTACTTTCTAGGTATGGAGGTGTAGGAGAACACAGATGGGATCTTCCTTGGACAAGGGAAGTATGTAGTAGAGATCCTGAAGAGGTTTGGGATGATGGACTGCAAGGCTATGGCCACACCTATGGCATCGAACCTGAAGCTATTGAGTGATGCTTCATCAAAGTCGGTTGATGCTATGATGTATCGCCAGATGATTGGGTCATTGATGTACCTGACGAACACGAGACCAGACATTTTCTTTTCTATGAACACCTTGAGCCAATACTTGACAGATCCGAGAAGTGTTCACTTGACTGCTGCAAAGCATATTCTGAGGTACTTGAAGGGTACAATTGATTATGGGCTCAAGTATGAATCGAATCAGAAGATTAACCTGGAGGGTTATGTTGATTCAGATTGGGAAGGCAATGCCATTGACAGGAAGAGTACTTCTGGGTGTTGCTTCAGTATGGGATCAAGTGTGATCTCTTGGTTTAGCAGGAAGCAATCCTATGTGGCACTGAGTATAGCTGAAGCAGAGTATGCGGCAGCTTGTTCAGCTAGTTGTGAGGCAGTATAGCTGCGGAAGCTACTGTCTGATATATTTGATCTCCAGTTGGATGCTACTTGTATACATTGTGACAATCAGATTTGCGTGAAGTTGTCAGAGAATCCAGTGTTCCATGACAAGTCGAAGATATTGAGATCAAGTATCACTATATCAGGGATATGGTGCAAAGAGGAGTAGTGAAGCTCCTGTATGTTGCAACGGAGGAACAGATAGCTGATGTATTGACGAAGCCATTGGCTAGGCTGAAGTTCGAGTACTTTAGAGAGAGACTTGGTGTTCTCCAGATCGAGGCTTCCTCCCAGAGACAGTGATGAGACCCATAGCCATTCTGACATGGTGAGAGGATTGGTTCCTTCCATGGTCAGATGTAAGGGCTGAGCCATTCCTTCATGGTGAGAGGATTGGTTCCTTCCATGACTGATATGAGTGCTGAGATCCATAGCCATTTTGACGAGCAGGTCAGATGTAAGGGATGAGCCATTCTTTCATGGTGAGAGGGTTTCTCCCTTCCATGTCAGATATAAGTGCTGGCCATTCTGTCGAGTAGGACAGATGTAAGGGCAACTGCCACTCTCAGGGAGAGTGGAGGCGCCTAGTCCGTTACCAGGTAGCTCAGTCAGGGACTAGGTGCCATTCTGATGAGGGTGTAGGATTCAGTTCCTATCAGGTCAGATGTGAGTGCACAAATATCTCATCATTGTGAGTGGATATGGTTCCAGCCTGGATGAGAGTCTTTCATCATTGTGAGCGGATATGGTTCTAGCTTGGATGAAAGTGAGAAAATATCTCATCATTGTGAGCGGATGTGGTTCCTACCTGGATGAGAGTCTTTCATCATTGTGAGCGGATGTGATTCCAGCCTGGGTGAAAAGAACAGAGTTCTTTCATCATTGTGAGCGGATGTGGTTCCAGCCTGGATGAAAGTGAGGAAATCTTCCATCATTGTGAGCGGATGTGGTTCCAGCATGGATGGAAGTGCAGAACTCTCCCATCATTGTGAGCGGATGTGTTCCAGCCTGGATGGATGTGAGTACTATGCCTTTCTGATGAGTAGGTCAGATATAAGTGCAGAGCCATTTCACAAATGGTAGTTGATGTGCCTACCATGTTGGTAAATGTGAGTGCTAGGCCTTTCTGATTTGATTGTAGTTTACTACATGATCAGATGTGAGTGATGGGCATGCCTTTCTAACGAGCAGGTCAGATGTAAGTGCTGGGCGAAGACCTACCTATGGGCTAGGCCTACAACCAGCATGAAAAAGGGCTGGCTCTGTAGAACTTCCTATGATGAGATAGTACACACATGATGATGACCAGAGGTGATCCAGATCAATCTATGATCCAGATCCAGTTATGATGACTCCGAGAGATCAAGATCGAGTGATGATCCAAATCCAGCTATGATGATCCAGATCCAGTGATGATCCAGATCCAGTGATGATGACCAGTGATGATCCGGAGATGATGATGAATTGAAGATGAAGATGACTCGAAGATGAAGATGATCCAGTTGATACAGAGAAGAAGACCAGTGCTGAAAATTGTGTCGAAAGAATACCTTCCTAGTTAAGAGGGAGTGTTGATGTATATGTAACTTTGGAATGTATTCTTCCATGTATATTGTAACCCGATGTTTATTCCAGGATGTTTCTATTATGTATCTGATTCATGTTGTCATGCCCCGATGTTCCGATGGGGAAGATTAATAATGTAAACAAGTCATATCAAGTCATTAGGTAAGTCCCCACAGTTTCGGGGCACTTGAGTTATTATACACTAATTAAGGTGTAGGCTCGGGTAAGTAATATTAGGTCGAGCCTACATGTGAAAATTTAATTCAAGTGAACAGATGAATATAAATAGAGAGTGAGAGTCTCTCTATTTATCACTTGTGAAATACATCACTTGCTCACTCAAGTGTGGTGCACTATTGGAGAAGGAAATACTTTGGCTTGACAGAAGACAGAAGGCTATTTCTTTGTTGGGAGTGCATCTTACTGTTTTGGGTTTCACATCTTGTGGTGATACTATCTTAGAGGAAGTTGCGGGGTTTTCTCCATTTATGGTTTCCCCGATCAAAACTCTTTGTGTCTCTTGTCTCTTGTGATGTGCTTATGTTCTTTTTGTGCTTGTTATTCTCTCAGTGAAAATATCCTAACATAATTCTAGCTTAAATGTTGAAAAAATAACAATATTTGTATGTCAAAATGAATTTTTATGAGGAAACAATGACCATTTCCACTCTATTTTGATATATGCCATGGTAATGATGATTATTCCGAATGGAAGAATGTTTATCTAATAAATTTATGATGAATGGAGTATAATTAATGAGTATTAAAATTTTCATGTTCATTACTTAATCATTGGAATCCATTTTACTCATTTTAATTGCATTGGGAGAAGATTTGATGCCTTTTCCCCAAGGTTCGAAATAGTGATTTGGGAGCTGTTTGGGAAAGAGTCATAACAACCTGTATAAACTGAACCATGATGAATATGAGAAATTAAAAATGTCCCTTACACATCTCACACCTCTTTTTGTAAATTCTGGTGGGTTTGGGAGCATTTGAGAAGCCATTTCCATCATTTACCTTGGGGAATTGGAACCCCAATTTGCTAAAAAAGAATCCTACTTTTATCAGAATATAAAAATAGTTTGAAGAAGTAATTGGAGGTTTATAAATCATCTATGAACATAATATTCAAGTATTAATATCATTCATACACACTCTAAGAATATTTGGGAGCATTTGGGCCAATTTGGAGACCTAGACATCAAAACTAGTCAAAGGTCGAAATAGGAAAAAAAAGTGAAAAAATTGGTCATTTAATAAAATTCAAAAGGGAAATTACATGCAGTACAGGATCAAATTGGCCGCATGAGGGTCCAATCAGTGATAGCTGTGAGTGAAAATAAAATAAACACCTACAAAACAAGGCATCCTTGGGGATCAACCAGTATGGTTGCCAAAACTATAGCGGTGTTTTCACCCCTGCTACGTGCAAAATAACCTCTCTTTCGTCAATGAGACAGAAGGGTAGAGTTCATGAAAAGAGATCTATAGTAAACAAATGATATTAGTAACATAAAATAAACAAATAAAGAATACTATACTAAACTAAAATAAAAAGCAAGAAAACTATACCCTTCTTTTGAAAATGGGCCGCTGTGCCCTAATCTTGGATAGGGGTCGCCTCTCCACAAGCTGTTTAGTACGGAGGATGCCTTAGTGTACGGGATGGGAGATATTGTGGCTATGAAATGATGGCTATGTGGTCTCAGTATTTTGAGAATTATGGCTTCTCAACGTACTCACGGCAATAGAATAATTAAAAAGAGATAAGAATCTTGTTGATGGAGACCTCCACCCTATTTTTATAATGATTTTTTTGCCTTTTCTCTCTTTTAGGGTTTTGGAACATTATTTAGGGTTTTAAGCCCTATTTAGGTTTTTTAGCCCCTTTTTGGGGTTTTAGCTCTTTTTGGGGTTTTAATCCCTTTTTGGCGGTTTTAAGCCATTTTGTGGGGTTTTAGGCCCTTTTTTATGTTTTTTGAGATTTTTGAGAGAGAATAAGGGTAAACCATAGTTGTGGAGGTCAAAACTAAGGGGGAAATGGTAGGAAAATGATGTATATATGTGGTTTAGGCCATGCAGAGCTAGTTGAGCAATTTTTTGCGTTAACAAGGAGCAATGGAATGTTATACAACACCATATACCACTTACCCATTATATGCATATTAGTAGTAAACTTCCCACAAAAGAAAATACTCCAACATGCATAATACACTTCCTAAATATAGGAACATATCTATGTACACAATTGAACAACTAGATATATAGGAAATGCTAATTCAAATAGTTATGTTTATTTGTTTGGTAGACTCCATCTTGATCTCTGTCTTCTTGAGTTACCGGAGTCTCTTCCAATGTGTTCAACTTCATCGTCTGATTCTAAGGACTTGTTCCTATCTTGCTCATGATCGTAAATACTGAGCAAGTCTTATTACACCACAAATCACATAGAATTGTGTATTTGTGTCGAATCTATGTGTCCTATCAATGCATCCCTTCTTATCCAATGTTGAAATGGACAAGAGTATGATATTCATCTTCATCGGTAGAATTATTCTAGATCATATTCCTCATCACTTGAGGAATATTCCCTTTCTTTATTCTTAGTTGCAATATATTCATCCTTGGTTGCACCAAGAGAAACAATGGTCTTCTTTCTGCAACATGTTGGAGTGATATTTATGTTTGTAGCACTGCCAACCCAATCAAAATCATCATATATCTGCATGCAGATTATCTGGTCTCTTGCATATATGAGACCATACTCAATTGTACCCTTTAGGTACCACACCATTTTCTTTGCATATTTTACTTATATAAGGAAAATATCCTATGTATTTCATCATCCCTCTTATCCCAAGAATCATGTCAAGATTCTTGAACTTGAGATATACCATAGTCACTCCCTTTTAGGTGGAGCACCATCTTGCCTATGCATCTTGTACTCTTTGCATTAGGACAATGGAGTGATTGGTAGCCTCCTTTTTTATTAATCTTTGTATCCATCTATTTCACATGTCAAGGACACTAGATATTAAGATCCTCCATCTCGAACTTTGTTGCAAGTTTTCTCTTGCACCCATCTATGAGATTCTTATCCCTTGTAGGCTTCTATATTGAACATTGTATTAAAGGTTGCCATATTCATCACTTTAGTTTATCCTCAAGCTCATCATGTAACTATATGTTATATCCCATGGATTCCTACTGAGCTTGTACAAATCCTTATGTGCATTGGTGGTTCTCTGTAGAGAGTCTCAAACCCTGTAGGTTTCTCGATCTATTCTTCTACATTGATCACACCCAATGTCTAGTGTAATATCCACCACTAAAGAGGTGTGGCTATCCCCTAGATAAGTGTGTTTCCATTAGCATCTCTCTCTTTCTGATAGAAACCATGACCCTTGCTTTGTATCTTTTGATACTTCAATCTGTTGTATACTTGATCTTGTAGATCTACTTGGAATACTTTACAAAACTTCCCTTCTTGTCTCAAACTCATATCCAAACATCATTATGTATGATCTACTGGTACTTCTTGATCATGTCTTCCTTCCATTCTTCCTTCTTGGGACACTCTTTCACAAAGTGTCCTTTCTCATCACAACTGAACAATTGAGTTGTGAGATGTCCTTCTTTTGAAGTCCTTTTATTATTTGTGGAAATGTTCTTCCTTCTTGTTCTTTCTCTTCTTGGGATGAGTTGTTAGGGATTTATTTTCATATTCATCCATCTCGTCTTCTTTTTCCATCAATCAAGGTTCTTCTTACGTGCATTCCTCCCTAGGTGATCTTCCTTCTAGAACAACTCCCTTAACTGAACTTGGAATGCCATTCAAAGTTGTAATCTATGCTTCTACTTCTTCGAGATTGTCTCCAATGGCTTCTAATTGCTCCTTGAGTTGAGATCTCCTTATGATGTAACATTGCATGTTTTCTGGAATTTGCATCTTCACATCCTTGAGTTGAGTTCTCAAGGTCATCTTCGTACAAGTTGTTCATTGCATCAAACATATCCTTGGGAGTCTTCAAGGATGATACATGTGATATCCAATGGAGATGGAAATACTCATCTTGGTTTTGACTGGGTCCTTCTTGTTCTTTGCTTTGACTTCGTTTCCCTCTAGATCCACAACTTCTTCTTTGACATAGTTCTCCATGTCGTGCTTCTTCAAGTATGAGAAGCACTCTATACTTCCATGCTTAGAAGTTCTCGACTCTTTCAAGATTGACCTCAAAATTGGTACTATTTGTCGTCATGATAAAAATGAGAACCTCAAATGTAAATAGAGAGGATAGAACTTAACAATGAGATTGCTTCAACTTGATGCTTGCTTGAAAGCTCTTCTAGAAAGTTGATTATGGTGGACCTAGGGTTTGGCAGATAAAACCTAATTTTTCAACTTAGGTATCTTTCATATCTGATTGGATAGAAACATCTGCCTCCTCAAGGTGAGCTGAGAAACATATTTATTTTCCCAAAATTGTGGACAGAACTGCAAAATATCTTATGCCCTAGTTTTCCCCGATAATAGTGTTAGGTCAAAAATTGTGAATCCAAAAAATGAGAAACTTATTGCATAGAAAGATGCGCCCTCCTAGGGTGAGTTTTATAGTCCTCCTTTTTCAACTGATCGATGTAGGGAAGTACCTGGAACGGGAAGCCCTAGTTTTTCTCCAGTTTCTTCTGCAAAATTGACTTATCTTGTTCCTGCTATAGCTTTGAATTTTATGCCCCTCAAGGTCTGAACCTTCATCCTAAGGTATCTTGGTATGTCTTCATTCCAAACCCACAAATTATAGAAGAATTGGATTCACCAAGTGGGACTTATGCAGAGTTTCACAAGGTGACTTATTTCAAGACTATTCAACATAGAGAACTTGTACGAACTTCCATGTGTTATTGTTTCACCTTCGAGGTATGAAACTTGGACCACAAAAACTACAATCCATGTGTCACGTCCCCACCCCTCATCTCTACCATGGAGAGGATGTGACCAACATTGCTGCTGCTATCAAACGAACAATTTAGTCCCATAACATATAAAATAAAATGCATTGAAGTAAATACATACACATGCATATATATAATCATTAAGCATCAAAAGAAAATACATCATTCACTTTCAAGAATTCAACGTGTACATGATAATTTACAAAACAAATATAGTTCCAGAGTTAAATACCAAAAATACTTATCTTGAGGAGAATCTAGCTCGCAACTAGCTATGTCCCTGCAACGTTCCACCCAACCATATGCCAATGTGCTCATCAATCTATCACCATTACTAACACCCCCGATATGGGAATGATTTCCGCAACGAATTAGGGAACAACGGGATTACACATAACAAGACCATACACCCACAGTCAATCCAACACACAGTTGGGTTTGACAGACTGTCTAGCTAAGCCAATAAACAACTGGGTTTCACAGGCTATTAGGGAAACAAGCCAATATCATAGGGGTTCCTTGGACTTACTCATCCAATCCAAACTTCTAATCAAAACATAGGCAGGCATCTAATAGATGGGTTTTCTCATACTACTAAGGAAACAAACCAACACAAGTAAATCATATCCAAACACAATCAAACCATCCAACATAGGGGTTTCTTGGGCTTACTTAGCCAAGGAAACTGTAGGATGCACCTCACAACAAAATACAATTGTTGGGTATGGACAAAACATTCTGGGAACCAAAAACAGAAACGACAGTTGGGGGAAAACACCCCGAGTGAGAAATACAATTCCAGGGAACGTTAAATGACCTTATTGATGCAAAAAAAACCTCTACAAACCCTTATATCGCATATCTATTCTCCCATCTGCTGAGCATTACCAAAAACGAATTTGCAACAAAAAATGACCTGATAAAATGGGGAAAAACACTCTGTGAGATAAATGCGTTTTCACACAAAACACTTCTGGGCATTGTAGGAGCTGAAATGACCTCCATACACACCCAAATCGTGGGTCTCCTTTTCCCATTCACTGAACAACACAAAAAAACATGTTTCCCAACTTGGAGAAATTAGGGAAAATGTAGAAAAACATGAGGGAAGATCCCAGCTTTCTCGCAGGGACAAAAACGACCTCCTCAAACCCCAAAATCATGGCCCCTTTCTTCTAATTTTCCTTGCAACACTGAAAATGAATCTTGGGCATGGAGAAATGAAGAAAAGACAACAAATCGTGAGGGAGAGCGAGCTCAACAAGCTTTAGCTGCATGAGAGAGCCTCTACCTCCATCCGAATGGGGTGAGGAATGAAAGATGTGGGTGAATAATGGCTTGGGCATGCATTCCCAAGCATTTACTTGCCCAAGAAGTCAAACAAATTTTTCCAAAAATGGGTGGCTTCCCAAATTCAAATTTGACTCCCATACCTTTCCCATCCCAAGGAATTAACTTCATCAACGAACTTCTAGATGGTTTTATGGGTTTTCCCTTTGACATTTGGCTTTTCCCCATTGGGTCAAGGGTTTGAATGTTTCCCCTCCCTATTGCTTGTGAAATCATGCCCTTGTCTTTTTAACATTGCGGTGCATATCTAGTTGTGGTATTTTTATTAATTGCATAGTTACATGATGTCTCAAAACATATATATTGTGCCTGGCTAGCACATAAACCATCGACATCGATTTTAATCGTCGATACATAAAAGGATAAATCAATTGTGGGTCCTTTTCCTTGATCTCCACACCATGATCAAATAAAAATATTTACATCATGTGCAATTCAATACCATGGGGTCGAAATAGGGGCACACATTCCCCTCCCCCTTGGGATAAAAATTGGGGTGTTACACCATGCCCTATCTGCAACATGTGAAATTTCATTTGGACCTTCCTAGCCCAATATATAGTAATTCTCCCTAAGTCACCTATTTAAGGATGAATTCTCGGAGAGGATGGATCCCTAAGTTGGAGGAATCATATCTCCTAGATTATAGTGAATCTGAGTCTAAAAATAACATACAAGGTACATAAAGATTTCATCTTCGGATTGTAAAAGTTTCAACTTGTGAGCCTTCTCCAGACTTGATTTATAGCTAAAATTCCAAGATGACTATATTTTTCCTTCTAGGGTTTTTCAAGCACGAAACCCTAATCTCCAATAGTTGCAGTTGTAGCAATGTTTCAGCTGCACACAAAATTCTTTCAAGGTATATCTGATACCATGTTATATTTTTAATGGTTATACAATATCTAAAAACATTTAGCTTCATAACATCATAACCAGAAGAAAAGGATCATTGAAAGAAAGACAAGCACAACAACACAAAGAACACACAGATTTATCCTGGGAAACCCTCATGGGGGAGAACACCCAACAAAAATTCCTCTATATAGAATTAGACCAAGTACTCTCTCTCTCTCTCTCTCTCTCTCTCTCTCTCTCTCTCTCTCTCTCTCTTGCGCAATGCTTGAGTGNGTGAATGATAGAGGCTCCTCACCGATTTATATTCATTAGGTGAGTGACTCAAATAACTAACTAGGTCGGTCGGGTTCTCTAATTAGGGCCGACCTAGCTAGGAAGAGTCAGAATACATTTTATATATTTTTGTGGGTACTATTTCCCTGTCATGCAATGGAGGTTTTACCTCATGAATTTTACATGACCAATTACATCAAGGACATCTCTGAAGGAGAATACAATACAAGTACAATATAATATATTCCGAAGTACAATACTTTAATACCTTCCAGGGTTCCCTCCACTACTAATATTGTTGATCTGCCTTTCAATACTCCATGGACAAAATTTCATCCTTGTAACCCTTGGAGGAAATCCCCTTGCAACCAGGATGGATCATCATGGTTGTTGCAATGATCAGATGAAGAATATCAACAGAGAGTGTAACCAACCAAGAATTCCTTGTGTGAGTCCTTCACAAGATGTATATGTGGTAGATCTCTTTTTTCTTGTGGAAATGATAAATCCACTAACAATTTCGTTTTGGGGCTCTCCTCTTCACATCCTCATAGAATGTATAAACTTCACTCTTCATGATCTGATGGATAAGATATTTAGAGTGTGGGCTTCGTTTCACCTCAAACATTGAATTCCTTGGTCTATTGGCTTTCCCAACCCTCTGAGTCTATCGTGGGAATTTTTTTTATGGTTCATCTACCCACAACAACCTTTTTATGCTTCCACCAACACGTCCACATCTATGCCTCTTTACTTCCAAGGAACCTTCCATGCCTTCTTGAGGCCTGTGGTACCTTATTCACTTTTCTATTGTGAAAAGATTCAAAATAATGGCTATAACATGTTATGTGTAAGAGAGAGACATGCAGAGAAAGGCACCATGCCACACATAGATTCACATGCAGATATTTCTAAATGAGGAAATCCATAATACAATAGTGCTCACTCTTTAAATTCTAGGAACGCATGTATCACTTTGCATGTTAGAATTTCATTATAGAAAACAAGAAGAATAGGAAGATGATAACATGCCAAAAAAGGCTCACATAGAGAATATCATTAATATGTATAAAAGATTGCGTTGATAGTACGTGCTTTGTAACCACCTTACAACTGCATCATAAATTGATGCGTGTTAGGGCGTGTTTAGGACTTAGAATAGGGTTATTTCTAGCAGTCAACTAGGTTCACTAGATATTCCTTGCTTCTATGTCGAGACTACTTCCACTTGTTGAAACATATTTTTGTTAATAGGTTGGTGTTTTTCTAAGCCAATAGAGACTAGAGGAATCCCCGTCACTGATTGAGCACTCCAAGCAAATATCAATATCATGTCGTACTACATCTCAAGGTCTATCTCCATCTTATTAGCTCTAGTCCTCTATTCCCAAAGATGAATTTCCAACATATTCTCCTAAGCTTCTTGATTTTCTACATGAAAACTTAAATACTCAATAACCTACCTCACTTTGTCCACTTAATAGGATAAATGTCTTAGTATCTATTTAATTTCATAATTCTCTTCTCTGCCAACTACCATCCTTCTCTGGAGCCTAACTTTGCTGATTTGCTTGCTCGTAGTTCTTAGCAAAGTGCCCTTATTCATGACATATCTTGCGTGACTTAGATGGGAGCTACTCATAGTCTAATTATTAGATGTGAGTCCATTCATTCATAGAGAGATTTATAACTTCAGGTGGTCTCTTTTCCAAGTCAACTTCCACACACATTCTTTCATAGGAAAACATTCCTGACTTTGGCTTAGATCCATCAATATAATGTCCCAATATATTCCCTATAGTAACCAAGTCTTCATCAATCTAAGAATGTAATAAGAGATGAAGTAGCCTCAACCAAACATGAACAACTGATGGGATATTATTCTTAGGGTCAAAGGCTTGTGTCTATCTAAATACATTTATCTAGGCCCCACAAAATTATATATCTATCTTTAGTTTATATATATATGGAATATTTTTTTATTTTATTCTCAAGGTGGTGTGTATCTATCGAGTAAAAATATATTGTGTAAACATGAAAGGAAGAGTGACACTCTGTGAGTCCTCTCCATTCCAACAATCTGAAGTGAGAAGTGTTTTGTATGATATTTAAAAATAATTAGGTTTTGAAGATTTGAAAACGTTTTGGTTTTTCACAACCATATTTGTAACTTCAAAGTTCCGAGCAAAAGCTTTGGCATGTGAGGTAAATGACCCTCACATGTTTATTAGTTACCATCAATGAAAAAGGTGGAATGCGTAACAAGTTGGATGGTGATTCTTATTCATGCCACCACATATGCCCAACCAACACTCAAATCTACAAGAAATCTGTTCATGATGCGCACCAAGGATCAAATTTGAAGGGTCAGTCTTAATTTTAGTTAGAAGGGTATATATGTATGGGCCCTTTTCTAATGAAAAGCTTAAAAAAATTTAGACTTCAATTGACAACAACAAATTAACTTCACATCTCATAAAAAAAAAATGTGTTGAATAAAATATTGCATTTTCAATCAATTTATGCCATAAAGAAATTAATAAATCCACTACAATTAGATGAAACAACTTCCCTAAAAAAAATTATGAAATAGAAATCGAGACAAACATTCAAACATTGAATTCAACACATCGAAATAAATAGCAAAATAAAAATTCTAGTTGAGATAAGCATATACCTTGAATCCATGCTTAGAAATCTTTGGCACCCATGATTAGTTTATTCCCAACTGAAGAATCTTTGTTTCTTTCCAAACCAATACACCTGAATCTTGTTTTTTGCTAACGAAATTATGACCCGCTTTGTCACAAATCAGTAGAGAAAGTGCCAAGCATATTTGTACCCAACAATAAAATCAATGGGGATTCAGGGAATCATCTCAATGGTGAAGAATGTGAACTGACTCATCTCAATGGCGAATAATGGGAACTGATTGCTGCTATCACCCCTCCACTCCATCTCTATGTTTATACTTTTATATTAAACCTCAAGGAGCGTTGGTGCCCTAGGATTCCATGTATAGTAAACACCACCTCTATCCCTCACAGTTTGCAACCCCACTTGAAGGCCCCCAAAAAAATCCATACACATTATATCCAACCAGTGATGTAAAATATGTGGTGATACATACCCAAAAGCCATTAAACTTTGAAGGGAAAGATGTGCCACCTTCTTCTTCCATCTAGTCCTTTGTTTTGTGCGCCACCATTTATACATTTTTATCTATTTATAAGATTGCAACTCTGCAAGCTCATGCAACATATGGAGAGAGATGGCCATGGCTACCATCTATTATATACTTCAACCAGTCGCTCTCTATCTATATCTCCTATTGGGTATTTCATGGGATATACTCTAACTACTACAGAATAAGCTAGCTTTGGGTCCTATGGCAGGAAAACCACATTATTCAGTCACTATTGAAGGTAGATTGTTGCTTGCTTTGGGATTGTCTCTGCTTTAATGGGTTATGAATCAACCACGGCCATCTGCTACTTGATTTGGATTTGCTTATGGAACTGGAATTGAAGATGCGGGTTGGGATGCTTCAATCCCTCAACGTGCTCTAGACGATTGTAAAAAAGTAAGAACAATTATCATATACCCCAAATTGTAACAGGTAGCCTATGCAAGAAGTTGGAACAAGCTAGTAGTATACACCGCATGAATGGCAACAACGAGCTATGGCTATTGAGCTTAAGGAAATGCTTCGTGAGATTCCTAGACGTGATGGATCTAGATATTGATCTAATTATTATCCTACTATAACCTCTGACCATTTCACTCGGTAAGATTGGTCATTCATCTGTGCTATGATAATCGATAAACCATCCAGAATTACATAAGTTAATGAGGAAGTCATACCATCGAGGACGATGGAGGAAATTGGGATTAGAATTTATGGAGGCAATTAAGGTTGGGAATCGTGATATTGAAAAGTAGTGCACGTCAATTAATATTGTCATTGATCGTCGGCCCAACCCCATTGGATTTACTCGATATGAACACAGGTCGATCGTTGACATCAACAATACCATCCATTAGAAAATAGTTATGTCGATTCAGAAGCAAAAAAAAAATCATTATGATTTTGGCTCTCTTTACTTTACTAAAGCAATTATAACAGGCAAGTCCTATTCATGGAAAACATGGGTCATAAATTTTGAAATGGATTCCCCCTCACTAGCGCGACGTTATTCGATCGGACTGACATTTGTAGGGTTGACATTTGGTCACTTCCCAGGATCACAATACTTTGGGCAGAGGATGATAAATATTGTCAGATGCCTCAATACATTTCTACCTAGCATTGGCAGCAAAATTAATGTTTGATGGGCAGTTTGTAGGACAACCCTTTTAATGAAATTTTAATTCGAATTACGCTTTTTTATTCAAATGTCAAAAACAAAAATCAACATTTTTATGACGGTCAAATTTTTAACCACACTTCTAGGACATTAAGAAGCCTTTAAAGAGTTGTGACGGCTTCAATTTTGATCCATAATGCGCACGACATAATGTCACTCAATTTTGCAATTTTTATAGCCCCTCCCATTGCCTAGGCAAGATCTAAAACATTTAATGCAATATTTAGACAATATACGTCATTGAATGCATATACATCAATATTTATCGACATTACAAAGTTTAGTGCGTTGACGTATATATATGGATATTCAAATATGATTTTTAGGGAGGTTATCCATCCCAGCTTTACTTTAGCCTATGCTTGCAAATTTTGACACGGCTATTAGATGGATATCTCGTGGATGTGTATGGTTGGTCTTTTTTGGGAAGGTCTAATTGTTTTAATGATTTATCTCTATTTTGGAGTTACCATAGACATATTTAGTTTTATATACTCTTTGATTTTAATGAATAATAAAAGATATGGTTTTTTTCTGAAAAAAATGTTAGTCAACCATCTCTAAACATTTTAATAAATGTTGTAAATCTAAATGTATAAAGCTTTAAAACTAAAATTTTATTTAAGTAACAATAATTAAAGCAAGCTTACTACTATAAATATATATAAAAAAATTGTTAAGTAGTACACGACTTCAATTTTATTTATTTTATATATATATTTTTTAAATTAGAAAAAAAAGTCATAGTTTAAAGCTTGATTAGTTATTGATATTTCTAATTATTTTGGAAAAAAAATCAAACACTTTGTATTGATAAATATATATTTCTTAATATATTTTAATAATTAATTATAGCTAAATAAATTAATTTACAAAATTAAAAATATTTGATATATTATTGCAAACCAATAAGTAAATCAAAGCAAAACTTTAATGGCTAAAAAAATCACAAAATATTGAATTTGTACATTTACTAACTCATTTCCAAACATTGTTGGAATTTTTTGACAGGCAAAATGATCGTCATGGGGCATTTTGACTGTCAAATAGGGTTAAAATTTTTAGTAAACCATTTTTTCTGAAGGGCAAAATTTATTATTTCAACGTATTTTCGAAGGGCAATAAAATTTTCAAAACATCAATATATTATTATTATTATTGAAGGGCAACAAAATTACTAAAACTTCATTATAAATTACTACTAGTAAATTAGTAATATCAATACTTTTATCTTATTATTATATAAAATTATACATTCCAAATTCTAACCATACTTTCACTAAAAAGAAAAATATTAAGTTAATATTATTTTTATGATCCATGCTTTTCTATTTTGTAGGTTTTCTTGATTTTTTCTGAAAGCAAAAGAAGTCATTTAACAATGATTTTTCTATTATTTTTATTATTCGTAATTAACATCTACATAGTACAAGTCAATGCTCAATGCTCAACTAAATGATTTGAAAGTTGGAAGTGGAACTTGGAAGGCTGGAGTTGGAGCGGGAGCCTAGAAGCCCTTGGAGTTGGAGAGTGGACAGTGGAGTCTAGACTCTGAACACACTCTTGGAAAGCATTATCAAGATTTAAAGGTATTGCTTGTAGATTTTTTTGGTTTAGATTTAAAAATTTGTTTAAAAATCTATTGATTTGTGTAAAATCTATTATGATTTTCCGTAATGTATATATGTATATACATTAGTTAAACCGAAAAATAATATTTCTATACAGCTACGGTGAGAGATTCAGTGTGACTTGATGTAAACAAAGCCACCGGTATTGGTGATTAGTAACAACGATTCATAGTTTATAGGAGTAAGCATAGGTTCATTATTACATTATTCAACTAATTAATGGTAATTATTGCACCGAGAGGCACTCTACAGCCCAGTATGGGGGATATCTTGTAACGTGATGTAACGTTACTAACGTTTGTAACATGTCGGAAAAACATAATAGTGATAGTGAATATAATGGGAGAGAACTTGTAACGTGATGTAACCTTAGTAAAGTTTGTAACATGTCGACAAAAAATAATAGTGATAGTGAATATTATGGGAGAGATCTTTTAACTTGATGTAATGTTTGTAACATGTCGGCAAAAAATAATAGTAATAGTAAATATTATGGGAGAGATTTTGTAACAAAAAATAAAAAATAATATCACTTTCTTAAGGTTATTTTTATTAATAAAAAATAAATTTTCTAATAGGCCAATATAAATGTCAGCCACAAAAACAATCTAATATGGGGGAGATGTTGTAATCTTCCTACCTAACAAAACAATAAAAAGGTGAAAATTTAATTATCTGTAAAAAAAAATGTGGCTCAAGAAAAAAACACAAAATTGAAATATCTGCAAAAAAATGTTGACCTTGCACTGTCACATCCCCGACCCTCCGACCAGCGAAGAGGACGCGACCAACACCAATGCATACGGGCAGACAGCCCCATGAACATGAACAAGGATAAATGCTGATATTAAAAACTTAACATAATGCATACGAATATGCATAAAACATACAAGGATACACAGTTACTCAACATTCAGCGGAAGCAACACACACATTCTAGCATTTAACATGTTCATCATAATTCATGAAACAGTAGATATAATTGTAGAGATGAAACAGTCAGGATTACTTACTTTTGATGAAGAATTCTCCTGCAAACAGCTACATCGCTGCAACGTTCCACCCAACCATAGGCCAGCATGCTCATCAATCTCTCAGCAACAATGCCACCCCCGAGCTGGGCATGATTCCTCAAGGAATAAGGGTCAATGCAGGCTTACACATAGCCAAGGTTTTCCAATCAGCCAAACCCACATAGCAGGGTCCTANATCCAAATACCACCACTACATACCGCAACAAAACAATCCCTTCACAGCTCTGTAAAGAAGGAAAGACGACCAGTTGATGATCCCAACCAAATGGTGAACACGGCTCAAGCCGCAAGACAACTCATAGTTGTTCTTGGCCCTAGCATGGCCTAAACAACTCAGCACAACACCCAAAACACATCCACAGCCTTAGCATCCAAGAAGCAACCCAAAACCAGGGCAAATCAACAGCCACAACCTCACAATGAATGATGGCAACAATCCACAGTCCCAAAACAGAGGAGAGGGAAAACTCCCAGCGTGGACAGAGGAAAACACAAACACAGACCACAGCAAATAGCACACATGGCCATAATTGGCAAGGAGACATACACATACCTTTGAAACTGGTATGGAACACATGGGCACACAGCCCCAAGCGTGAATGGCTCCTACACCCGAAAACCCTGAGTGACAGCCACGATTTCTCCTGCTCCCTGCGTGAGGAAAACCAATGCAGAAGTTCCTGTGGATGAGGTAAAACTGTACTCCCTGCGTGAAGGGAAAACTTACACAGACTACATTCAACCAAAAGGTGGAGAGAGGCCACAATCGACACAATAGAGGTACTCACAGCAGCGACCAATCAGGGTAAACAACAACCATGGTTCAACGATGAAATACCTAGGACATTCACAGCCCAGACATAGCCAGCAATATTGGAAAACAATGGTCCTTTCTCAACAATGAAGCCACAGCACATCTACACAGTCGGCCCGGGACATTACACAGTCCAATATTGGAAATAGGGTCAGACTCTCTGCGTGAATCGGAAGGGGAACACATCCACAGACTAGTGATCGGTGAGGGAAGGAAGAACAGAGCAAGACTGTCCCCTGCGTGAGAGTGAACCGACCATGGAAAGAGTGGAGTCATGGAGAGAATGGAAGGTCGCCCCTCTACCCCATCGAGGTGAAGAGGAAGAATCAGTTGGTGGAGTGGGCACGTGGGAAAGGACTGACAGTCCTGCCACAGCCACCACTACTCAGCAATAACTACCTCAACTACTCCACAAAACATTAAAGAGGTTAGATGAGACAAGGGAAGATGACACAAGGCTTCCCCCCCCCCCCAAGACCAAGGTTGGACATCCCCCACACCCTTATCCTCTGGAATCATGCCCTTTTCATTTTAACATTGCACTACCGTATCTGGTTGTGGTTTATTTTATTTGATGTGCGTATTTACATGATGTCAAACTATAATGTGCCGGATAGCATGATATACCATCGGCAACTATCCCCATTGCCGAAACATACATAATCGAATCGATGGTGGGGATTTTACCTTTAGATCCTCACCATGATTAATTACATTATATACATCATGCAAACAAGGTCAAAACCGGGGTGTTACATTCCCCTCCCCCTTGGAATAACATCGTCCTCGGTGTTCCAATACATAGGAATACATATATAATTGCACATCAAAATTTCAAAATTTTGCAGATCTGTCCCACGTTCAATTATTTACTTTGAACATTCAAGACCAAGCCCCTTGGCTTCCATGAACTTCTCCCACTGGTTCTCAGCTTTCAGCTTATCCCAAAGCCTAGGATCTTTGCAACTGTTGCCCTCACCATGTTCCCTCATTGGGCAGTCCCGGCGTAAATGATGTCCTCCACATTCCCAGCATTTCACTGGCTGCTTCATCTTTACCTGCTCAATTTCCTTTGAGTCTTCATGCCTGGACCGTTTCCTAACGGGTCGCTTGGACGAATGTCCCATCACTGATCCACCTTCCTTTCTTTTGCCGATTGCTCCTAGAAGGCTTTTCACCTCCATTTGCAAACCAATAGAGTCTTGCAAAATCTGGTGGTTCATTTCATTCTGCCTTTTCTGTATCTTGAGCATCTCCCCAAAATTTTCTTGGGTCTTGGAAATCATTTGGAGGAGACTTCCAGCGAAGTCCAACAACTTTTGATCTGTTTCCATGATCAATGTGCATCACCGGGTTTCACTTTTCTCACCTGTGAAATGTACCATTGAAATTCTGTCAGACCAAGCATAATATAAACATTAAAATCAGTTAGTTAATTAACCAATTGGCATGACAGTCCAAGCCTCATCAAGGAGACTTTCATATTTTTCATGCCTTCCCAACAGGCACATGAGCTCATTCATGTCCATTCTTGGGCAGGGAATTAACTATTCCATCATTCACAACTACTTTAAACAAATACACACATTCCATTTCCAGTCATAAATGCATCCAACAATCTTTTGTTTTTCACAATGCATAAAAATATATATATATATATATATATATATAGATATAGATATAGATATAATTAAAAAGGGCAAGAGAGAGCAGCAAGAGTTTTTCCCCTCTTTGTTTTGTTCCGTCCTGGAACCCACACCACCGCTGTGGCTTTTCAGCTCTCAGCCTCTTTCACTTCACCGTGAATGCTGGACCAATCTCTCTTGGTCATGACACTTAGTGTCTCTGGTCCATTTTAAACCTCTAAACCATGGAGTCTCTCCACATGGTTTGTCTCGGCTGCTAGGACCTCCACAGTCTTACTAGCACCTTTTTCATTATCGCTCATTTCGAGCTCTCCAGGACAGTCACATGTCCACATGCACCTTTAGGATGCTCTCATAGTCCTCGCTTCCAGTGATACCTATATCCAAACATTGAATAGATTCACATGTTTAGTTTATTCTCATCAGTTTTATCTCTAAAACAAGAGCTTAAAACATCATAACCAAATCATATACACATGAATATTCATAAGCAAAATAATCCAATACTTATCTGTATTGTGCGTTTCCTTGTTCATCCATAGGATCCTGCTTTGCTTTGCAAGCCTTGGGATCGCCTATGGACTTGGATGTTAGGTCAGCACGCAAGCTGCTCCACAACATCAAATAATTAATGTCCCGCCAGTACATCCTCATGTCAACTGGGCTTGGAACTTTACCATGACCATTTCCAGGTCTAGGATCTACTATGGATCCTCAGGCATATAATAGCCCAACATACACTTATACCAACATACACTTATATCAACAATACCCCTTACTCCGCAACCCCTCACAACAACCATTTACCTTTTACCTTTTACCTTTTACCTTTAGGGTGCAACACCCCACTGCATCTATTTAGCCTGTCAGCACAAGCAATATAAGCAAACTCATCAGTGTTATTACTCTAAAACTGTAACCATATTTCATATTATTTATTATCAAGTATTGAGACACCAGGAGTGCGTCCACTCCCTAAGGTGTAATCAATATTGAAAACCCTTTCATGACTCAACATCAAGAAAGCGTGCACCCCTTTCCGATGTTAGCCATGTAGGCCCTATTCATACTCAAGAAATCGGTCATAATGGATATTAAATCAAAACATGTTATGCATATGGAATTTTAATAATTTGACATGCATATTCTCAGCAAGGGTCACAAAACACTTATCTATTTGTCGACGCAATATTCCTTTGTTAAGGAGGAATGGGGGGCTCCTTCTCTGAGTTAACAGTCCCTCGATTTTCCATCCCAACTCCTTTTCACATTTCATGTTCACACATGTCTTACCGACATAATTTATACCATCTCACTCATGTTGCTACCAAACATGTAGTGTAGATGAGACATTTCCAAAATGTCCAATGGCGTTTCACCCGAAACCCATTTCCAAGGGAAAACCTTCCCATGAAGTTTGGCTCTTGCAGGCCATCACACATTATCTTCCTGCAACATGCACCCCTGGTACATTCATCAAATAGCCAAATAGTCAATCATTATCTGATAATACAATCCAAATTGATTGTTCCATAACCAAGCAATGACATTGGTAATCAAATTCAATAGGAAATTGCAATTCTGTCTACTACAGAAATTAGTTTGCTTCTAACATAATACGAATACCCACTTACAATGCGTCCTCCTGACACAATCTTATGCAAACCAATAGTGATTAGTAGTCGTCAGCAATTTCTTAAATACGAAATTCACAATTCAAATTTAACAACCCATTATGCGTACCAACTAACTTTACAGCCATAAGACTCTCCTCATAAGGTTTGCCTCTTTCACATGGTAGATTCTGGCATTGGTCAGGGTCTTACCTCTCACTGCCATGCTCGAAATAATCTACCTGAAACCTGAGCTTCAATCATCCAACACAATCTTATGCAAGCCAATAGTGACTAGTAGTTAGCAATTTCTTAAATCCGAAATTCACAATTCAAATTTAACAACCTATTATGCATACCAACTATTTTTACAACCATGAGACTCTTCTCATAAGGTTTGGCTCTTTCACATGGTAGATTCTGGCATTGGTCAGGGTCTTACCTCTCACTGCCATGCTCGAAATAATCTACCTGAAACCTGAGCTTCAATCAACCAAACACTTGGTAAGTCTCGATGCATATAAAATTCTCATTGCTACAACCATCACTGAAGCATTTTCAGAATTTATAAAATTCAAATACTTCCAGCTGTTAATCACATCAATATTACCAAAACTCATTTAATTCATGCAATCATTATCATACTAACATTTGCAAGGCATAGTCACATCATTCATGCAATTAAATGAAATGTTTAGATACTCCTTACTTCACAAGCGTATCATTTGTACCACCTTGCTCTTCCATAGAGCATTTCCGGCAGACAATCGATCATGACTATCCTCTTTATGCACTTACAATCCTGCATTCATAACAACCTTTGAAATGGTCCCTGAATTGTCATCAATTCATCATTTCAGCCATTAGTTATTCATAATATCACATGCACTCATCTCAATGCATTCATGCAATGCATCACAACATTTGCACCTATACTTATGCAATCAGTCACTCACACCCTTCATATGCATCCATTCAATGCATGACTACAAGATTCATAAAATCTTTTCAATGCATATCCATTCAATGTTACCTTGCATTGATTCGGGAATACTATGCATTCAACATATCATGCATGGCCTAACCATGACTACTTCATATAGGATGCATTACTACAATCAAGATCATCAGTACTTACTTTCCTTGGGATACTAAGCTCAATCAATATATACAGGCATGACACCTTTCTATATTCAAATATCCACATGGTATGAGGTCTCTTACCTTTACCATTCCATGGAATTGTCATAATCAACTCTTACCTTCATGGGTTGTACTTACACCCTTGACATTACTAATTTGTTTGGTATCTTGTAGGAGATTGCAAACTTTGCTAACCATCTTTTGATTATGGACTGGTTTCCTTATCCCTTTCTTCATAGGGTTGCTGGTCACATTCATCGGCATCAGCAACATACTCAACCTGTTGCTGCCGCAACTTTTCTCCCAAATTTATTTTTTAAATTCTGGGCCCCTCCTCATCGTTTTGCCTGATTTGATCGTTAAGCTCTTGAACCTCTTGGGCATATCTTCTTTTCGTCTTACTTTGAAGTTGGATGTCAGCTGGTCTATTTATGCCTTGTTCGGTTTCGGTTTGAGTCGTGGATGTTTGGTTTACTGGTCGAAGAAAAGGAAAATCTTTGTTCGTCAGGGTTGCCTTTTCGAAGAAGAAACGAATCTAGATGCGACTGATCTTTAAAACTGTTTTGATACTTGAATTTTCCTGTGAATCGGGCCTCTTTTTGATGTCAGATCGAAAGTTGTGAGTTTCTGTTCTGCCGCCGTTGCGGCTCTCAGATCATTTTAGCGTCCAACGCCCTAATCTCTCCAACTTCCGATTCGTATGAGCTGTGGAATCTCTTGCTTGTAGTTTTACCCTTCCATCGTTTCAGCTGGGAAAGTTATTAAGCTTCCGATTCGAATGACTTCCGACCACCGATTAAGCGTTTCTCCTCGCGTCGTTTGGCTCTAGTCTTCCCTTTTCTGTTGTTGTGGCTCGCGAAGTCCTCCGTCGTCCGATTTAAAAGTCTTCCAACGTCCGATTAAAGTCTTTTTGCCAGCGTTTCGCTTACCCATGAATTACAGCCCTTCCGCCGTTGCGGCTATTAGATCCCTTTCACGTCCGATGTAGAAACCTTTCAACCACCAATTTATAAGTCCCCGCCAAGGCTCGATCATTTTTCGCTCAGAACCGGAGATGCACCAGGCCGTTTCCTTGAGGCATAGTCGTTCAATTGTTAGAGTCAGATGTTTGCTTGTAACGCCTTTCCAATAAATGATACTTGTCGTTTGATTACAGGCTGGTTCGAGAGAGTGGTCAAACTACTGTGACATGGAGAAAGCCGAACCTTTTGGAAGAAGTATAACTGAAGCTAGGGGAATCATCGAGGAGATCAATGGTAGAAAAAGACAAAATCCGGAACAATGAATTGGCAGATTCGAGGAACGGATCAGTCACCAAGTGGGTTCATGATCGCATAAAGACAAGAGAAAGGAATGTGAAGCGGTTGAGAAGCTGAAAGACCATGCATCTGGAAAAGGAAAGACTCAGTAATTGTAGTTTAAATATTGGAAGGTGGAAAGGAAGAAAGGGCTTTTTCCTTGGAGAATTTTGTAATGTTTATTTGTAAGAGGAACTATTTCGTTTTGCAAAGAAAACTGCAAGTTTTCCTGCTGGAGAGAGTGAAATGTGGAATGTATCAATGCAACTCAAGGAATAATGCTGAAGAGGAACTATTTCGTTTTCAGCCATGTTTCATTTACTATGAGAATGTTTAATTTCCTGAACCTATGTTTTGTTAAATGTTCTTCAGTATCTTCGGGATTTCTTCCACTGTGAGTAAGAAATGTTGCTT
Source organism: Pseudotsuga menziesii (assembly GCA_001517045.1). Lineage (NCBI taxonomy): Eukaryota > Viridiplantae > Streptophyta > Pinopsida > Pinales > Pinaceae > Pseudotsuga > Pseudotsuga menziesii. The sequence goes on from LPNX010390938.1 coordinate 121,677, forward strand.
ATAAAATGATCGGCTATCTGGTTATTTGAATATCCGTAATTGTTCATGTATCTTGAATGAAGTATCAACTATCTGTAATTCTTCATTATGCATGTACAAAATTTATTACTCACCATTAAATGCTAATTCTGCTCCCTAGGGATAGTTTAGATAGTCAGCTTGCGTTTTGTTGTATGCGATTGGGATGCCTATGAGCCATAAGATGAGAGGTAAGAACCTGCGCATCACATTGTGACTGCTCCTGGCATCTTTATCACCCTACATCTAGTTAGGCACTTGCATTTCATATCTTAAGTAAAAACACAAAAAACTCGGTGGACCGGGCCGCAACCAGTAAAGACTTTGTTCTGTTACTTGACCTACGGTAGTCGGACCGCAAATCGGATGGATTTCCTATTCCAAATAGTCAACGGGCTAGTTGGGAACGTTGATTGGGGAGAATCCCTTACTGTTGCCGCCTGCGAATTTCTAGGCCTCAACAGTTTTGGCGCTAGAAGGAGGGCCGCCAATGCATGGCTGGTCAAGGAAACCCGTTTTCCCGAGATTATTCCGTTGGTTATAGTTCTGGAAGTAGTGGACCGCATAATCCAATTCCGGAAGAAGAAAACAGAGAACATCTATATGCTGTTGGTAACGAAGTAGTTAACGACCTAAGAAGACACACCCGAGCATATGTAAAGAAGCTTGGAGGGTTGCCAATTATCCCTGACTTACCTAGAAGAGAATAGAAGAAGAAATACCATCCTATAGCAGAAGATTCATTGTTGGTTGGATACTGGGAAGAACTTGTAGAGACTGCTCTGCAGGAGGTTGCATTACCTTTGAACCAAGAAGGCCCAGGTACCCCTTACAATTCTCCTGTTCACACTCCTGCGGGTTCACCTCCTCACTCTCCACCTCAACTCATGGCCGGCGTTAACGCAAATCAACCTCCACCTAATCCTCCAAACCCACGACCTGCATGGAGAGCCAGATCACCTCTAAATCTGACCCTGCCTTTGCATGACCTACCTCAAGCCTTTGAGATGTTACTGCCTAAATTTGACCCCAATGAGAAGATCCTAGTGGATGATCACCTACAAAGTTTCTACTTGGAAATAGAAGGTCTGAGGGCTGGGGAACACGAAGATGTGGTGTGTAGACTATTCCCGCATTCCCTCAAAGGAGCTACGGCCTCGTGGTATTTTGGATTGCTCGCTAACTCTATCCTAGACTGGGATACCTTCAAGAGAATGTTCAGAAGTAAGTATGCAGTCCAAAAGACTCACGTTGCCCTCATGAAAGGACTGTGTGCATTGAAGAAAGAAAAAAAGGAAAAAGTGCACAGTTTCACACAAAGGTTTGCAGCATATCTTAAAAATTTCTCTGAAACAGATAAGCCTTTATACAAAGTACTGATTGAATACTATACTTCAGCTCTGGGCCCTGATTTGGCCATGTTTGCAAAAGGTAGGGCCAAGCCTACTTTGACAGAGACCTATGAAGAGGCAAAAGTGGTGGAAGCGGAAAGAGAAAGTATTGAAGACTATCTAGAACAATCAGGAGAGAAAGGTGCGGGAAGAAAAACCTTATTGTTCACTAAGCCTAAGGAAGAAAAGTCACCAGATTATGAAAGTATGGCAAAAATGATGCAAAAGCTGTCTAATAAGATCATAGACTTAGAAAAGGAAAAAGAAGCACAAAAGTTCTACAAGCCATATTATAAGAAAAGGGAGGACAACAATCAGCCCCAACCTCCTCAAAAAAATGCATCCATGAATCTGACAGAGATAGGGATGGAAAATTTATGTACCTTTCATCAACAACCTCATTCCGAAAGGAAATGTCTGCAATGGATAAATTCAATGACATTGGTCATGAATTAGATGTTGGATTCAAGATTAACGGAGGAAGATGATGAGGAAAAGAAAGAAAGTGCTGCTTCTACTTCTACAAAAGGACAGGAAGAAGAGACCGTGGCATTATGGAATTCTGTCTCCTTACTTGATGCAGAAGAGGAAAATACTCAGGGATACAAGGATGTCAGGGAATCTAACGTGACAACTAAAAGCCAAGGGACGATTAGTGATGACAGTCTTTTACTTCCAAAGATCAGAAGGCTGCAAAGAAATATCAAGAAGAAATTTCAAGATAAATCCTTAGCTGATAAGATTCCAGAATTCACTATTACTAGCCAAGATCCTAAGCAGAACAAAATGTTTCCCAAGCCAAACCAAGAGAAGGTGAGTGCTGATAAATCTCTGTCCATTAAACAACAGATCGAATACGACATTATTGAGGATTTGAAGAAGATAAAGGCAAATGTCCTGCTGTTTGAAATGTGTAAAGTACCTCAACAGAAAGAAAGGTTGTTGAAGGCACTTGAAGTGTCAGAAGAGAAGCTGCCCTCTGACAATCAACCTCGGGATGAAGAAGAAATTGGAGAAGCTAGCACCAGAGGTAAGTCTAAAACTAAGCATCCACCTTTCCTCCTGACGTTTGAAATATTTAATCATAATGTGCACAATTGTCTGGTAGACTCAAGGGCGTTTATTAATGTCATGCCCGTATCAGTATCTAAGAAAATAAATGGGCAGCCTAAGCCAACCACGTGGAGGGTAGTGCAATTGGATAGGACAGACGTTAAGGTAATTGGTGAGATGGAAGACTTCCTAATCTATCTGGCATCCGATGACAGAGTATGCCAAATCATTAACATCATGGTGGCTGATATACCAAACGCTTACGGCCTGGTCTTGAGCAGAGATTGGTCAGCTAAATTAAATGGATATTTTGCCTCAGATTGGTCGCATCTGTGGTTACCATAGAAAGGGAGTCCCAACCAGTTTAAAATTTTAAGAGAACCGCACATGAAGTACAATGTTACTCAACTGAATGAGAAGAATGTACCAGTTGAATCTGTGTTGGGAAACTATTTTCTTGAACTGGAACCAGGGAATTATCAAGCGAAAGAGGCCAGCGACACATCTGACGCTCAGCCTGATCTCCTTCGATTTTCTCAGGCTGATGAAATTGACTGTAAAATAGTAGATTTAGCAGTAGGAGTATATTCATTTCCGGTAGATAATGTCTTGTGGACTTTGTTTTTTGATGGCTCGAAGACATTAGAAGGATCAGGCGCCGGCTACGTCCTTATTGATCCACAAAAAAATAAGCATTTCCTGTCATGTAGATTAGAGTTTGAGTGTACTAATAATACGGCCGAGTATGAAGCACTGCTGCAGGGACTCAAGAAATTGATTGAGCTAAAGGTTAGTAATTTAAAAGTTTTTGGGGACTCAGAAATAGTTGTAAAGCAAATAAGAAATCAAATACATTGTGTTTCCCCTCACTTGAAAGCTTACCAAAACGAGGTATGGGATTTGCTCAAATGTTTTTAGGCATTCAACATTATTTCAATCCCAAGAATTAAAAACGCAGCAGCTGACTTATTGGCCACTTCGGCCGCTAGGCTTGTACCCTCAAATAACCGATGTACTGTTGAATTGCTTTTCATGCCTTCAGTACCAGATATGATCACCAATTTGCGGGTGTTCGATGATGACCAGAAAATCATAAAATGTTTAATAAACGATGAGGTATTCAAAGGAGCGATTATCGATGATGAAGAACACCAAGCAGAGATGAAATTTGACAATTTCGTCCCTAAAGGGGTCAGAATGTTAGAGAAAATGTTTGACTTGAATGAAAAATTCAGAAGACCCGCTAACGTTAAGACTCACAACTCAACTCTACAGTTCGAGCTGATAAACTTAGGGACTGAGACGGATCCTAATTTTGTGAACCTCGGCAAATGTTGTTCACCAGCCGAAAGGGATAAGTTCATCAGTTTGTTTAAACAGTACAAAGATGTCTTCACCTGGACGTACCAAGATTTAAAAACATATGATACCAGCATCATCAAACACGTTGTTCCCATCAAGGCCGGAGTCAAGCCATATCAGCAGCCCTTGAGGAAAATGCATCCAAAGCTGGAACCACTGATCCAGAGTGAGGTAAAGAAATTACTAGATGCTAGAATCATCTTTAAAGTCAGGAACTCTGAGTGGGTATCGAACTTGGTACCAATCAGAAAAAAGTCGGGAGAAATCAGACTATGCGTGGACTTCAGAAACCTAAACCGCGCCTCAGATAAAGACAACTATCCGGTGCCTCCCATGGAGCAATTGCTATAGATGGTCTCTAGTTCTGAGTTGTTTTCATTATTAGACGGTTTCTCTGGCTACAATCAAGTGCTAGTAGCCGAGGAAGACAGGTTAAAGACAACATTCAGGACTAAATGGGGAACTTTTGCCTATAGAAGGATTCCCTTTGGACTGATTAATGCCGGAGCAACTTTTCAGAGAGCTATGGATATAGCATTCCGCGGATTGATTGGACAAAGTGTTGTAGTATACCTTGATGACATTACAATATTTTCGAAGAAAAGGGGAGAACACACTTTTCACCTAAAACAAATTTTCGAACGCTGCCAGAAATATGGCATCTCCCTCAATCCTAAGAAGTGAGTATTTGCAGTCACAGAGGGCAAGTTGCTGGGACACATAGTCTCAAAGAGAGGTATATCTATAGACCCAGAAAGAATTAAGGCCATTGAACAAATCCCTATGCCACATAATAAAAAGGGAATGCAATCGTTTATGAGAACCATAAATTTTGTAAGAAGATTTGTACCTGATTTCGCCCAGACTCTTAAGCCACTGCAGCAGATGGTCAAGCAAAATGCGCAATTTAAGTGGACTGAAATTGAAAAGAATGCTTTCAGTAAAATCAAGACTGCTGTTGCGCATGCACCTTCACTGAAAAGCCCAGATTTTGATAAATATTTTATCATGTACACATTTGCATCCGATGATTCATTGGCAGCTGTGCTTACGCAAAAACAGGATGGGGGTGATGAATTCCCAATATCTTTTATGAGCACTGGGCTGCAAGGGGCTGAATTAAACTACCCAGCCATTGATAAGCAATCTTACACAGTATTTAAGGCAGTAAAGCAATTCAGGCCTTATATATTAAAAAACTGAACCAGGGTAATAGTCCCTTACCCAGCTGTAAGATCCCTTCTCATACAGAAAGAGTTAGGAGAAAGAAGGGGCAACTGGGTAACAGCCCTTCAAGAATATGACCTTGAATTCAAGCTAGCCTCTATAGTGAAAGGTCAAGGGCTATGCAAGTTGATGACTGAAAGAAGGAACAACGAAGAACAAGCATGGGAAGATGAAGCCGAGTTGCATATTATGGATGTATGTCCTCTGTTTACAGCTCCTGAGTCTTGGTATAGAGACCTTGTGCATTACTTGCAGTCAGGACTATTACCAGAACATTGGAATTCCAAACAAAGAAGAGCTCTGCGTCTCAAATCGGCCTCCTATCAACTTGTTGAAGGAGTGTTATTCAGAAAGAATTATGATGGGATTCTCCTCAGATGTTTAGAAAAAGAAGACGCAAAGAAAATAATGGCAGAATTACATGACGGTCCGGCTGGGGGACATTATTTAGGCGACACTACAGCCCACAAAATCCTTAGAGCCGGTTACTATTGGCCTACACTCTTCAAGGATGCACATGCACATGTCAGGAAATGTGATATTTGTCAAAGGTGTGGCGGAAGACAGCCTAAGGCAGCAGCGCCCCTAAAGCCTGTGATGATCACGGAACCATTTGAGCAATGGGGGCTGGACATTATCGGAGAAATAAAACCGAATTCTTCCCTACTACACAAATACATTCTTACTGCAACTGATTATTTCACTCGCTGGGTCGAAGCTATCCCACTATGCAAGATAAATGAAGACGAAGTCATCAGCTTCCTACAAGATCATATCATGACCAGGTTTGGAGTTCCAGTTTCGTTAGTATTTGATAATGCTAAATACTTTTCATCAATTAAATTGACTGCATTCACTTATGATAAAGGAATAAAATTACATTATTCTGCTAACTACTATCTGCAAGGGAATGGCCTGGCTGAATCCTCTAATAAAAACCTCATTAGAATCCTGAAGAAAACTGTAATAGAAAACCAGAGAAGTTGGCACTCAGCCTTACCCAACGCCCTCTGGGCTGACAGAGTCACCCCTAAGTCTGCAATAGGAGTGTCACCCTATACCCTTGTGTACGGTAAGGAAGCCATCCTGCCTCCCAATATCATGCTACCATCTTCCATTCTATCTCAGGAGTCTAGGGGGTCGGATGACGAAGTTTTACAAATAAGAATATATAATCTCCTGAAAGCAAAGGAAGCCAGATCTAAAGCCAAAGAACGCTTTAAGCGACAGCAACAGTCAGTTAAGAGATGGTTTGACAAACATAAAGCTGGGAAAAAAGGACTTGGAAGTGGGAGACCTAGTTCTCAAATGGGATCATCCCCATGATGAGAAGGGAAAGCATACTAAGTTCCAGCAGTTGTGGGTAGGCCCGTTTCAAATCTCAGCAAAACTTGGCCCTGCTACTTATAAGATGCAAGATTTATAGGGATGGGAGGAGAACTTGCCAGTTAATGGTTTAGTTCTCAAGCCTTACTTTTCTTGAGTTTTCTTTGAGTTTCTGTCTTGTGTATAAATAAGCTGTTTGGTCATTTCGAGTTATGCTTTCATTTGGTTTAATTTTGAGTTGTTGATTTTCAATAAAGGGAATGAAATTGCGGTTGTCTGGAGGATATGAAGATATTTTTGGGAATAGCAAATATGTTGAGTGTCAGCCTGTGTGCTGCTAAATGAATTCTTCCAGCCTAACGGTTTTCTCGAATAAATTTCTATGTGCATTGAAGTCCTGCTTAACCCCTGTGAAATAAACTAGGGTCAAAGAGTCTGGAATACTATGTTGAGGCTCCACCCATTTCACACTTAAAATGTTCTAAGGGGCTACAGCAGAGGATCCATGGAAAGGAGCTAGGTAAACAAGGTGTTAAATATAAATGATCCCATATCAAGAAATGAATGCCAAAAGGAAAAGAAGAGTCAATGAGGACATCTTACATCAAATCAAATGCTAATTGGCCAAAATATCCTCTCCGTCCGTTAGATGAAACATGAAATATATCACTCACACAAAAGGGCACTATGGGATAGAGGATCTTGAATAAAAAATTCAGTAAGGAAAGGCACGCAGAATGACTCATATGAAAAGGGACAAAAGTCCAAGAGCACAAAAGTGCTAAATGACATGGGAATGCAAAACAAATGAACACCCCTATCTACCCTATGCTACAATATTGTGGTGTTCGATGCCGTCGACTACCTGAAGACGAAATTAATAATGAATCTCATCCATCGGCTTGAATAGAGTTATCTGGACTTGAAGAACCTGGTTTCCACTTTCCCAAATTGGACTATTATCAATGATTAAGGTACACACTTCGGTCATTTGAGAAATCCGGATAGCTGGAAGATTTTGATAGACGTAATTGTTGAGAAGCAGTCTGTCACTCAAAGAAAAGACACCCAGAGATCTAGGTTCACCAGGTAATCGCCAGTTGTTGCTGCCGCAACTTTTCTCCCAAATTTATTTTTTAAATTTTGGGCCCCTCCTCATCATTTTTCCTAATTTGATCGTTAAGCTCTTGAACCTCTTGGGCATATCTTCTTTTCATCTTACTTTGAAGTTGGATGTCAGCTGGTCTATTTATGCCTTGTTCAGTTTCGGTTTGAGTCATGGATGTCTGGTTTACTGGTCGAAGAAAAGGAAAATCTTTGTTCGTCAGGGTTTCCTTTTCGAAGAAGAAACGAATCTAGATGCAGCTGATCTTTAAAACTATTTTGATACTTGAATTTTCCTGTGAATCAGGCCTCTTTTTGATGTCAGATTGGAAGCTGTGAGTTTCTGTTCTGCCGTCGTTGCGGCTCTCAGATCATTTTAGCATCCGACGCCCTAATCTCTCTGACGTCCGATTCGTATGAGCTGTGGAATCTCTTGCCCGTAGTTTTACCCTTCTGCCGTTTAAGCTGGGAAAGTTATTAAGCTTCCGAATCGAATGACTTCCAACCACCGATTAAGCGTTCCTCCCCGCGTCGCTTGGCTCTAGTCTTTCCTTTTCCGTTGTTGCGGCTCACGAAGTCCTCCGTCGTCCGATTTAAAAGTCTTCCGACGTCCAATTAAAGTTTTTTTGCCATCGTTTCGCTTACCCATGACTTACAGCCCTTCTGTTGTTGCGGCTATTAGATCCCTTTCACGTCCGATGTAGAAACCTTTCAACCGCCGATTTATAAGTCCCCACCAAGGCTCGATCATTTTCCGCTCAGAACCGGAGATGCACCAGGCTGTTTCCTTGAGGCATAGTCGTTCAATTGTTAGAGTCAGATGTTTGCTTGTAACACCTTTCCAATAAATGATACTTTTCGATTGATTGTAGGTTGGTTCGAGAGAGCGGTCAAACTACTGTGACATGGAGAAAGTCGAACCTTTTGGAAGAAGTATAACTGAAGCCAGGGGAATCATCGAGGAGATCAATGGTAGAAAAAGACGAAATATGGAACAATGAATAGGCAGATTCGAGGAACGGATTAGTCACCAAGTGGGTTCATGATCGCATAAAGACAAGAGAAAGGAATGTGAAGCGGTTGAGAAGCTGAAAGACCATGCGTATGGAAAACGAAAGACTCAGTAATTGTAGTTTAAATATTGGAAGGTGGAAAGGAAGAAAGGGCTTTTTCCCTGGAGAATTTTGTAATGTTTATTTGTAAGAGGAACTATTTCGTTTTGCAAAGAAAACTGCAAGATTGCCTGCTGGAGAGAGTGAAATGTGGAATGTATCAATGCAACTCAAGGAATAATCCTGAAGAGGAACTATTTTGTTTTCAACCATGTTTCATTTACTATGAGAATGTTTAATTTCCTGAACCTATGTTTTGTTAAATGTTCTTCAGTATCTTCGGGATTTCTTCCACTGTGAGTAAGAAATGTTGCTTATGAAATGATCGGCTATCTGGTTATTTGAATATCTGTAATTGTTCATGTATCTTGAATGAAGTATTAGCTATCTGTAAGTCTTCATTATGCACGTACAAAATGTATTACTCACCATTAAATGATAATTTTTCTCCCTAGGGATAGTTTAGATAGTCAGCTTGCTTTTTGTTGTATGCGATTGGGATGCCTATGAGCCATAAGACGAGAGGTAAGAACCTGCACATCACATTGTGACTGCTCCTGGCATCTTTATCACCCTACATCTAGTTAGGCACTTGCATTTCATATCTTAAGTCAAAACACAAAAAACTCGGTGGACCGGGCCGCAACCGGTAAAGCCTTTGTTCTGTTACTTGACCTACAGTAGCCGGACCACAAACTGGATGGATTCCCTATTCCAAACAGTCAACGGGCTAGTTGGGAACGTTGATTGGGGAGAATCCCTTACTGTTGCCGCCTGCGAATTTCCAGGCCTCAACACAACCATGTCCAGGTTGTCGTTGGTTTTTCCACTAATGCTAACACCAATGCAATAGTTATCATTAGTGGCTCATTATAATTTTCAATATTCTTACCAAAATGTAATATCCTATGCATGCAATACATATCCTCATACATTTCAAGTATAAAACTTAGGAAATGTAGTTATAATCAGCAATATAGGGTTTAGGGAAACTTCCCTTTTCAAGTCCCACATCCTCGCATGGAACTCCTCTTCCACGCAACAGATGGTTAGCCTTCATAGTCCTTGCTACCTTTGGGCATGCAACTTTCCAGATTTGTCCATTTGATAGCAGCGACCGTCATTAGCACTTTGCTGCTCCATGCTCAGATTCTGGTGACTTTCCCCTGTTCCCTATTGGATAATATTTCCAACGCCTATCCACATGCTTCATTCCAACCTTGGGTGTGAAAACCACACCACTTCTAGAAATGAAGATTTTCACCAAATCTCGGCATTTTACACACAACTGCATTTTGGACTGGGTGTCAACTTCAGCCACTTGTAAACCCCACTGAAAAACTACTGAAAAATCCTACTAGAAAATAGTCGAAATCTGCTAGAAAATCCCACTTGAAAATCTCAAAATTTTCCTTTGCATAATCGGCTCTCATTTTGACTATCAGTCCGACGTTTCGGCGGTCGAAACAGCTAATTTCCTCCGCTGCCCATCGGCTGTCGGATCCACTAAGCACTATGCATCGGCGATCTGATCTTCTATTTTTTTCCGACGTGTCGAATCCGTAGTCATTTAGGAAGCCGCAACGGCAGACGTTCAATCCACTTACTTCATCCAACGTTGCTCATCGGCTGTCCAATAAACTAAATTTTTTTGACGTTTCGGGTTGATCCTCCTTTGGCTTCCTGTGTATCGGCAGACCGATCCTCTAATTTTCTCCGACGTGTCGGCGGCCCGATCCTCTAAAGTTCTCCAACGGCTTCCATACTTAGACAAATTTTCAACTTTTTCAAATTTTTCCTCTTTCTACTTTCTTCCGCTGATGGCATCGAAAGTCCTTTCCGCTAACTGAGCCAATGTATCAGCTGCTCAAACAGCTAACTTTCGCCGCTTGATCTTCTTTTCATCGATGAAATAGTTCCTTCCGCAGCTGCAACGGCAGAACACGATCCTTGATTTTCTTTCGATCGGTGAACTGATTTTGACCGGCATCGAAATTCCTTCCTCACTGGCAGGCTAGTGCTTTTGGCTTCCGCAACGGTGGAACATCAAACCACTATCTTCTTTCGATAGCCGATGAATTCTATACTTAGAGAAATTTTTCAAACTTTCTTCATGGCGTCGACGGTCGGAGGCCTTACCCGTTGGACGCGTAGTTGTTTATCCATCTGTAATGGCGGATGCTCAAACAACTTTATGCTTCCAATGGACGTCGAACACTTGGAAATTTTTTGAAATTTTCCCTCCAACTGTTCTCCGTCGGGCATGCTTCTGCTAGCTCTTCCTCTACATCGGAAGTCCGTTCCACTAAGTGTTTCCGACTGAACCGATAGTTCAACACTTAGACAAATTTTTCAAAAATTCTTTTCTGCCTTCCCCTCGTCGGATGGCCTTCTGATTACAACTTTCGTCGTATCGGAGGAGCTCCCCACTTAGTTCTCCGATGACCCGATGAGCTCGGCACTTAGAGAAATTTTTCAACAAAATTTTCTATCATAATTACTGATCTCTGCTGGGTAGAAGGAAATCCTGCCTCTGTCACTGCATCCTGGTGGTCCATGTAGGCCCATGCTGCAACATGAGCTCTGATACCACTCTGTCACATCCCCGACCCTCCGACCGACGAAGAGGACGCGACCAACACCAATGCATATGGGCAGACAGCCCCCATGAACATGAACAAGGATAAATGCTGATATTAAAAACCTAACATAATGCATACGAAGATGCAAAAAACATACAAGGATACACAGTTACTCAACATTCAGCGGAAGCAACACACACATTCTAGCATTTAACATGTTCATCGTGATTCATGAAACAGTAGATATAATTGCAGAGATGAAACAGTCAGGATTACTTATCTTTTGATGAATAATTCTCCCTCAACCAGCTATGTCGCTGCAACGTTCCACCCAACCATAGGCCAGCGTGCTCATCAATCTCTCAGCAACACTGCCACCCCCGAGCTGGGCATGATTCCTCAAGGAATAAGGGTCAATGCAAGATTACACATAGCCAAGGTTTGCCAATCAGCCAAATCCACACAGCAGGGTCCTACCAAGTCATAAAGGAGCTAGGATAGGCTAAATTCCAAGCTGGTGGCCTCAACACCAGTCTTCTCATGCATACATAGCCTCTAATCCCACTCTCAATAGTCCGAAGACCACCACTGCATACCGTAGCAAAACAATCCCTTCACGGCTCTGTGAAGAAGGCAAGACGACCGGTTGACGATCCCAACCAAACTGTGAACACGGCTCAAGCCGCAAGACAACTCAGAGTTGTTCTTGGCCCTAGCATGGCCAAAACAACTTAGCACAACACCCAAAAGACGTCCACAGCCTTAGCATCCAAGACGCAACCCAAAACTAGGGCAAATCGACAGCCACAACCTCACAATGAATGATGGCAACAATCCACAGTCCCAAAACAAAGGAGAGGGAAAACTCCCAGCGTGGACAGAGGAAAACACAAACGCAGACCATAGCAGACAGCACACACGGCCACAATTGGCAAGGAGACACACACATACCTCCGAAACTGGTATGGAACACATAGGCACACAGCCCCGAGTGTGAATGGCTCCTAAACCCGAAAACCCTGAGTGACAGCCATGATTTCTCCTGCTCCCTGCGTGAGGAAAACCAACGTAGAATTTCCTGTGCGCGAGGTAAAACCGTACTCCCTGCATGAAGGGAAAACTTACACAGACCACATTCAACCAAAAGGTGGAGAGAGGCCACAATCGACACAATAGAGGTACTCACAACAGCCATCGATCAGGGAAAACAACAACCATGGTTCAACGATGAAATACCTGGGACATTCACAACCCAGACATAGCCAACAATATTGGAAAACAATGTTCCTTTCTCAACAATGAAGCCACAGCACATCTTCACAGTCGACCCGGGACATTATACAGTCCGATATTGGAAACAGGGTCAGAGTCTCTGCGTGAATCGGAAGGGGAACGCATCCACAGACTAGCGATCGGTGAGGGAAGGAAGAACAGAGCAAGATTGTCCCCTGCGTGAGAGTGAACTGACCAGGGGAAGAGTGGAGTCATGGAGAGAATGAAGGTCACCCCTCTGCCCCAGCGACGTGAAGAGGAAGAATCCACTGGTGGAGTGGGCACGTGGGCAAGGACTGACAGTCCTACCACAGCCACCACTACTCAGCAATAACTACCTCAACTACTCCACAAAACATTAAAGAGGTTGGATGAGACAAGGGAAGATGACACAAGGCTTCCCCCCCCCCCAAGACCAAGGTTGGACATCCCCCACAACCTTATCCTTTGGAATCATGCCCTTTTCATTTTAACGTTGCACTGCCGTAGCTGGTTGTGGTTTATTTTATTTGATGTGCGTATTTACATGATGTCAAACTATAATTTGTCAGATAGCATGATATACCATCGGCAACTATCCCCATTGCCGAAACATACACAATCGAATTGATGGTGGGGTTTTTTCCTTTAGCTCCTCACCATGATTAATTACATTATATACATCATGTAAACGGGGTCAAAACCGGGGTGTTACATGCACATGGTTTTAAAACCATGTGCAAGGCATTCTATACATGGTTTAGGAGGCTTTGCACATGGTTTTTAAACCATGTGCAAGGCCTCCTAAACAACCCATGGTTTTATTGTACATGGTTTAGGAGGGCCTTGCAAATGGTTTTAAGACCATGTGCAAGGCCTCCTAAACAACCCATGGTTGTAGGTGGGCCTTGCATATGGTTTTAAAACCATGTGTGGGGAAATGATGCGTTCCTAACAAAATAAAAAATATTATATGTCGACCATAAATAATATTAAATATTAATAATAAAAATATTACATGTGGACCTTAAATAAAAAGATGTGTCATTTGGTTTGAATCAAATCAATGGATACCTATGAAGAGGTTTGCACCTAGAGAGATTTGATCCATCTTGGTGCTTGATAGATCCTAGGATTTGGATCTACGCTGGTATTACACACATCTTAAGTAACCACAGTAACTTTTTGCCCTTTGTCATAGCTTAACCTTCAGATAGCTGTACATTTTGGCCTGCTTTATCAAATTGGATGGCTATAGCAGGAAGTTGGAACCCATTTTACTGAATGCACCGAATTTAAAAGTTATTTGTGCAACTAGAAATTTACCAAACACAAATTTGGATAAGTAAAAACACACACACACTAGAACATAAATCCATAACACAGGATTTTTCAATCGGTGTACAATCAAAATGTCCAAGTCATTTCTGATATAATTTTTTGGTATGATGAATAGTCTGAAACATTCCTTATCCAAGCGACTGCTACTGTGAATTTGCCATGAAAGAGAGAGATTTGAATGGTTAGCTTAGCAGTTTGTCCTTTCCTTTAGAGTTAGATTTAACCTTCCTCTTTGAAATGGAAAAAATGTCTTTGAAATGGAAAAAACATCGAATTCCACGCCTACGTGCTAATAAAATTACAGTTTGGAATTTCATATTTTTTCTCGTCCCCCAAAGTAATTCAAATGTCTCTGAAGTTCCACAAGTCTGTGATGTTGAGGAATTTTTTTCCTCCTCCTCAGGTTGTTCTTGGTGCTGCTCCGCCCAATTCGGACTAGGAATCAGAATGAGCTTCAATGCCAATGCCTCATTAATTGACGACAACCTCTCCAAATTACTCATAACTTGTGCCTATGTGTCGGCTTCCTCTTCAGGGAAATGGAGTTGAACCCCCCATTTGTTCTAGTTGTTTCCTCTTAAACCTTCTTCCATCCATTCATATATGTTTGGAGATAAGTGGTTGCGTCAATCGGATTTCCTTAACGGTTTTGATCCACGGAGCCAATGAACCACAACAAAAGATCTCTGTAGCCAATGTGAATTAACATTGATAGCTTCCATAGCCTCATATATCCACATACAAAACAATTAACTCAGAAAAGGAAATTGGTGATGCCGAGTCCCGACTGCCGAAGCCCAAGGATGCTCCTGCATCAGTAATCCATGGGATTCTCTCATAAACATACAGCGCGCTGCGCAAGTGCCCATATGTGACATAGTTGTAGGACTTGAATTAAACATTTTTATATGCAAGGAAATGTAATTCTAGAAATCCCAATCACAATTATATCTCACTGTAAAAACCTTGATGCTCAATTAATCGAGTAAATTCAATTAAAAGAACAAGAAGAAGAGAATCTGTCATATTCGTGATTACACAGACATGTTGTGGAGCGCAATTTTGTTATATAAGGTAAACTATTCAAGTTAGTTCCTTGAACTTATTCACATGCGACCTTGACCTTGAATCGTCGGATACATGTAGAACAAAATATTGCAGATTTAACTTTCACATAGTATTTCCTTGGATAACATTCCTAGAAATTAGCACAGAACAATTTCGAGATGAAGACATATTTTCACCTCTCCAATTACCAAAATAATTGTATTCACAAATCTTGAATGCTTTGGAAAGTTCCAACCATGGTATGCATTGAAGATGATTAGTTGTGTCATGGTGAAATCATTGCAATTCAAAACATTTTTCTCTGAGATGACTCTTTCAATGTTCAGGATTGATCATTGCAGAGCTCATCACGAACACCAAGTTGATGCATGTATCTTGATCATACAAAAAGAATGCCAACGCCATATTTGTCAAACACCGGCAATTTATTATACTCGTTGGAGCATAGAATAATTGCACATATTCTTAGTATGTCAAACACATGCTCCTATTTTCATGAATTCTAGTAGCGAATCAAATAGTGCATCTGTAGCAAGACTACACAGGTTGAACATGAAGATTGGGAAGAAACATGAATGTGATACTAATATAGACAAAGTCGATGGTCGGAAATCTATTACCGGTAAATAAGATCAACAAATTCCTAGTAAAGAGGCTTCTAATACCATACCCTAAAGCACAATGTCACACTGAATAGCTAAACACATACAGCCTCGATCTTTCAACTTATGCACAAAGTTTGGATATTTGCAATCCATTAGCAAGGATTTTTTCCAGAAGAAGGAAATGAGTGCAACTAGCATTATGAACATAGATATTGAATGCATGACCCCTCTTGAACCCATCTTACAAATCCAACTGATGTTGGACTTTTGTGTAAGAATTCAGAAGCAAAGGATTCAGGCTCAGCATGGAGTTGTTATGCAATCCTTGAGTAATTTTAACGAAATAGATACCTCTAGAACATGGTTTCTCATATAAAAGGATTAAGAGGATATTATTTTATTTTATTTGAGGATTTTATTTTATTTGGTGTTTTTTTAATATTTAATTTTTAATCATGGGACTAATAGGATACTTTGATGGTTTTATTTTAGAACTGTGTTTATTGCCATTAAAAAAACAAATATATGTTAATTAATTAATTATATTATTATAAATTTTTAAGTTGTTTTAGTTGGGATTTTTTAGTTTTTATTTAATTTAATTTAATTTTTAATCATTCAATTAAGAAGATAAGATTTTATTTATATATATATATAAACTAAGTTGTTATTTTTCATATATATATATGATTTAACCAAAAGACTTATGATATATAGATTTAGTAGCAAATTTTCAAACGATTTAATAGCCTTTTGAATATCTGATAGAGATCTAGAATCATAGATTCAATAGACTCTGTCTCAGGGAACAAAATGTAATATGAGCAAATTAGAGGATCACAAATATGAAAATTTGTGCTTCTATTCGTAGAATTTGTGGAAAATGTCGACCAATTCCTAAACGGAAACGAGTAATGATATTTTTTTCCAATCAAAGACAAAAACAAAAATAAAAACAAAGATAATTCTCTTCTATATCAATGAATTAAAAATGTTTTTCATAAAGCAACACCATAATTACCATAATTGAGTAAGAGTTGGAAGTTATTATAACCCACATTTTAAAAAAATGACATTAATATATAAAAACATATATGTTTCACGATACATTATCATAAAGAGACTTATGTGAAGGTAATTTTTGTTATGATTTTAAAGTGATAGTTTTAAGTTATTATAATAATAAAAAAATTTAAAAAAAGTTAACATTAATTTATGAATTTATATATACTTTTTAAGATATTTTATTATAAAAAAATTTATCTAAAAATATATTTGATTGTGATTTTAAAAATAGTTTACAATTGTAGTAAAAGTGGAATATTTTTATTATTAAATTAAAGGTTTGTGGAAAATAAAAGAAATGTTGTTACATTAACTCTTTTCATAAAACATTGTTCTCGTTTGATATCAAAATTTTTCCAAAAATTATATCATCAATTTTATCATATAGATATGAGATTTGGTTTATCTGGACTTGACAAATAAAACAATCCTTATCTTATCTTGCTAAACTCATTAGATCTTATTTAGCATTAGATCTAAAATAAGATTGGACATCTTTAATTATTTTGGTAAAGTTTGATATTTACTTTTTATCACCAAGGCATTGTTTTATGTATTACCTACCCGCATTAGCTTTGTTGTATGACTCATTTTAGTCTTAGTATATAAAGGTATCATTTTCTTGAGTTTGTGTCTTCTAAACACATGGCTAAGCATAACTACTATAACACTCTTGATATACAATTGTTATGATTTCCTTGACTTGGATATTGATAACAATCTTTCACCGTTTAAAAGAATATTAATTTTAGATTATATAAAAGAATATTAATAATATAATTGTTTAAAATATCTTTCCTTGATTTTAGATTATTTAAAAAATATATTCTTTTATTATAATTATAAAAGAAGTTACAAAATTATATATGAGACAAACTTTAAGTTTTTTAATTAAAAATATTGTTTTATCTTAAATTTAAAATTGAGAATTATTTTATCATCACCAAAGTTATATTAAAAATTGATTTTCATAAATTTTGTTTTTTAACTTACTAAACAATAACACTTACACTAAGAATTATTTTATCATCACCAAAGTTATATTAAAGAATGATTTTCATAAATTTTGTTTTTCACTTACTAAACATTAACACTTACACTAGTTATCATGACAAATATAGAATAATTTTAAAAAATACTATATTTTTTTTATATAAACTATGTTGTAATTATTATTATTTATTTAGTGTCACTCTTCTAGTTTCCGAGTCTCATTGGCATAAGTTGTAAACAGTCCTTTCCGCTTAAATGATATTAAATAAAATATTGTTAACCATATCGTTTAGTACAAGATTAAATAAAATATGGTTAACCTTATCGTTTACAACAAAACTATATTTCATATATTTGTCGTTTCAGAAGATTCTCTAATTAACTTTTAAGAGAAGCACGATTTGCTTTCTTTAATATGCGTAAGTTAGGTTTAAACTATTTTCAAAACAAATTATTAATTGAAAAGGATATCGCTCTTGCACGCAATTCTTTAACAAAGAAAAAAAAAGCTGATTTGCTTCATTACTTGTCGTCATTAGTCATTTTCACGTGGTTAGGTTAGGCTAAATAAATTAATTATGAGAACAACAATTGTTTTTAGAAAAACATACATACCTATCATTACGTGGCAACGGGACAACGTGTTTACAGGCCATGTTGTTGGTGGTTGGTAAATAGTAGAAATTTTGGAAAATTGTTGTTACAGTTGTTAAACTTATAGATTTTAGGTGTTTTCAGGTTTTTGAGTATGTTGAATCCATTTTTGTCTTAAAAAAACCAATTAGAATAGTGCTTGGTTCAGAATTTAGAAACAGGATTTTGCTGGTGTCTGGTAGAAATCTTAGAGTCACAATGGTAGAAATTGTAGAGTTGTAATATGTACACGTGGAGTGTGTTTGACATTAAGAACATGTGTTTATTTTTAGAGGTCAAATGTTCAAATTTAGAGGAAATAGGGTATATACATCTCTATAGATTTAACTAATCAAATAACTTCAAGTAGTTGTTCCCTTCTCCCACAAACAAAAGAATCTCATACATTAATATGATGTATAGTTACACTAGCACAACCACTTAACTTATGGTTGATGAACACTGATAGGTCACAAGTTCAAGTTAAGGGACACTAATAAGTTATCAGTTACTTTTTCTTGTCTTATTCCAGTTAAATGAGTTATCTGTCACAATTATCTCACAAACCGTGAGTTATCCACGCATCAGGTAGGAGTTATTCTTTTTTTAATAATTGTTTATTTTGAATTTGTAATGATTGTCATATAATCAATCTGGATAGTATACTTGTCTCATCGTCGTCCATAGATGAAAGGTATGAATAAAGCTCTCATGATCAAAGGTATGAACAACCATAATCAACAACCATCCAAAATAACCATGAAATACAACCACCCCCAAACCAAGGATATCAAACATGGATTTATAGACCAAACAAGGTAATTCTAACTCGATGGGGTCAAACCAAACCAAGGTAAGCGAACTTGAGTCAATCCAAGGGTGTTAATTCATGTTAGAAAAATAGGATCGCAAAACAATTAAACAAGATGCAAATATTAAACTCATTACAACAGAGACACAAATATAACTTGGTTCACCCAAGATGGGATATGTCCACACATAAATTGCAAGTCCTTTATTATTATACCATCCAATAAAATGAAGGGATAGAACCTGCAACAACCCTATTGCACTTCCTCTTCACACTCTCACAATATCTCTTACACAATCATAGATATTTTTTACAATGCTACCATATAATACACAATCGTATTACAATACTTTTATTTTATATGAAAATTACCATGGGAAAATACTATGGGTCACCCAATACAATGGGTCTGCAAACTGTTGGCCAACAAACATCATGTAGGGGGGCGATTTCCCCCTACACCCCCCTGTTGGGACAAGTGTACAGTAGAACTGGGGTACAAACACGACTGAACAATAACATTTCTTAATCTAGAAGATTAGGCTCCACAACCAACAATCTCCTACTTGGAGACTCATCACAAGAACTCTGGCGCTGCTGCACTTGTTGTACTATGTTATGAACCTTGGACTTGGCAAATTTCTCATTTTCACCTTCATGCTTGAAGGTTAACAAAAACAGAGCAGGAACTCAGTTTCTCTCTGGTTACTACCTTTGTCAACATGTATGCAGGATTCTAACTGGCATGTATCTTTTCCAACTTTAACAGTTCATCTTCTAGAACAGATCTTATGAAATGGTACTTGAGATGTAAATGTTTAGTATTCAAATAAAAGACTGAGTTCTTTGCAATATGAATGGCACTCTGGCTGTCATTATACAACCTAATATTCTCCTTCTTCTTACCCAACTCCTCCATGAACCTCTGTAACCAAATCATCTCTTAACTAGCCTATGTAATAGTAACATACTATGCTTCCGTTGTTGAAAGTGCAACAACCTTTTGTAGTTTCAAAATGCAACTTACTGTTGTTCCACCTACGTTAAATACATACCATGTGGTGCTCCTCATGTTGTCTTTATCACCAACCATATATGCATCACCATATCCCAGTAGAACAGTGTCTGAACCTCCAAAACATAAAGCATAAGAAGTGGTACCTCTCAAATACATGAAAATCCATTGTACTGCTTTCCAATGCTCTTTACCTAGATTGTTCATATACATGCTCACAATTCCCACTGCATGTGCAATATATGGTCGTGTGCACACCATGGCATACATCAAGCTTTCAATTGTTAATGAATAGTGAACCTTAGACATGTATTCTATCTCTTCCTATGTCTTGGGACACATATCCTTACTTAGTTTGAAATGGTTGGGCAGAGATGTACTAACTAGTTTTGCATTCTGCATTCTAAATCTCTCTAACACCTTTTCTATGTATTCACCTTGAGACAATGTCAATTTGCGATTTTTCTTGTCTCTTGTTATTCTCATACTAAGGATTTTCTTTGCAACACCCAAATCCTTTATCGTGAATGATTTAGCTAGTTTTCTTTTGAGCACATTTATATCCTGCATGTTAGACCCTACAACAAGCATGTCATCCACATACAATAACAAGATAATATATCGTCCATTATCTAGCCTCTTGAAATAAACACAGTTGTCAAAATGGCATCTACTATAACCTTGTCCTGTCATAAACTTATCAAATTTTAAATACAACTGCCTTGGAGCTTGCTTAAGGCCATACAAGCTCTTCTTCAACCTGCAAACCAAATTCTCCTTCCCTTTGACCTCATACCCATGTAGCTGCTACGTATAAACCTCTTCCTCCAAATCCCCATGGAGAAAGTTCATTTTTGCATCTAACTGTTCAAGATGCAAATCTTCTACTGCCACTAGACTTAAAATAGTTCTAATTGAAGTCATTTTAACAAGAGGAGAAAATATTTCATCAAAGTCTATACCTTTATTTTGTGTGAACCCCTTTACAACAAGTCTATCCTTGTACCGCTTCTTTCCTCCATCTTCTTCCTTCAACCTGTAAACCCATTTATTCTGTAGTGTTCTTTTTCCTGCAGGCAACTCAACCAAATCCCAAGTCTAGTTTCTTACCAATGAGTCCATCTCCTCATCCATGCCTTGCTCCCACTTCTTTTTAGTTTCTACCTGCATTGCTTCTTCATAACATTCTGGTTCACTAGAATCAGTCATCAATAAATAATACGGTGAAGGAGAGAATCATTCAGGGGGTCTACTTAACCTAATAGATCTTCGTACATTTGCAGGAGTTTGAGGTACATGTTATTGCTCTTGGATTTCGTGTGCCTTTGAAACTTCATTTTTTTTTAATTTCATCAAGAACTATGTACTATGTGTTTTCCTTTTCCTCTTTCTTTCCCTGTAACTGATATTTGTACATAGCCTTTCATTGAATACTTCATCTCTACTCCTAATAATTTTGTGATTTTCATAATCCCATAAGCGATAGCCAAAATCATCAACCCTGTATACAATAAAGGTACATTTCTTGGATTTAGTCTCAAGATTTGTTCTATTTTCTTTATCAATATGGACAAATGCTTCATAACCCAAAGTTCTCATAAATGAGTAGGTTACCTTTTTACTTGTCCATGCCTCCTCTGGAATTCCACCATCAAAATCACTTTAAGGCCCTATGTTTATTAAATAAAAAGTAGTATCTACAACATCATCCCAAAATTGTAAGGGCACCCCTGCATGGAATCTCATACACCTTGCATGCTCCATGATCATTCTGTTAATCCTTTTTGACACACCATTTTCTTGTGGTGCTCTAGGGACTATCTTCTCTCTGTGAATCCCATTGTATGAACATTAATTATCAAACTCATTGCTGCAGTATTCACTTCTATTATCATATCTGAGACATTTCAACATTTTTCATGTCTCATTTTCAACCAAAGCTTTCCACTTCTTAAAAGTAACAAACACATCGTATTTCTGTCTAATGCAACAAACCCAAGGTTTTATAGTCACATCATCAATAAAAGTAGCTCATAATAACGAGAGCCACCAAGAGATTGTACCTGAGCTAGTCCCCATACATTTGTATGCACAAGCTCTAACGTTTCACTCTTTTTCTGTTTCTCGGCCCTGAGAAATATAACTCTCTTCTATTTTCCATAAACACATTTCTCACAGAATTCCAAACTTACTTGCTTCAGTCCTGGAAGAAATTTCCTTGAGTGGAGAATCTACATCCCCTTCTCACTCATGTGGCCAAGTTTTGGGTGTTATAATGTTTAAATTAATTCACCTGGTCTTTAATTATCGAGCGGGGTTGGTAAGCTTAGAGTTGACACAAAATATATGCGAAGGCAGAGGGGTTCTTATGGTATCGTGGAAATATTTTAACAAACAAAAGATCGAAAGATCTTTCAAAATGAAAAACCGAGTCAAACTCCTAAGAATGCAATCATTAAGGTAATCAAACTGAGACAGAATAATAAACTAAACAATTGATAATTTATTTTATAACTTTAAATTGAAAAAGATATAATCAACGACTAACTATTCAAATGGGAAACTAGGGTGCAAGGAAAACTTAACTTATAAGCAAGTAGAAAACTTAACAAAAGAAATATATTTAGGTTATGTCCTACAAGTTCTTTCAACAGTGACACAATATAAAAGAGACAACCTAAGGATAACACATATAACACTAAATCTCACATGCAAATGGATAAATTAATCTAAAAGAGCATAAACACAAAACAATACAACAGTAAAACAAAATCAGAAACAAACTTAAGAAACGAAACACAAGACAACTTAACACATATTCAAAGCGAAAAGAAGTAAGAAAAATGGTAAATCTTTAATAAATAACCTAAAACAATTAAACTTTAACTTTAATGTTGAATAAAACTATTATTTAACTACTACAGTCAAAGCAGAATTCAGATATTAAAGAAACAAAACTAAAAACAATCTCAAAATACTAAAAACGAAACTAAGGGTTGGATGACAGACTAAACTATGGGTCTGAAAGAAGTGGCTTAATAACAGACTGAATAGGTTGTCCGAATGACAGTTTGCACAGTTTAAAATGGTAAAAACTATCCTAAATGAGCTAATTTTCAGCTGAAGTCATGCATATGCAGATCTAATAGATAAAAACAATAAGTAAACCTACTTATTAAGAAAATTTAACAATTACATAACCCTAAACAAATTCATGGAAATAAATCATTGCATATTAATAAACTAAAATTAAATTGCATAAACAGATAATTTATGACAGAAATGAGATAGACAGAACTGAATCTATTTAATTTGATAAACAACAATCCATTCTATCTAACTTGCAAATAAATTGAACAATAAATTGGAAATAAAATGACTGAAAACAAAACTATAAGCAAACTATGCACGCAGTGTAACTATCTAATTCAGAAATCAAATTGCATTACAGAAATAATAAAATAACCTGTAAATTAAACTAGCTACAACAGAAAAAAATGAAAGAAACATCTAGTTGATGAGGGGCCCTCTCAGCAATCAGGGGTGGTGCCTAGCAAACTTCTACTCAAATGCAATCTTCAACAGCAACACATACAGCTCTTTATTCAGACGATGGAACAAAAATACAAATATACTCAAGAACAACCTGATGAATTCTTCCTAACTCTCTGACTTTCTAACTCTAGCCAACTAAGCTCTCACACAGAGGCTGCTATATATAGTATTTTACAGAGATGAGCAATTCGACCCTTTAGTGGTCGACTGCTCTCTAATTTTAGTCAATCATAAAGGCACATAACAGATTAGAGGCCAAGGCAAAGGCAACCTCCCTTCTTTAGTGCGGTTTTGGTCTTTTTACTGGACATCGAACACACAGGCTCCTCTTCAGCGTGAATGGTATTCAGATGTGGCGCATGGGCTCCTTCCTTATCGTAGCAGGTGGGATGATGGCGAACAGAGAAGAACGCACTGGTAAATATTCTAGAGCGTAGGTTAAATGCATCAACCCAATGCATGGATTGTTGATGTGGTGGTAAGCAGAGGAGAATACAGGCTGGTGAATTATCCAGAAGCAAACTTCATCACCCACATGTGAATAGGACGTTTGCAAGCTGTTTCACGTTTTAAATGCCCGAAATTAATTCTCAGCAACGTGCAGTCTGATGGGTGACCTGGATGAAGAGATGAATAGAAAGTAGCCCATGAGCTGGATACATTGGGCGTCGATCTAGGGCGAATGGAGTGTTTGTTTGCTAGCGCGCTTTAGGACTGCAGTCTACAGCAACACATTTCAACATCTGGTAAAATACCAGCGAGTTTCACGCAACGAGCTGGATGACAAGCTGGACATCGAGTTGGACGTACTGTGCACAAGGTAGGATGAATGTGTTTTGTTTATTAATTTGGCCCAAAAATATCGTAAAATCATTAATAATATCATTTTTAATCAATAAAATCATAAAAATGATAATAATAAATAGATTTTATATAAACCTTAAATTCGTACATACGTGAGCTGAATAGTAATCTGCGTGATATAAAATATACAAAAGATAGTAAAACATGTGTTTAAATGAGTAATTTAACTGCCAAAAATGATAACAATTCTAGGATCAACATTCCCCCAAAAGAAATGCCAGGTCCCACTGAGCAAAAAAAAAGATAAAAATTTAGGAAGAAGGTGCACTAGCAGTTGCCTTCAACTTGGCAGATGAAGAAGGTAATTTAAACTTCACTTTTTTAACCTATTACTCAAAAACAACATATCTTTCATGTCAAACATTGTCTGAAGGTTAAAAATGACTCTATTGGGTTTTTTCAACATTCTTAATTTAACAGTTCTCAAGTTCAAAATAATTTTATCATTTATAAGGTTTGAAATTAATTCAACCATGTCCAAAGTAAAGCTTTGGGCAGGTTGAACATAAAAGCATACTTTGGGTAGGTTGAACATAAAAACATATATCGCATTTTGAATAACAAAAAGATTAATCATTTTTCATGCATGATTAGGTAAAAGGGTAGGATTATTAATAGTGAAATGGAAGTAAAAACTATTTGCCCAAAAACAAAATTTGGTTAGCAAATTTTACTCATAAGAGCTATAATATCACCCTTTTTACTCAGATCGCTATTTGATATTTCATTTGGACCTTCTTTTGGTTATTCATATAGTTCTCTATATTGATCTTGTTGTAAAAATATGCTTCAAGCTATAACCAAATTCCATTGTTTACATTCCTAAAAATACTTATCATTTGTTAGAGATAAATAGATTTTTCATAAATAATGAAAACAATCTAATTGTTTTACAAATCCGTCTTCCCACAGACCAAAGATATGGTGTGTCCTCGAGCCATACAGAGAGAAGAATTGATTGTTCCAGAAAATGAAAGAGTGCTAGCATGCTGTTAATTATTTATAAGAAAAACTAACTAGTTAATGGAAATGGTTCAGAAATGTATATTCATGAAAAATAAAATAGTGCTTAGAAATACCACTTAAATGAGAATAATATAGTCAAAAGAAGACCATAGGGAAAAACTAGTCATCCATGCCTCATTGTAAAGATATCGTATCATCATAAAATAGTTTAAGTGTACCCTATCGTATGTGAGATTTACAACTATGGGTCCCATTTCTAGGATAATGATATCCTAGGTATATGCTAAATTAGATGGGCAGGGTCAAGCCCAA
Organism: Pseudotsuga menziesii; assembly: GCA_001517045.1. NCBI lineage: Eukaryota > Viridiplantae > Streptophyta > Pinopsida > Pinales > Pinaceae > Pseudotsuga > Pseudotsuga menziesii. Next base: position 147,331 of record LPNX010390938.1, read on the forward strand.
CTTACAACCATTCTCAAATGACATTATAAACAATTGGCCATGACATACTTTTTGAAAAAGAAAAAAAAAATTATATTAACACTATTTTACGAACTATGTGCATAGTGGTGTATTAAACAGATCTCTTTTACCAGATATTGACCTGCTGCCAGCAGGACTGTTCAGTACCCTGGCGGGTTTATCTTGGTACCATGCAAGCGTAGCCCCGCTACCAGCAAGCCTATTCAGTACCCCGACAAGTTTACTTGCATTTATCGAGCTTCCATGTTTTGAGTTTTTACTTAGCATTAACTTGCTGCCAGTGGGCCTGTTCAATACCTCGACAGGTTTTCCTTGTATAATAATATTATACATGGAAGTCGATTGGTACTAGAGTGTGTTAAGTCTTGCTAAACACATAATTTTATTTTTTTTCAAAATAAAGTTATAAGTAATTTCATAATGGCCATAACCATAGATCATGCCAAAAGAGAATAACTGAAAATTGTTCTTTAACCTAACAGTCCTTCTTCTTCATAAAAGAAAGGTAATGTTCCCCACACACAAAAATTCCACTTACTTTCGAGTTATCACCAAAATACTCGAGAGACAAGTTTTGATAACAAGTATAGGATGAACTAGTAATCCATAGGTGAAAAATAAGGTTGTGAAAAATATGAGAATGAAAGTGGGTCTTATCAAGCAACTTGTTTAAAAGAATAAGTCAGAAATATACATGCCTGATCAAGATACCAAAAACTATATGAATCATAGAAGAACTGGTGAAGTATGATGTACAAAGGATTTGTAAAAAATAAAATATCAGTATAAGCTACAAATTTCAAAAGTACCCCAAGAAATGTTAAAATACCTTATGAGTATTTTACATACTTCTTTTGTCCAAGTAATATTCATAAGCTGCTTATAAAGGTAATATACTTGTAATCAAACTGCAAAACCACTTGTTAGATAATTCAATTTATTCAAAAAGACATAATAATAAAAAAGAAAAAAAGTCTTGTGTAAACAATCTATTAGAAATGACTCTTATTTGTTTAAAGAAACAAGCACATATTTACATATATATAGAAGTGATAATAACCCAAAATACTTTTCAAGGATCAGGAGGAGGAGGAATAGCTTCCCCTTCAACTAATTCCATTTCATTTTGCTGCAAAACATTATGTATAAAATCCTGTTTAGATGTCGATTGATGATAAAGCCTAAGTCTATGTCCATTTACTACAAAGGAAATTTCTGAGCCATTGATTGTTTTAATTTGTATTGATCCATTGTCAAAAGTTGTAATTACTTCGTATGGACCCATCCAACGGGTGGTTAGTTTTCCTTTCAAATTTTTAAACCATGAGTCGAATAGTAATGCCCAATCTCCAGTATTAAATTGATTTTGTTTAATAAATTTATCATGTCATGTCTTTCATTGATTCTATATTAGCATGGTTCTTTGGAGTGCATCTTTTCTAATTTTGTCTAACTCATTAATCTGTAATATTCGTTGTTTCTGTGCTTCATCCAAATTCATGCCTAATTGTGCCGCCATATGAAAGGTTTTAACTTGAAACTCAATAGGTAAAAGGACTTGTTTACCATACACTAACTCATAGCGGGTATGTCCGGTAGTGTTTCTCCATGTTATCCTATAGCCCATAAAGCCTTGAGGAGTCTATCTTCCCGATCTTTATGATGTAAGTGAATGGTTTGAGTTAAAATGGATTCTAATACTTTATTAGTTGATTCTACCTGACCATTAGCCTGAGGGTGATAAGGTGACGATTTGTAATGCCAGATGCCATATTTTGTAGTAAGTTCTTTCATTAATTTAGAAGTAAATTGAGTACCTTGATATGTGACAATTTCTCTAGGTACACCAAACCAGGTGAATATTTGTTCATATATGAATTCTACCACTGATTTCTCTATGGCTCTAAACAAAGCTTTAGCTTCTATCCATTTGGTGGCATAGTTCGTGCAGACTAGGATATATTTCTTTTTATGAGACATGGGAGAAATTGGTCCTACAAAATCAAGAGCCCATTTCTCAAAGGGTTCAATCATGACTTGGGCATGTAGAGGCATTTGATCATATGACGTAGGTCTACCCATTCTTTGAAAACTATCACATCCTTCGACATATTTGGCAGCATCTTTAAAAATGCTTGGCTAATAATAACCAAAATGTAGTACTTTATATGTCGTCCTCTTATCAGAAAAATGTCCTCCACATGGTCCATCGTGGCATGCATGGAGGATGTCTATCATTTCATCCTCCCGCAAGCATCGTTGAATAATAAGATATGGACCAGTGCAGAAGGGATCATTATCAACCCAAGAATAATTGGAACTATGATGTCAAAACCCCAAATTTACACAAAAATTTAAAATTTTAAAAAGAACATAAAATGTTGAGACTGTGGTTTACTAATAGCTAACAGTTAGCGATAAAAGAAACAGTTACCAGATTAGTTTATACTTAATCTAGATTAGGTTAACTCAGCATTCTACTTTTTGATGCAAGGTTAGGTTTAACTTGTGCATTATTTCTTCAATCATTATAGTTCTGAACTATATGATGATTAAATGTTAACTTGTCAATGATCTGAGGGTTAATGGTTAGATACCCAAAAAACCATAGGTTGACAATATATAAGATCATAGAATATTATAATTATTTTAATGAATAATATACTTGCATGCATGTTCACAGATTATAATATAAATCATTGTAAATCATTGCATGCAGGTGATTATAGCGTCGATCCACTGCATGGTTAAAATTTAAATGACCACGTGGCTTGCTCTAGGCCAAGTGTTGAAAGTATAAAGGATTGTTGTAACCTTACTCTTGTTATTCACCTCTGTGTTCCTCGGGCCTTCAGGCATCTCTGCAACTATTTCCATGGCTGCCATGTTACTTTGTTGTTATAGTTGTGCTCTGAGTCTGGCTTACATTGGTTTCAGTCTATAACCATTCTAAAAAGAAACTTTATGTGAACTGTGTGTGTGATATCTCTGCAAGGTCTGTAGAGAGTCGTGGAAAAGGGTTTTACGTCCTGCAAGAGGCTCCTTGATTGTTTTCTCCATGGCTTTCCCTTGCAGAGATAGTTACATAAATTGCTTGCTGGGGTTTCAGCACTACCCTTATCGTAGGGTTTGTAAATCTCATTTCAATGCCTTGCATTGTTGGTTACAGCTTCAACTTTGATGTCTGGTTCTTGCTTGGCCATTTTCCATTCCTCCTTCCTCTACTGCTGTAAATGGTTTGTAAATGAGTCTCTGGTTCCTCTGTCGCTGCGAGAATAAAGACTTGGCTCTTTGTTTCACTGGTGGCGGTGCTACTATTCCTTCATGGCTATATCACCTTCAGTGCGAGGTAATATAATTTCTAAAAGATTAAAAACTAGACCTGCTTCTTTGTAATTGGTTTTGATATTCGTAAATTTAATTAAACTTGGGTCTTCTTTCTTGCAGATGACAGCTCACTCGTCTTGGCAATGATACTTCGAGGAAAGCTTCGGCACTCTGGCTATGGGTAAGCCTTGGATAACCAAGGGAATTCCAAGCTTGTTTAGTCCTTAAGGGACAGTTTTCAGTTGGAGGTTACGGCCTGCAAGTGACCCTTCGTGGGTTACTGTTCTTTGGTCTACTTGTTTAGTTTTTCTTTTTATTGCTAAACCCTTGTTGTTAGCAGGGTACTCCAGCTTATGTCGTTACTTGTAAATGTTGTTTTTATCTGTTTATGTATACGGTTATGTTAATAGATATTGTGGCCTGTCATCCCATATACTGTTTTGTTTGTTTTTAAAGCATAGGGATTTTTCTCCTTGAGTTCGAACTTCAATTAGAATTTACGCCCTTAAGGTAATTTTGTATATTAGGGTTTTTACCCTTACTCGCCTGTATAAAAGAAATCATGTTAACATATATTGTTTATCTGGCATTAATGGTATTGTTAAAGATTAACCTGTTACCCCAACATGTTTTAATTAATTGATTTCAAGCTCATATATTTGAGCTAGGTTACCTGTAAGTGACCTGTGCGTAAATAATTTCTTGATTTATTCTTTAAGTTTTTAATTTAATAATTAAATGAGTTATTTATTATTACAGGTATATAGCATTTTATATTACCCTAGTTAGTTTTTTCACTGTCCTTAAAGGACTGTAATAATATGCAATAGATTTATTGTTCAGAATACTAAATAATCTAGAACCTTGAATTATTGCTTAACTGATTATGAATTACAATGTTAATGCTATGAGGGTTTTGGCCCTGCGCTTTCTTTTATAATTAATTTTTATTTAAATTATTTACATGAATTAGTTATTTTATAAGTAATCTTTCTTAAATGTTATTTATCATTGCATTCAGTCTATTTTATTTAAATAACATATAGATAGGTTTGTTATTGTTCCTTGTTACCATATTTTATATTGTTGTAGCTAAATAAGAAAAATAACTATACTAGTATTACATAGTTAGGTAATATGATCAATAAAATAAATTATGTAAAACAACATTTATTCTTTCTCTATGGAAATAAACAAGTGTTATATCTAAGTTGACTCTTTTACCTCTGTTACAGGTTACTAGTTTAATTTTATAGAATAAATTTTTGTATAAGAATAATAACCTATTTATTGTAACAACTTGTTAAAGAAATAAACCTGCTATCTGTAAAGTATTATGATTATTTATTTGTTAGCATTTTTATTATAACAGACTGGTTTAAACAATAAACTTAACTAGACAGATTAATGTTCTTTCCTAAAAACAACTTTATGCATAAATAAATTATTCCATTATTATGAAATACATAATAGCTCTATTCAATCCAGATTTCTATCATATCCTTTATCTATTTTAAAATATATTGTCTATGCTAAAGTACGGTCTGGTCCATTCGAGACGTGGAAAAACACAGGTTAGGATTATTTTTCATCAATTACAAATTCAATATTTCAAATAACTAAAGGATCACAATCTCTAATAGTTCACTACAAAACATTCAATCATTCATTAATCATTCAGTCTCAGATATAAACTTTTAACACAGTAAAATAAAATACTGTAGAACTTGTTTAAGCTGGACTACAACAGCGTTGGGAGGTCGTTCCTCCCTACCAACTCCTGAAGAGCGCTCAAACAGTGTCTTCTCAGGACCCCCGAGCCTGTTCTTGGTCTCCTTGGCTGAGAATTGGTGGAGTAAGCAACCACTTACTAGTCCAATGACTCAGTAATCACTCTGCACTCAGCAGTAAGATCCTTTAGATGAACAGCTGCACTAGATCACTTTCTGCAGTTTACCCTTCAAACACCTTCCACAAATTCCCTTCCAATGAAATCCTTTAAAGTACATTCACCTAGATGATTCTCCTCTTGGAATGAGCAGCCTCAGCTCTCTTCAATGGGCATTTTTATTAAGATTGCCCAAGTCTTTTTCGGTTAGTTGTCATTGATTGAGCCACCTGCTCTGATCCCACTTTCTTGGGGGATCATGACCCCAAATGTAGGAAGGTTGCCACCTGCAACATTGGAAGTGTTTGAGGATGTTTCCACTTGTCTATTTTCTCTCCACCCAGTCTCCTCCACCAACTTGACCAGTAAACACTCTTTTAATAGCTCTCCAAAACTGTTGTATCCACTTTTATTTATTTAAAATTAAAATATTCAGAATTACATTCAACATCCTTGACTCTGCTGAGTCATCAATTACAACTTAGCATAAAATTTAACATATTGTCTTGAAATAAAATCAAATATGATAATATTGTTTTTGCAAAATTGGGGCATGTGACATATGAACTATAATACGACGCTTCTCATGTGGGGACAAATGGTTTGGTATTTTCCTAGTTGCTAAATAATTGGCAATATCTGCGAACCAAGGGGTTTGAACAGATACAACAAATAGATGTTCATCAGAAAAAGTGTCGTCAACTGGTTTAGTACCATCTTCATGTTGAATACGGGAAAGGAAATCTGCTACTAGATTTTCTTTACTAGGTCGGTCAATGATGGTAATGTTAAATTATTGCAGTAAAAGAAGCCACTGGGTCACTCTACCATTGGTAATTGGTTTATTCATGAGAAATATAATCGCGGAGTGATCGGTATGCACAAAAATTTCCTAACCTGTAATATAATGACAAAACTTATTAATAGAATAAACTACTGCCAAAACTTATTTTTCAGTAACAGTATAATTAAGTTTGGCAGGGGTCAAATTCTCACTAATAAAATAAATGGTATAAGGTGCTTGTCCTTATTTTTGGTCGAGGACTCCTCCTATGGCTGTATCAGAGGCATCAGTAGATATGTGAAAAGGAAGGGACCGATCTGGACCCCTAAGCATTGGTGCCACTGATAATTTAGCTTTTAGAGTTTCAAAAACATTTTGACAAGATTCTGTCCACTAGAATTCTGCGTCCTTTTTAAGCAACTTAAACATTGGTGCAACTATTTTAGTGAAATTTTCAATAAACAGCGTTAATAGCCTACATGACCAAGAAAGCTTCTTACCTCTTTCTGAGTTTTTGGAGAGGGAAGGCCAACAATTACTTTGATCTTCGCAAGGTCTACCTTGATTCCTTGGAAAGAAACATGGTGTCCCAAAACTATACCTTTTGTCAGTAACATTTTACATTTCTCGTGACTGAGGGATAAATTCATTTTCTGACATTGGATCAAGACCTTCTTGAGGTTGTCAAGGGATTCTTGAAAAGTATTATCATAGGCCATGAATTCATCCATGTATACCTCCACACAGTCATGTATAATATCAGAAAAGATTCCTAAGACTGCTCACTGGAAAGTGGCAGGTGCATTACATAAGCCAAATGGAAAAACTCAATAAGTGTATGTTCCCCAAGAGCATGTAAAATTGGTTTTGTCTTGATCTTCCGGTGCTATTAAAATTTGGTTGTAACCACTATACCCATCAAGAAAGGAAAAATATTGTTTACCTAACAGAGTATCTAATACTTGAACAATAAAAGGTAAAGGAAAGTAGTCTTTAAGTGTAGCTTTGTTTAGCTCTCTAAAATCAACACAAATATGCCATTTCCCTGTGACTTTGTTTGGGACTACTACTAAAGGAGATACCCATTTACTATCAGAGATAGGATAGATGAAACTAGCAATGAGGAGTTTTTGTAATTCTTCTTTTACTATATCCTTTAGAGCAGGATTCATCCTCCTCTGTGGCTGCCTTACAGGTGACATGCTTGGATCCATATAAATATGGTGAATACAAGTATCAGGGTGTATACCCTTCATATCGGTGTATTCCCATGCAAATGCTCCGACTTGTTTCTTAAGAACTTTAAGCAGCTATTCTTGTTGGTTTTCACTTAATCCTGCGTTTATATGTTGAAATTTTTCAGGACCAACCTCACAAGGTATGGTATATGGTCCTGTATGCTCTTCAATTGTGAAGACAGAAGGTGTTTCTGTAAACATTGAGAGAGCCATATTCTCTTGAAACTCATCTCCAAAAATCTTATCGAGTTGAGCAAAAGACTGAGGGAAATCTGTAGAGGTTGTCAAAGAAACAAACTGGTTTAATACATTCTCAGTGGTCTGCTCCTGAAGTGCCAAGGAGAAATCACTAGGAAGGGAGAGATCATCAAAGTCTTCATCCCCAAAAGAACAATTTAACCACCATGAATTTTCAGTTATTAGTTGTGCTGGGGGGTATAAAATAAGTCTTTGTGTGGACAACCCATTAGAAATATTCATCTCTCCATCCCTGCATCCTATAAAAGCATTTGCAGTAGCTATGTGGCATCCCTGACCCTCCGACCAGTGAAGAGGATGCTACCCACACCACACAAATGGGAAAACAGCCCCATGAACATGAACAGACATCAATGCTGAAATTAAAACAAGATTAACAGAATGCATACTAAGATGCATAATCCATCATACAAGATGCATAAAAGATACAAGGATACACAGTTGCTCAACATTCAGTGGAAGCAACACACACATTCCAGCATTTAACATGTTCATCATAATTCATGGAACAATAGATATAATTACAGAGGTGAAACAATCAGGATTACTTATCTTTCAATGAAGAACTTGCCCCACAACCAGCTACGTCGCTGCAATGTTCCACCCAACCATAGGCCAGTGTGCTCATCAATCTCTCAGCAACACTGCCACCCTCGAGCTGGTCATGATTCCTCAAGGACTAAGGGTCAATGCAGGATTACACATAGCCAAGGTTTTCCAATCAGCCAAACCCACACAGCAGGGTTTTACCAAGTCATTAAGGATCTAGGACAGGCTAAATGTCAAGCTGGTGGCCTCAACACCAGTCTTCTCATGCATACACAGCCTCTAATCCCACTCTCAACAGTCTGAAGACCAACCATTGCATACCGCAGCAAAACAATCCCTTCATAGCTCTGTGAAGAAGGAAAAGACAACAGGGGGACAATCCCAACCAACAGGTGAAACAGCTCAAGTCCTCAAGACAACTCAAGTTGTTCTTGGCCCTAGCGTGGCCAAAACAACTCAACAACAACCCAAAACCAGGGTACATCAACAACCACAACCTCACAATGAATGATGGCAACAATCCACAGTCCCAAAATAGAGGAGAGGGAAAACTCCCAGCATGGACATGGGAAAACACAAACGCAGACCACAGTAGACAACATACACAACCACAATTGATAAGGAGACATACATGTACCACCGAAACTGGTATGGGACACACAGGCACACAGCCCCGAGCGTGAATGGCTCCTGCACCCGAAAATCCTGAGTGACGGCCATGATTTCACCCGCTCCCTGCGTGAGGAAAACCAACGCAGAAATCTTGTGCATAAGAAGGGGAGAGAATGACTCTCTGTGTGTGGATGGACAACCGATGGAGAATCCCCCAAAATGGTACACATGAGGAAGCAGTCCTCCCTGCGTGAAGGGAGAAACTTATACAGACCACAATCATCCAAAAGAATGGAGAGCCGACCCCTGCCCACGTGAGGGTAACAACGAAGATCTCCTGCCTGCTTGTGAAGAGAACCCTCCACATGAGGATGAACCAGACCCAAAACAATGGAGGAATGGAGAGGGAGGAAAGAGTGGGGAGAATGGAATGTCACTCCTCTGCCCCAGTGACGTGAAGAGGAGAGTCTACTAGTGGAGTGAGCACGTGGGCAAGGACTGACAGTCCTGCCACAGCCACCACTACTCAGCAATAACTACCTCAACTACTCCACAAAACATTAAAGAGGTTGGATGAGACAAGGGAAGATGGAAAATCAACCAAGGTGGTAACACATGGATTTCCCCCCCATAGACCAAGGTTGACATCCCCCACACCCTTATCCTTTGGAATCATGCCCTTTTCATTTTAACGTTGCACTGTCGTAACTGGTTGTGGGTTTATTTTTAATTGATGTGTGTGTTTACATGATGCCAAACTATAATGTGCCGGATAGCACGATATACCATCGACAACTATCCCCATTGCCGAAACATACACAACCAAATCAATGGTGGGGCTTTTGCCTTTAGCTCCTCACCACGATTAATTACATTATATACATCATGCAAACGGGGTCAAAACCAGGGTGTTACATTCCCCTCCCCCTTGGAATAAGACCGTCCTCGGCGTTCCAATACATAGGAATACATATACAATTGCACATCAAAATTTCAAAATTTTGCAGATCCGTCCCACGTTCAATTATTCACTATGAACATGCAAGACCAAGCCCCTTGGCTTCCACGAAATTCTCCCGCTAGTTCTCAGCTCTCAGCTTATCCCGAAGCCTAGGAACTTTGTGGCTATTGCCCTCATCATGTTCCCTCATTGGGCAGTCCCAGCGTAAATGATGTCTCTGCATTCCCAGCATTTCACTGGTTGCTTCATCTTTACCTGCTCAATTTCCTTTGAGTCTTCATGCCTGGACCATTTCTTATCGGGTCGCTTGGACGAATGTCCCATCACTAATCCACCTTCCGTTCCTTTTCCGATTGCTCCCAAAAGGATTTTCACCTCCCTTTGCAAACCAATAGAGTCTTGCAAAATCTGGTGGTTCATTTCATTCTGCCTTTTTTGTATCTTGAGCATCTCCCCAATATTTTCTTGGGTCTTGGCAATCATTTGAAGGAAACTTCCAGCCAATTCCAACAACTTTTGATCTGCTACCATGATCAATGTGCACTATCGGGTTTCACTTTTCTCACTTGTGAAATGCACCATTGAAATTCTATCAGACCAAGCATAATATAAACATTAAAATCAGTTAGTTAATTACCCAATCGGCATGACAGTCCAAGCCTCATCAAGGAGACTTTCATATTTTTCATGCCTTCCCAACAGGCACACGAGCTCATTCATGTCCATTCTTGGGCAGGGAATTAACTATTCCAGCATTCATAATTTACTTTAAGCAAATACACAAATTCCATTTTCAGTCATACATGCATTCAACAATCTTTTGTTTTTCACAATGCATATATATATATATATATATATATATATATATATCTTTTGTTTTTCCCTCTTCGTTTTGTTCCATCATAGAACCCACACCACTGCTGTGGCTTTTCATGCTCTCAGCCTCTTTCACTTCACCGTGAATGTTGGACCAATCCCTCTTAGTCATGACACTTAGTGTCTCGGGTCTATTCCAGACCTCTAAACCATGGAGTCTCTCCACATGGTTTGTCTCGGCTGCTAGGACATCCACAGTCTTACTAGCACCTTTTTCATTACCGCTCATTCCGAGCTCTCCAGGACAGTCACATGTCCACATGCACCCCTACGATGCTCTCATAGTCCTCGCTCCCAGCGATACCTATATCCAAACATTGAATAGATTCACATGTTTAGTTTATTCT
>LPNX010390938.1:163020-250390 GCA_001517045.1 Pseudotsuga menziesii
TTCATAAGCAAAATAATCCAATACTCATCTGTATTGTGCATTTCCTCATTGGTCCACAGGATCCTGCTTTGCTTTGCAAGCCTTGGGATCGCCTATGGACTTGGATGTTAGGTCAGCACGTCGGCTGCTCCACAACATCAAATAATTAATGTCCAGCCAGTACATCCACATGTTGACTGGGCTTGGAACTTTACCACGACCATTTCTAGGTCTAGGATCTATTATGGATCCCCAGGCATATAACAACCCAACATACACTTATACCAACCTGCACTTATATCAACAATAACCATTACTCCACAACCCCTTGCAACAACCATTTACCATTTACCTTTTACCTTTAGGGTGCAACACCCAACTGCATCTATTTAGCCTATCAACACAAGCAATATAAGCAAACTCATCAGCGTTATTGCTCTAAAACTGTAACCATATTTCATATCATTCACTATCAAGTATTGAGACACCAGGAGTGCGTCCACTCCCTAGGGTGTAATCAATATTGAAAACATTTTCATGATCCGACATCGAAAAAGTGTGCACTCTTTTCCGGTGTGTGCCATGTAGGCTCTATTCATACTCAAGCAATCAGTCATCATGGAAATAAAATCAAAACATGTTCTGGATATGGAATTTTAATAGTTGACATGCATATTATTAGCAAGGGCTACAGAACACTTATCCATTTGCCGACACAGTATTCCTTCGTTGAGGAGGAATGGGGGCTCCCTTCTCTGAGTTGACAGTCCCTCGGTTAGCCATCCCAACTCCTTTTCACAGTTCATATCTGTACATGTCTTACCGACATAGTCTACACCATCTCACTCATGTTTCTTACCAAACATGCAGTGCAGATGAGACATTTCCAAAATTTCCAATGGAGTTTCGCCTGAAACCCATTTCCAAAATAAGGGAAAACCTTCCCATGAAGTTTGGCTCCTGCAGGCCATCACACATGATCTTCCTGCAGTGTGTACCCCAACTATTTTCACAACCATGAGACTCTTCTCATAAGGTTTGACTCTTTCAGATGATAGATTCCGGCATTTGTCATGGTCTTACTCTCATTGCCATGCTCTAAATAATCTACCTGAAACTCTTCCATAGAGCATTCCGGCAGCCGATTGATCATGACTATCCTCTTTATGCACTTACTATCCTGCATTCATAACAGCTTTTGAAATGGTTCCTGAATTTTCATCAATTCATCATTTCAGCCATTAGTTATTCATAATATCGCATGCATTCATCTCAATGCATTCATGCAATACATCAGAACATTTGCACCTATACTTATGCAATCAGTCACTCACACCCTTCATATGTATCCATTCAATGCATGACTACAAGATTCATAAAAAAAATTTAATGCATATCCATTCAATGCTACATTGCATTGATTCAGGAATACTATGCATTCAAACATACCATGCATGGCCTAACCATGACTACTTCATATAGGATGCATTACTATTATCAAGATCATCAGTACTTACTTTCCTTGGGCTACTAAGCTCAATCAATATATACAGGCATGACACCTTTCTATATTCAAATATCCACATGGTATGAGGTCTCTTACCTTTACCACTCCTTGGAATTTGTCATAATCAACTCTTACCTTCATGGGTCCTACTTACACCCTTGGAATTACTAGTTTAGTCGGTATCTCACAGAGGATTACAGACTTTGCTCACCGAGTTTTTATTATGGACTAGTTGCCTTATCCCTTTCTTCATAGGGTTGCTAGTCACATTCATCGGCATCAACAACATACTCAACCATGTCCAGGTTGTCGTTGGTTTTTCCACTAATGCCAACACCAATGCAATAGTTATCATTAGTGGCTCATTATAAATATATAATCCTCAATATCCTATGTACGCAAAACATATCCTCATGCATTTCAAGTATAAAACTTAGGAAGGTAGTTATAATCAGCAAGATAGGGTTTAAGGAAACTTCCCTTTTCAAGTCCCACATCCTCGCATGGAACTCCTCTTCCACACAATAGCTGGTTAGCCTTCATAGTCCTTGCTACCTCTGGGCATGCAACTTTCCAGATTTGTCCATTTGATAGCAGCGGCCATCATTAGCACTTTGCTGCTCCATGCTCAGATTCTGGTGACTTTCCCTTGTTCCCTACTGGATAAGCTTTCCAACACCTATCCACATGCTTCATTCCGACCTCAGGTATGAAAACCACACCACTTCTAAAAATGAATATTTTCACCAAATCTTGGCATTTTACACACAACTGCATTTTGGACTGGGTGCCAACTTCAGCCATCTGTAAACCCCACTGAAAAACTGCTGAAAAATCTTGTTGAAAAATAGTCGAAATCTACTGGAAAATCCCACTTGAAAATCTTAAAATTTCCTCTACAGAATCGGCTCTCATTTCGACTATCAGCCCGGCGTTTCGGCTGTCAAAACAACTAGCTTCTCCGCTGTTCATCGGCGATCCGAACCACAATCCTTTCCGCTGCATCGGTGACCGGAACCACTATCCATTGGATGGATAGTTCCTTAGACATCCGCAATGTCGGGCAGTAAACCATCTGTGGATTCCGCGACTAAACGACTCATCGGCAATTGAAACAACTAATTTTTTCCGACCTATCGGGGAACTAAACAACTAGATTCTCACGGCCTATCGACGGTCCGTTCATCTATGCTTCCGATCTTTGTCAACGATCGAATCCTCTACCTGTCAGACGGCTAGTTCTCTAAGCTTCCGACACTTCAGGAGTCTGATCTTCATTTTTCATTTGACACTCATCGACGGTCCAATCAACTAAAATTTTCTGATGTTTCGAGCCGATCCTCCTCTGGCTTCCGACGTATCGGCAAACTGATCCTCTATTTTTCTCCGACGTGTCGGCGGTCCAATCCTCTAAAGTTTTCCAACGTTTCTGTACTTAGAAAATTTTTGGAAATCTTTCTTCTTCCTTCTACCACCGCATCGACAACTTCATCTTCTATTTTCCTCTGATACTTGCCACCGCATCGGTTACTCAAACAACTAAATTTTGCCGACGGTTTCCATACTTAGACGAATTTTCAACTTTTCAAAATTTTCCCCCTTTCTACTTTCTTCTGTCGACGGCATTGGAAGTCCTTTCGGCTAACTCAGCCGACGTATCAGCTGCTCAAACAGCTAACGCCTTCTGATGATCTCAACACTTAGATTTTTTTTTGAATTTTCACCCACGTCAGCTCAATCATGTACTTTCTGCCGCCACTTGATCTTCTTTTCATCGGCGAAATAGTTCCATCAATAGCCACAATGGAGGAACACGATCTTCGATCTTCTTCTGATTAGTGAACTGATTTTGACCGGCATCGACAGTATTTTCTCGTTGGAAGACTAGTTCTCTAGGATTCCGCAACGGCGGGCGTACAAACCACTATCTTCTTCCGATAGCCGACGATTTCTATACTTAGAAAAAAATTTCAAACTTTCTTCATGGCATTGGCAGTTGGAGGCCTTACCCGTCGGACGCATAGTTGTTTAGCCATCCGCAACGGCGGACGCTCAAACAACTTTCTGCTTCCGATGATTTTAACACTTGAGCCAAATTTCAGAACTTTCCTACTGTCGAAAATAGGTTCCACTAACACTGCTGCATCGGCGTCTTAGTCCCTTCGACAGCTGCAACAGCGGACAGACAACCGCTAAATTCTTTTGCGGTGTCGACGACCCCAACATCTATTCTCTACCGACAGACGTCAACACTTAAAAAAAATTTCGTAATTTTCCCTCCAACAGTTCTCCGTCGGGCATGCTTCCCTCTAGCTCTTCCGCTACATCGGAAGTCCGTTCCACTAAGTGTTCCGATGAACTGACTATTCAAACACTTAGGCAAATTCGTGGAAGTTTTCTGTCATCCATTTCTGATCTCTGCTGGGTAGAGAGAAATCCTGCCTCTGTCACTACATCTTGGTGGTCCATTCAGGCCCATGCTGCAACATGAGCTCTGATACCACTCTGTGGCGTCCCCGACCCTTCGACCGGCGAAGAGGACGCTACCCACACCACACAAATGGGAAAACAGCCCCATGAACATGAACAGACATCAATGCTGAAATTAAAACAAGCTTAACAGAATGCATACTAAGATGCATAATACATCATACAAGATGCATAAAACATACAAGGATACATAGTTACTCAACATTCAATGGAAGCAACGCACACATTCCAGCATTTAACATGTTCATCATAATTCATGGAACAATAGATATAATTGAAGAGGTGAAACAATCAGGATTACTTATATTTCAATGAATAACCCACCCCACAACCAGCTACGTCGCTGCAACGTTACACCCAACCATAGGCCAGCATGCTCATCAATATCTCAGTAACACTGCCACCCCCGAGCTAGGCATGATTCCTCAAGGACTAAGGGTTGATGCAGGATTACACATAGCCAAGGTTTTCCAATCAGCCAAACCCACACAACAGGGTTTTACCAAGTCATCAAGGAGCTAGGACAGGCTAAATGCCAAGCTGGTGGCCTCAACACCAGTCTTCTCATGCATGAACAACCTCTAATCCTACTCTCAATAGTCCGAAGACCAACCACTGCATACCGTAGCAAAACAATCCCTTCACAGCTCTGTGAGAAGGCAAAGACAACAAGGGGACAATCCCAACCAACAGGTGAAACAGCTCAAGTCCTCAAGACAACTCAAAGTTGTTCTTGGCCCTAGCATGGCCAAAACAACTCAACAGCAACCCAAAACGAGGGTACATCAACAACCACAACCTTACAATGAATGATGGCAACAATCCACAGTCCCAAAATAGAGGAGAGGGAAAACTCCTAGTATGGACATGGGAAAACACAAACACAGACCACAGTAGACAGCATACATGGCCACAATCGATAAGGATACATACACATACCACCGAAACCGGTATGTGACACATAGGCACACAGCCCCGAGCGTGACTGGCTACTGCACCCGAAAATCTTGAGTGATGGCCACGATTTCACCCGTTCCTTGTGTAAGGAAAACCAACGCAGAAATCATGTGCATAAGAAGGGGAGAAAATGACTCTCTGTGTGTGGATGGACAACTGATGGAGAATCCCCCAAAATGGTGTGCACGAGGAAGCAGTCCTCCCTACGTGAAGGGAGAAACTTATACAGACCACAATCATCCAAAAGAATGGAGAGCCGACCCCTGCGTGCATGAGGGTAACAACGAAGATCTCATGCCTTCTCATGAAGAGAACCCTCCACGTGAGGATGAAATAGACCTAAAACAATGGAGGAATGGAGAGGGAGGAAAGAGTGGGGAGAATGGAATGTCGCTCCTCTGCCCCAGCAACGTGAAGAGGAGAGTCTGCTAGTGGAGTGGGCACGTGGGCAAGGACTGACAGTCCTGCCACAGCCACCACTACTCAGCAATAACTACCTCAACTACTCCACAAAACATTAAAGAGGTTGGATGAGACAAGGGAAGATCGCAAATCAACCAAGGTGGTAACACATGGATTTCCCCCCCATAGACCAAGGTTGACATCCCCCACACCCTTATCCTTTGGGATCATGCCCTTTTCATTTTAACATTGCACTGTCGTAGCTGGTTGTGGGTTTATTTTTAATTGATGTGTGTGTTTACATGATGCCAAACTATAATGTGCCGGATAGCACAATATACCATCGGTAACTATCCCCATTGCCGAAACATACACAACCAAATCGATGGTGGGGCTTTTGCCTTTAGCTCCTCACCATGATTAATTACATTATATACATCATGTAAACAGGGTCAAAACTGGGGTGTTACAAGCTAACCATGGTCTTCCCAAGATGATAGGATGCCCTTTGGAAGGATCCTTTGATTCTATCATCATAAATTTGACAAGGTATTCCCATGAGGCTACCGATACAACAATGTCATCCAAGACTTCAGCAGGTTTTACCGTAGTGAGGTCTGCTAATTCTAGGATGGAAGGAGTAGGTCAGAGAAATTATCCCAACTGTAAAACTTCTAAAAATGTTGTGGTCATCATGTTAATAGTGGATCCTAAATCGATTAATGTATTTTCTATGGAGGTGTTGTTTATAATTACAGTCACTACTGGGGCTCCTGGATTTGTATATTTTGCAATCTGGGACTGACTTGTCATACATTCAGACATCTCTCCTATAACATGGATTGTGACAGGGTCCTTTTGTTTGTTTCCTGGGCATTTAATACATATCTCCTTTATTACCTTACTATATATTGGTATATCTTTGATAGCTTGTAATAGAGGGATTTTAATACATATATTCTTTAATTCATTCAAAATGTTATACTCCGGATGAACTACAGGTTTTTCTATTACTAGTCTCTTTGTAAATGGAGGAATTCTTTGCTCCTGAATTGTTTCTTGTGGAGGATGGGTGTGTACTAGAACCTTTGGAATGTTCTCATCCTCCAAAATAGCATCATTCACAGGTTCATTTGAATCTTCTTCTTCTTCAGTTGGTTTTTGAATGATGACTGATGACTTGGGTTTATTATTCACAACTCTTCCCGGTCGTAATTGAATTTCATGTATAGGTACAATCGAAATGAGGTATGATGGAAGAGTTTGCAACTCAATGTTGTTAAGAGCTTGAGTTGGTTTATTATTAGGGTTAGGTATCGGTTATGCAAGTAATAATATCAGTCGAGGAGGATTTGCATTCTGAAAGTGATGAGGTTGTTGTGTGATAAAAGGAACTGGAGGTATAAATCCATGCGGCATTTGCTGGAAATTTGTTTGATTTTGAGGATAAGGATGATTAGGTGCAGGGATAGGTTTTGGCTGAGGATATGGTTGTCCTCTCCATCCTGGTGACCAATATTGTTGTTGTGGAAATTGAGAAGGAGGGTACTGAGGTGGCCAATTCTGCCAACTTGAATTGTTCCATTGTTGAGGTGGTTGATACAGAGGATAATAGAGTGGAGGTTGTAGTGGAAAGTTTTGATATGTTGGTTTGTCTCTAGGTTTCCAAGGAGGTCTCCTAGATGTTTCAGCTACATCCCCACTCTTATAGATGGCTTGCAACCAAGGCAAGGATGGGAATTTATCTATTGGATGCTCTTCTGTACAGATGTGACATATGGAGATGTTTTTTAAATGGACATTCCCTTTGGGGATGTTTAGTTCTACATCTTGGACAAAATATACTCATTGCTACTCATTCTTCATGTTGCCTCTTCTTAGCTTCTAAAGAATCTAGTTGAGAACCCATTGCTCCTAAGATATCAATTTTGAAATTCTCCAACACGTTCCCTAACTCTACTCTTGTAACTCCACCTGAAATAGGAACATTTCCTCTTACATTTCTACTAAAAGGCTCTCGAAAAATTTTCACAACTTTCCCCCTACTCCTAGAATATTTTTTAAACATCTCACTGATTTGTGCAAATTTTTTATGAGAAATATCGCCAGTTTCCATGATATTAAGACTTTCTAACAAGTCCTCAGAGATCCCCTTAAGGAAAAGTGTATGTACTGCATCTTCTCGAAGGTCATTATATTTAGACTTATGTAATATATAAATGAATCATTCGAGATAATCCTCTAGGCTCTTGTCTTCAAGTTGTTGTATCTTGAATATATCATGTCAGGGGTCCTTGGGTTTGCAATACTCTTGTTATTTTCGTAAGAGTGAATTTTTCATATCATGCCAAGTCCTGATAGTGAATTCTCCTAATCCCATGAACCATCTCAAGGCGGAATCTTTTAGTATAGCGGGAAAGAGTTTTAGTTTGTGAGCATCTTGTAGATAATTATCGCTCCTACAAAGGATATCGAACTCGAACAGGAATGTGTCTCAGTCCTCATTACTTTTTCCATAAAAAGTAGGTAAGGAGGAAGGAGGGATGTTTTTCATAGTTACATCCTGCATTGAATCTAAGATAGGGAACCTGAAGGTATCCTCAGTTCGATTTTCCCCTTCTCCTTCTTCGTTTATAACTTCATCGTGAGCTTTGTTTTCTCCCCGTCTCTCCATATATGTTGGATTCTTGATGAAGATAAACCTAGGAGGCTCCTTTCGAGGTGATAATGGGGCGTCCCAACGTTCTTTTTTGGGAGTGATCTTCCTCTGATCAACCGTTTTTTTATTGAATCCTAGAGGGATAGTAGGTTATACTATACAAGTTTCAATTTGCGAAATGAATGGATCTGCTAAGGTTCCAAAGAGAGCTTTTACTTGGGCAGGATCAACAAATACAATGAAATTTGGATCTCCTACTATTGAAAAAGTTGTATTAATTGGATTCGAAACTAGTGGAAGGTTGGAGATTTCTAATGGTTGATCCTCTTGAATTTCCTCAGGAATGAGGTCCTTAGGACCCCCTGCCAAGGTTCCTTCTCCTTCTATGGCTTCCCTAGTAAGATCTACTGAGAGAGTCTCCTTAGAATTCAGGGTAGAACTACTTCCTATATGAGTCTTTCGATACCTTTATGGTGAATTAGTAGTTGGGGAATTACGTCCCCTACGGTAGTTAGTAGGGACTTCAATAATTTTTTTAGTCTTAACAAATCTACCCTGAGGATCTCTAAGTTTGCTCATGAAAAACTTTAAATTAAAGAAAACCTATGCTACTGCTATTGTTGGATTTGGGGGCGCATGTAATAACATATGAGCAGGTTCTTACCTCTCATCTTACCGCTCCCCCGCTACCAACCTATTACTAAACTTCATAAGGAATTCTACTCTACCTTACAGAACAACTCCCCGGCAATGGCACCAAAAGTGTTGGGTGTTATAATGTTTAAATTAATTCACCTAATCTTTAATTATTCACCGGGGTTGGTAACCTTAGAGTTGACACAAAATATATGCGAAGCCAGAGGGGTTCTTATGGTGTCGTGAAAATATTTTAACAAACAAAAGATCAAAAAATATTTTAAAATGAAAAACCGAGTCAAACTCCTAAGAATGCAATTATTAAGGTAATCAAACTGAGACAGAATAATAAACTAAATAATTGATAATTTATTTTATAACTTTAAATTGAAAAAGATACAATCAATGACTGACTATTCAAATGGGAAACTAGGGTGCAAGGAAAACTTAACTTATAAGCAAGTAGAAAACTTAATAAAGAAAACCAAAATAAATGAAGCAAGTAGAAAACTTAATAAATACAACTAAATAAAAGAAGCAAGTAGAAAACTTAATAAAATAAATATCTTTAGGTTCTACCCTACAAGTTCTTTCAACAGTAACACAATATAAAAGAAACAACCTAAGGATAACACATATAACATTAAATCTCGCATGCAAACGGATAAATTAATCTAAAAGAGCATAAACACAAAACAATACAACAGTAAAACAAAATCAGAAAAAAAAAACTTAAGAAACAAAACACAAGACAACCTAACACATATTAGAAGCGAAAAGAAGTAAGGAAAATGGTAAATCTTTAATAAATAACCTAAAAAAATTAAACTTTACAGGCCAAGGTGCATGCAACCTCCCTTATTTAGCGCGGTTCTAGTCTTTTTACTGGACAACGAACACACAGGCTCCTCTTCAGCGTGAACGGTCTTCAGATGTGGTGCATGGGCTCCTTCCTTATCATAGCAGGTGGGATGATGGCGAACAGAGAAGAACGCATGGGTAAATATTCTAGAGCGTAGGTTAAATGCATCAACCCAATGCGTGGATTGTTGATGTGGTGGCAAGCAGAGGAGAATATAGGCTGGTGAATTATCTAGAAGCAAACTTCATCACCCACATGTGTGGGTAATAGGACGTTTGCAGGCTGTTTCACGTTTTAAATGCCCAAAATTAATTCTCAGCAACGCGCAGTCTGATGGATGATCTGGATGAATAGCTGAACAGAAAGCTAGGTCATGAGCTGGATACATTGGACGTCAATCTAGGGCCAATGCAGTGTTTGTTTCCTGACGTGCTTCAGGAATGCAGTCTACAGCAACACATTTCAACATCTGGTAAAATACCAGTGAGTTTCACATAACAAGCTGGATGACAAGCTAGACATCGAGTTGGACGTGCTGTGCACAAGGCAGGACGAATGGGTTTTGTTTATTAATTTGGCCCAAAAATATCGTAAATTCATTAATAATATCATTTTTAATTAATAAAATCATAAAAATGATAATAATAAATAGATTTTATATAAACCTTAAATTCATACATACGTGAGCTGAATAGTAATCTACGTGATATAAAATATACAAAAGATAGTAAAACATGTGTTTAAATGAGTAATTTAACTTCAAAAAATGATAACAATTCTAGGATCAACATTCCCCCAAAAGAAATGCCAGGTCCCACTGAGCAAAAAGAAAGATAACAATTTAGGAAGAAGGCACACTAGCAGTTGCCTTCAACTTGGCACATGAAGAAGGTAATTTAAACTTCACTTTTTTAACCTGTAACTTAAAAACAACATATCTTTCATGTCAAACATTGTCTGAAGGTTAAAAATGACTCTATTGGGTTTTTTCAACATTCTTAATTTAACAGTTCTCAAGTTCAAAATAATTTTATCATTTATAATATTTGAAATTAATTCAACCATGTCCAAAGTAAAACTTTGGGCAGGTTGAACATAAAAACATATATCGCATTTTGAATAACAAAAAGATTAATGACATTTTTCATGCATGATTAGGTAAGAGGATAGGATTATTAATAGTGAAATGGAAGTAAAAACTATTTTCCCAAAAACAAAATTTGGTTAGCAAATTTTACTCATAAGAGCTATAATATCACCCTTTTTACTCAGATCGCTATTTGATATTTCATTTGGACCTTCTTTTGGTTATTCATATAGTTCTCTATATTGATCTTGTTGTAAAAATATGCTTCAAGCTATAACCAAATTCCACTGTTTACATTCCTAAAAATACTTATCATTTGTTAGAGATAAATAGATTTGTCATAAATAATGAAAACAATCTAATTTGGTCTGTCTTCCCACAGACCAAAGATATGGCGTGTCCTCAAGCCATACAGAGAGAAGAATTGATTGTTCTAGAAAATGAAAGAGTGCTAGCATGCTGTTAATTATTTATAAGAAAAACTAACTAGTTAATGGAAATGGTTCAGAAATGTATACTCATGAAAAATAAAATAGTGCTTAGAAAGACCACTTAAATGAGAATAATATAGTCAAAAGAAGACCATAGGGAAAAACTAGTCATCCATGCCTCATTGTAAAGATATCGTATCATCATAAAATAGTTTAAGTGTACCCTGTAGTATGTGAGATTTACAACTATGGGTCCCATTTCTAGGATAATGATATCCTAGGTATATGCTGAATTAGATGGGCAGGGTCAAGCCCAACTTACAACCATTCTCAAATGACATTATAAACAATTGGCCATGACATACTTTTTGAAAAAAAATATTTTTTATTAACACTATTTTACGAACTATGTGCATAGTGGTGTATTAACCAAATCTCTTTTACCGGATATTGACCTGCTGCCAGCAAGATTGTTCAATACCCTGGCAGGTTTATCTTGGTACCATGCAAGCGTAGCCCCGCTACCAGCGAGCCTGTTCAGTACCCCGACGGGTTTACTTGCATTTATCAAGCTTCCATGTTTTGACTTTTTACTTAGCATTGACTTGCTGCCAACGGGCCTGTTCAATACCCCGACAGGTTTTCCTTGTATAATGATATTATATATGGAAGTCGATTGGTATTAGAGTGTGTTAAGTCTTTCTAAACACATAATTCATTTTTTTTTCAAAATAAAGTTATAAGTAATTTCATAATGGCGATAACCATAGATCATGCCAAAAGAGAATAACTGAAAGTTGTTCTTTAACCTAACAGTCCTTCTTCTTCATAAAAGAAAGGTAATGTTCCCCACACACAAAAATTCCACTTACTTTCGAGTTATCACCAAAATACTTGAGAGACAAGTTTTGATAACAAGTATAAGATGAACTAGTAATCCATAGGTGAAAAATAAGGTTGTGAAAAATATGAGAATGGAAGTGGGTCTTATCAAGCAAGTTGTTTAAAAGAATAAGTCAGAAATATACATGCCTGATCAAGATACCAAAAACTATATGAATCATAGAAGAACTGGTGAAGTATGATATACAAAGGATTTGTAAAAAATAAAATATCAGTATAAGCTGCAAATTTCAAAAGTACCCCAAGAAATGTTAAAATACCTTATGAGTATTTAACATACTTCTTTTGTCCAAGTAATATTCATAAGCTGCTTATAAAGGTAATATACTTGTAATCAAACTGCAAAACCACTTGTTAGATAATTCAATTTATTCATAAAGACATAATAAAAAAATAAAAAAAGTCTTGTGTAAACAATCTATTAGAAATTACTCTTATTTGTTTAAAGAAACAAGCACATATTTACATATATACAAGTGATAATAACCCAAAATACTTTTCAAGGATCAGGAGGAGGAGGAATAGCTTCCCCTTCAAATAATTCCATTTCATTTTGCCACAAAATATTCTGTATAAAATCCTGTTTAGATGTCGATTGATGATAAAGCCTAAGTCTATGTCCATTTACTACAAAGGAAATTTCTGAGCCATCGATTGTTTTAATTTGTATTGATCGATTGTCAAAAGTTGTAATTACTTCATATGGACCCTTCCAACGGGTGGTTAGTTTTCCTTTAAAATTTTTAAACCGTGAGTCGAATAGTAATGCCCAATCTCCAGTATTAAATTGATTTTGTTTAATAAATTTATCATGCCATGTATTTCGTTGATTCTGTATTAGCATGGTTCTTTGGAGTGCATCTTTTCTAATTTTCTCTAACTCATTAATGTGTAATATTCGTTGTTTCTATGCTTCATCCAAATTCATGCCTAATTGTGCTGCCATACGAAAGGTTTTAACTTGAAACTCAATAGGTAAAAGGACTTGTTTACCATACACTAACTCATAGGGGGTATGTCCGGTAGTGTTTCTCCATGTTATCCTATAGGCCCATAAAGCCTTGAGGAGTCTATCTTCCCAATATTTATGATGTAAGTGAATGGTTTTAGTTAAAATGGCTTCTAATACTTTATTAGTTGATTCTACCTGACCATTAGCCTGAGGGTGATAAGGTGAAGATTTGTAATGTCGGATGCCATATTTTGTAGTAAGTTCTTTCATTAATTTAGAAGTAAATTGAGTACCTTGATATGTCATAATTTCTCTAGGTACACCAAACCAGGTGAATATTTCTTCATATATGAATTCTACCACTGATTTCTCTGTGGCTCTAAACAAAGCTTTAGCTTCTACCCATTTGGTGGCATAGTCCCTGCAGACTAGGATGTATTTCTTTTTATGAGACATGGGAGAAATTGGTCCTACAAAATCAAGAGCCCATTTCTCAAAGGGTTCAATCATGAATTGGGCATGTAGAGGCATTTGATCATATGACGTAGGTCTACCCATTCTTTGACAACTATCACATCCTTTGACATATTTGGCAGCATCTCTAAAAATGCTTGGCTAATAATAACCAAAATGTAATACTTTATATGTCGTCCTCTTATCAGAAAAATGTCCTCCACATGGTCCATTGTGGCATGCATGGAGGATGCCTATCATTTCATCCTCCCGCAAGAATCGTCGAATAATAAGATATGGACCAGTGCAGAAGGGATCGTTATCAACCCAAGAATAATTGGAACTACGATGTCAAAACCCCAAATTTACACAAAAATTTAAAATTTTAAAAAGAACATAAAATGTTGAGACTGTGGTTTACTAATAGCTAACAGTTAGCGATAAAAGAAACAGTTACCAGATTAGTTTATACTTAATCTAGATTAGGTTAACTCAACATTCTACTTTTTGATACAAGGTTAGGTTTAACTTGTGCATTATTTCTTCTTTCAATTTGCCGATGAGTTTTTATTTTGCGACAAGTAGGTGGAAATGTCCTTGGATTCTGGGGCTTACTTAGCGTTTAAGCTAACGCAGAAAGCTTACTTATTCTTACAGGTTCTATAGGTATGAATGACCGAGTAATGTCTTTAAGTCCATAAAGCATCCATCAATATTTCTATTTGCAAAATAATTAGCTTAGTAGATAAGCTATTATATATCAAGCTACTTCTGTGAGGTAAAACAAGTAGTTTTGTTTCCTTCAATTATTCTTATCAACGAAATACATGTAAATGAGTGTCTTACTTAAATGTAAGTAGCAACAGTAAAATACTTTCCTAGGTTCACAACTTGTGTTGTTTGTTGTAAGTTATTTCTACTTTAGAGTGTATAACTTGTAATTCTATAATGATTGTTCTTATCAGTGTTATACATTATAAACTTATAGTATTAGTATAACCAACTGCTTGGTGTTTATCTTCTAAAGTGAAGATTACTGTTTGTAGGGTTCTAATCATTATAGTGAAACATGTAGTTCTAAGGACTTAGATTCTAGTGGGATTATCCCATTCAATTTTCTTAATTTTCTGTAATACTTCTCTTGAATTGAGTCACTATTCACAACAGTTTATTTCAGGCCAAAGCTTTCAAGTAAGATTGATTTACTACTTCATTCAAGCACTAGATAGTTCAAAAATTATGTTACTACTCAAAAGCATGGTGAAAATATTAGTACATGCCATATTTGAGTTAAATATCCAAAATCTATTAAATTTCGTTAATCTGAGCTATATAAGAATTTATAAAAGTGTTTCCATAAAACACATAGCCAACATCCTAGCTTTTGCCACCCACTGAATGTAAGGTTTTCTATGATACTCACCAAAACACATAAACTATCTTGTTTATAAGATATCCATGGTTATCCGTCATTCTAATTATAAACAAATAAAATTTATAAAGTTCATGATTCTATTAAAACTATGTTGTGTAAATTTATAAAGTCACAACATGAATATTGGTGGCAACAAGATTAGCCATGCATAGACTATTAGGAATACTTTATAAAGAATATTATAGTTTTGCTCGGTGATTAAATAGCCTTTTACTTGGTATCTCCCTAAGTATCATACAATTTTTCCATAAACAAGGTTATGATAAGCACATGGCTTACCAAAATTCATATATGTAATATCGATGCTATGATGAAATGGATAAATGGTTAACGACGAACTAAATCTTTCGTGCATGAATTATTTTGAGCAAAACTATAGTTCTATATGTTGCATCAATTGCTAGGTCAACGTAAAGCTTATTATGGATAAACATGGTAATTATAAAGTTCACATTATAACTTGATGTCGTAAAGGAATGACGTATTAGACCACTCCATCGATTCGTTCATGGGTAAGGTTTTGTAATATAAAACATTGGTATTCAATCATTATAGTTCTGAACTATATGATGATTAAATGTTAACTTGTCAATGATCTGAGGGTTAATGGTTTGATACCCAAACAACCGTAGGTTGACAATATATAAGATCACAACATATTATAATTATTTGAATGAATAATATACTTGCATGCATGTTCACAGATTATAATCTAAATCATTGTAAATCATTGCATGCAGGTGACTATAGTGTCGATCCACTGCATGGTTAAAATTTAAATGACCACGTGGCTTGCTTTGGGCCAAGTGTTGAAAGTATAAAGGATTGTTGTAACCCTACTCTTGTTATTCACCTCTGTGTTCCTCAGGCCTTTGGGCCTCTCTGCAACTATTTCCATGGCCGCCATGTTACCTTGTTGTTACTAGTTGTGCTCCGAGTCTAGCTTACATTGGTTTCAGTCTACCATAACCATTCTAAAAAGAAACTTTATGTGAACTGTGTGTGTGATATCTCTGCAAGGTCTGTAGAGAATCGTGGCAAAGGGTTTTATGGCCTGCAAGAGACTCCTTGATTGTTTTCTCTGTGGCTTGCCCTTGCATAGATAGTTACATAAATTGCTTGCTGGGGTTTCAGCACTACCCTTGTCGTAGGGTCTATAAATCTCATTTCCATGCCTTGCATTGTTGGTTACAGCTTCAAATTTGATGTCTGGTTCTTGCTTGGCCATTGTCCATGCCTCCTTCCTCTATTGTTGTCAATGGTTTGTAAATGAATCTCTAGTTCCTCTATCGCTGCGAGAATGAAGATTTGGCTCTTTCTTTCGCTGGTGGCGGTGCTACTGTTCCTTCATGGCTATATCACCTTCACTTCCAGGTCATATAATTTCTAAAAGATTAAAAACTAGACCTGCTTCTTTGTAATTGGTTTTGATATTCGTAAATTTAATTAAACTTAGGTCTTCTTTCTTGCAGGTGACAGCTCGCTCATCTTGGCAACGATACTTTGAGGAAAGCTTCGGCACTCAGGCTATGGGTAAACCCTATATAACCAAGGTCATTCCAAGCTTGTTTAGTCCTTAAGGGACAATTTTCGGTTGGAGGTTATGGCCTGCAAGTGACCCTTCGTGGGTTACTGTTCTTCGGTCTACTTGTTTAGTTTTACTTTTTATTGCTAAACCCTTGCTGTTAGTAAGGTACTCCAGCTTATGTCGTTACTTGTAAATGTTGTTTTTATCTGTTTATGTATATGGTTATGTTAATAGATCTTGTGGCCTATCATGCCATATACTGTTTAGTTTGTTTTTAAAGCATAGGGATTTTTCTCCTTGATTTCGAACTTCAATTAGAATTTACGCCCTTAAGGTAATTTTGTATATTAGGGTTTTTACCCTTACTCGCCTGTATAAAAGAAATCATGTTAACATATATTGTTTATCTGGCATTAATGGTATTGTTAAAGCTTAACCTGTTACCCCAACATGTTTTAATTAATTGATTTCAAGCTCAGATATTTGAGCTAGGTTACCTGTAAGTGACCTGTGCGTAAATAATTTCTTGATTTATTCTTTAAGTTTTTAATTTAATAATTAAATGAGTTAATTATTATTACAAGTATATAGCATTTTATATTACCCTAGTTAGTTTTCTCACTATCCTTAAAGGACTGTAATAATATGCAATAGATTTATTGTTCAGAATACTAAATAATCTAGAACCTTGGATTATTGCTTAACTGATTATGAATTACAATGTTAATGCTATGAGGGTTTCAGCCCTGCGCTTTCTTTATAATTAATTTTTATTTAAATTATTTACATGAATTAGTTATTTTATAAGTAATCTTTATTAAATGTTATTTATCATTGCATTCAATCTATTTTATTTAAATAACATATAGATAGGTTTGTTATTGTTCCTTGTTACCATGTTTTATATTGTTGTAGCTAAATAAGAAAAATAACTATACTAGTATTACATAGTTAGGTAATATGATCAATAAAATAAATTATGTAAAACAACATTTATTCTTTCTCTACGGAAATAAATGAGTGTTATATCATGTTGACTCTTTTACCTCTGTTACAGGTTACTAGTTTAATTTTACAGAATAAAGTTTTGTATAAGAATAATAACATATTTATTGTAACAACTTGTTAAAGAAATAAACCTGCTATCTGTAAAGTATTATGATTATTTCTTTGTTAGCATTTTTATTATAACAGTCCAGTTTAAACAATAAACTTAACTAGACAGGTTAATGTTCTTTCCTGAAAACAACTTTATGCAGAAATAAATTATTCCATTATTCTGAAATACATAATAACTCTATTCAATCCAGATTTCTATCATATCCTTTATCTATTTTAAAATATACTGTCTATGCTAGAGTATGGTCTGGTCCATTCCAGATGTGGAAAAACACAGGTTAGGATTATTTTTCATCAATTACAGATTCAATATTTCAAATAACTAAAGGATTACAATCTCTAAAAGTTCACTACAAAATATTCAATCATTCATTAATCATTCAGTCTCAGATATAAACTTTTAACACAGTAAAATAAAAGACTGTAGAACTTGTTTAAGCTGGAATACAACAGTGTTGGGAGGTCATTCCTCCCTACCAACTCCTGAAGAGCGCTCAAACAACGTCTTCTCAGGACCCCCAAGGTTGTTCTTGGTCTCCTTGGCTGAGAACGGGTGGAGCAAGAAACCACTTACTAGTCCAATGACTCAGTAATCACTCTGCACTCAACAGTAAGATCCTTCAACTGAAAAGCTACACTGGATCACTTTCTGTAGTTTACGCCTCAAACACCTTCCACAAATTCCCTTCCCAATGAAATCCTTTGAAGTACATTCACCTGAATGATTCTCCTCTTGGAATGAGCAGCCTTAGCTCTCTTCAATGGGCATTTTTATTAATATTGCCTAAGTCTTTTTGGGTTAGTTGTCATTAATTGAGCCACCTGCTATGATCCCACTTTCTTGGGGGATCATGACCCCAAATGTAGGAAGGTTGCCACCTGCAACATTGGAAGTGTTTGAGGATGTTGCCACTTGTCTATTTTCTCTCCACCCAGTCTCCCCCACCAACTTGACCAGTAAACACTCTTTTAACAGCTCTCCAAAACTGTTATCTTCACTTTTATTTATTTAAAATTAAAATATTCAGAATTACATTCAACATCCTTGACTCTGCTGAGTCATCAATTACAACTTAGCATAAAATTTAACATATTGTCTTGAAATAAAATCAAATATGATAATATTGTTTTTGCAAAATTGGGGCATGTGACATATGAACTATAATACGACGCTTCTCATTTGGGGACAAATGGTTTGGTATTTTCCTAGTTGCTAAATAATTTGCAATATCTGTGAACCAAGGGGTTTGAACAGATACAACAAATATATGTTCATCAGGAAAAGTGTCGTCAACTGGTTTAGTATCGTCTTCATGTTGAATACAGGAAAGGAAATCTGCTACTAGATTTTCTTTACCAGGTCGGTCAATGATGGTAATGTTAAATTATTGCAATAAAAGAAGCCACTGGGTCACTCTACCATTGGTAATTGATTTATTCATGAGAAATATAATCGCGGAGTGATCGGTATGCAAAAAAAATTCATAACTTGTAATATAATGACGAAACTTATTAATCGGAATAAACTACTGCCAAAAATTATTTTTTAGTAACAGTATAATTAAGTTCAGCAGGGGTCAAATTCTCACTAATAAAATAAATGGTATAAGGTGCTTGTCCTTTTTTTTGGTCGAGGACTCCTCCTATGGCTGTATCAGAGGCATCGGTAAATATGTGAAAAGGAAGGGAACGATCTGGACCCCTAAGTATTGGTGCCACTGATAATTTATCTTTTAGAGTTTCAAAAGCATTTTGACAAGATTATGTCCACTAGAATTCTGCATCCTTTTTAAGCAACTTAAACATTGGTGCAGCTATTTTAGTGAAATTTTCAATAAACAGTGGTAATAGCCTGCATGACCAAGAAATATTCTTACCTCTTTCTGAGTTTTTGGAGAGGGAAGGCCAACAATTACTTCAATCTTCGCAAGGTCTACCTTGATTCCTTGGAAAGAAACATGGTGTCCCAAAACTATACCTTTTCTCAGTAACATTTTACATTTCTCGTGACTGAGGGATAAATTCATTTTTTGACATTGGATCAAGACCTTCTTAAGGTTGTCAAGGGATTCTTGAAAAGTACTACCATAGGCCATGAATTCATCCATGTATACCTCCACATAGTCATGTATAAGATCGGAAAATATTCCTAAGACTGCTCACTGGAAAGTGGCAGGTGCATTACATAAGCCAAATGGAAAAACTCAATAAGTGTATGTTCCCCAACAGCATGTAAAATTGGTTTTGTCTTGATCTTCCGGTGCTATTAAAATTTGGTTGTAACCACTATACCCGTCAAGAAAGGAAAAATAGTGTTTACCTAACAGGGTATCTAATGCTTGATCAATAAAAGGTTAAGGAAAGTAGTCTTTAAGTGTAGCTTTGTTTAGCTCTCTAAAATCAACACAAATATGTCATTTCCCTGTGACTTTGTTTGGGACTACTACTAAAGGAGATACCCATTTACTATCGGAGATAGGATAGATGAAACTAGCAGTGAGGAGTTTTTGTAATTCTTCTTTTACTATATCCTTTAGAGCAGGATTCATCCTCCTCTATGGCTGCCTTACAGGTGACATGCTTGGATCCATATAAATATGGTGAATACAAGTATCGGGGTGTATACCCTTCATATTGATGTATTCCCATGCAAATGTTTCGGCTTGTTTCTTAAGAACTTTAAGCAGCTATTCTTGTTGGTTTTCACTTAATCCTACGTTTATATGTAGAAATTTTTCAGGACCAACCTCACAAGGTATGGTATATGGTCCTGTATGCTCTTCAATTGTGAAGACAGAACGTGTTTCTGTAAACATTGAGAGAGCCATATTCTCTTGAAACTCATCTCCAAAAATCTTATCGAGTTGAGAAAGAGACTGAGGGAAACCTGTACAGGTTGTCGAAGAAACAAACTGGTTTAATACATTCTCAGTGGTCTGCTCCTGAAGTGCCAAGGAGAAATCACTAGGAAGGGAGAGATCATCCAAGTCTTCATCCCTAAAAGAACAATTTAACCACCATGAATTTTCAGTTATTAGTTGTGCTGGGGGGTATAAAATAAGTCTTTGTGTGGACAACCCATTAGAAATATTCATCTCTCCATCCCTGCATCCTATAAAATCATTTGCAGTAGCTAACCATGGTGTTCCAAAGATGATAGGATGCCCTTTAGAAGGATCCTTTGATTCTATCATCATAAATTTGACAAGGTATTCCCATGAGGCTACCGATACAACAATGTCATCCAAGACTTCAGCAGGTTTTACCGTAGTGAGGTCTGCTAATTCTAGGATGGAAGCAGTAGGTCGGAGAAATTGTCCCAACTGTAAAACTTCTAAAAATGTGGTGGTCATCATGTTAATATCGGATCCTAAATCGATTAATGTATTTTCTATGGCGGTGTTGTTTATAATTATAGTCACTACTAGGGCTCCTGGATTTGTATATTTTGCAATCCGGGACTGACTTGTCATACATTCTGACATCTCTCCTATAACATGGATTGTGACAAGGTCCTTTTGTTTCTTTCTTGGGCGTTTAATACATAGCTCCTTTATTACCTTACTATATATTGGTATATCTTTGATAGCTTGTAATAGAGGGATTTTAATACATATATTCTTTAATTCATTCAAAATGTTATACTCCGGATGAACTACAGGTTTTTCTATTACTAGTCTCTCTGGAAATGGAGGAATTCTTTGTTCCTGAATTGTTTCTTGTGGAGGATGGGTGTGTACTAGAACCTTTGGAATGTTCTCATCCTCCAAAATAGCATCATTCACAGGTTCATTTGAATCTTCTTCTTCTTCGGTTGGTTCCTGAATGATGACTGATGACTTGGGTTTATTATTCACAACTCTTCCCGATCATAATTGAATTTCATGTACAGTTACAATTGAAATGAGTTATGATGGAAGAGTTTGCAACTCAATGTTGTTAAGAGCTTGAGTTGGTTTATTATTAGGGTTAGGTATCGGTTATGCAAGTAATAATATCAGTCGAGGAGGATTTGCATTCTGAAAGTGATGAGGTTGTTGTGTGATAAAAAGGAACTGGACATATAAATCCATGCGACATTTGCTGGAAATTTGTTTGATTCTGAGGATAAGGATGATTAGGTGCAGGAATAGGTTGTGGCTGAGGATATGGTTGTCCTCTCCATCCTGGTAACCAATATTGTTGTTGTGGAAATTGATGAGGAGGGTACTAAGGTGGCCAATTCTACCAACTTGAATTCTTCCATTGTTGAGGTGGTTGATACAGATAGAGTGGAGGTTGCAGTGGAAATTTTTGATATGTTGGTTGGTCTCTAGGTTTCTAAGGAGGTATCCTAGATGTTTCAGTTACATCTCCACTCTTATAGATGGCTTGCAACCAAGGCAAGGATGGGAATTTATCTGTTGGATGCTCTTCTGTACAGATGTGACATACGGAGATGTTGTTTAATGGACATTCGCTTTGGGGATGTTAGTTCTAAATCTTGGACAAAATATACTCATTGTTGCTCATTCTTCATGTTGCCTCTTCTTAGCTTGTAAAGAATCTAGTTGAGAAACCCATTGCTCCTAAGATATCAGTTTTGAAATTCTCCAACACGTTCCCTAACTCTACTCTTGTAACTCCACCTGAAATAGGAACATTTCCTCTTACATTTCTACTAAAAGGCTCACAAAAAAAATTCGCAACTTTCCCCCTACTCCTAGAATATTTTTTAAACATCTCACCGATTTGTGCAAATCTTTTATAAGAAATATCGCCAGTTTCCATGATATTAAGACTTTCTAACAAGTCCTCAGAGATCCCCTTAAGGAAAAGTGTACGTACTGCATCTTCTCGAAGGTCATTATATTTAGACTTATGTAATATATAAATGAATCATTTTAGATAATCCTCTAGGCTCTTGTCTTCAAGTTGTTGTATATTGAATATATCATGTCGGGGGTCCTTGGGTTTGCAATACTCTTGTTATTTTCGTAAGAATGAATTTTTCATATCATGCCAAGTCCTGATAGTGAATTCTCCTAATCCCATGAACCATCTCAAGGCGGAATATTTTAGTATAGCGGGAAAAGAGTTTTAGTTTGTGAGCATCTTGTAGCTAATTATAGCTCCTACAAAGGATATCGAACTCGAACAGGAATGTGTCTGGGTCCTCATTACTTTTTCCATAAAAAGTAGGTAAGGAGGAAGGAGGGATGTTTTTCATAGTTACATCCTACATTGAATCTAAGATAGGGAGCCTGAAGGTAGCCTCAGTTCAATTTTCCCATTCTCCTTATTCGTTTCTAACTTCATCGTGAGCTTCGTTTTCTCCCCGTCTCTCCATATAAGTTGGATTCTTGACGTAGACAAACCTAGGAGGCTCCTTTCGAGGTGATAATGGGGCATCCCACTGTTCTTTTTTGGGAGTGATCTTCCTCTGATCAACCGTTTTTTTATTGAATCCTAGAGGGATAGTAGGTTATACTGTACAAGTTTCAATTTGCGAAATGAATGTATCTCCTAAGGTTCCAAAGAGAGCCTTTACCTGGGCAGGATCAACAAATACAACGAAATTTGGATCTCCTACTATTGAAAAAGTTGTAGTAACTAGATTCGAAACTAGTGGAAGGTTGGAGATTTCTAATGGTTGATCCTCTTGAATTTCGTCAGGAATGAGGTCCTTAGGACCCCCTGCCAAGGTTCCTTCTCCTTCTATGGCTTCCCTAGTAAGATATACTGAGAGAGTCTCCTTAGAATTCAGGGTAGAACTACTTCCTATAGGAGTCTTTCAATACCTTTATGGTGAATTAGTAGTTGGGGAATTACGTCCCCTACGGTAGTTAGTAGGGACTTCAATAATTTTTTCAGTCTTAACAAATCTACCCTGAGGATCTCTAAGTTTGCTCATGAAA
This sequence comes from Pseudotsuga menziesii, assembly GCA_001517045.1. Taxonomy (NCBI): domain Eukaryota; kingdom Viridiplantae; phylum Streptophyta; class Pinopsida; order Pinales; family Pinaceae; genus Pseudotsuga; species Pseudotsuga menziesii. Next base: position 186,318 of record LPNX010390938.1, read on the forward strand.
AACTTTAAATTAAAGAAAACCTATGCTACTGCTATTGTTGGATTTGGGGGCGCATGTAATAACATATGAGTAGGTTCTTACCTCTCGTCTTACCGCTCCCCCGCTACCAACCTATTACTAAACTTCATAAGGAATTCTACTCTACCTTACAGAACAACTCCCCGGCAACGGCACCAAAAGTGTTGGGTGTTATAATGTTTAAATTAATTCACCTAATCTTTAATTATTCACCGGGGTTGGTAACCTTAGAGTTGACACAAAATATATGCGAAGCCAGACGGGTTCTTATGGTGTCGTGAAAATATTTTAACAAACAAAAGATCAAAAAATATTTTAAAATGAAAAACTGAGTCAAACTCCTAAGAATGCAATTATTAAGGTAATCAAACTGAGAGAGAATAATAAACTAAACAATTGATAATTTATTTTATAACTTTAAACTGAAAAAGATACAATCAATGGCTGACTATTCAAATGGGAAACTAGGGTGCAAGGAAAACTTAACTTATAAGCAAGTAGAAAACTTAATAAAGAAAACCAAAATAAACAAAGCAAGTAGAAAACTTAATAAATACAACTAAATAAAAGAAGCAAGTAGAAAAATTAATAAAATAAATATCTTTAGGTTCTGTCCTACAAGTTCTTTCAACAGTAACACAATATAAAAGAAACAACCTAAGGATAACACATATAACATTAAATCTCGCATGCAAACGGATGAATTGATCTAAAAGAGCATAAACACAAAACAATACAACAGTAAAAAAAAATCAGAAAAAGAAAAAAAAACAAAAAAAACAAAAAAACAAAAAAACAAAAAAAAAACAAAACAAAACAACTTAACACATATTCAAAGCAAAAAGAAGGAAAATGGTAAATCTTTAATAAATAACCTAAAACAATTAAACTTTAACTTTAATGTTGAATAAAACTATTATTTAACTATTACAGTCAAAGCATAATTCAGACATTCAAGAAACAGAACTGAAAACAATCTCAAAATACTAAAAATGAAACTAAGAGTCGGATGACAGACCGAACTATGGGTCTGAAAGGAGTGGCTAAATAACATACTGAAGAAGCTGTCCGAAGGACAATCTGCATAGTTTAAAATGGTAAAAACTATCCTAAATGAGCTAATATTCAGTTGAAGTCATGCATATGCAGATCTAATACATAAAAACAGTAAGTAAACCTACTTATTAAGCAAATTTAACAATTACATAACCTTAAACAAATTCATTGAAAGAAATCATTGCATATAAATAAACTGAAATTAAATTGCATAAACTGATAATTTATGACATAAATGAGATAGACAGAACCAAATCTATTTAATTTGACAAACAACAATCTATTATGTCTAACTTGCAAATAAACTAGAAATGAAATGACTAAAAACAAAACTGAAAGCAAACTATGTGTGCAGTCTAATTATCTAATTCAGAAATCAAATTGCATTACAGAATTATTAAAACAAACTGTAAATTAAACTAGCTACAACATAAAAATGAAAGAAACAAACAAGAAAAGAAACCTCTGGTTGATGAGGGGACCTCTAAATAATCAGGGGTGGTTCCTGGCTAACTTCTACTCAAACATAATCTTCAACAACAACACATACAGCTCTTTATTCAGACGATGGAACAGAAATACAAATGTACTCAAGAACAACCTGATGAATTCTTCCTAACTCTTTGACTTTCTAGCTCTAGCCAACTGAACTCTCACATAGAGGCTGCTATATATAATAGTTTACAAAGATGAGCAAGTCGACCCTTTAGTGGTCGACTTCTCTCTAATTTTAGTCGATCATAAAGGCACATAACAGATCAGAGGCCAATGCACATGCAACCTCCCTTCTTCAACGTAGTTCTGGTATTTTTACCGGACAGCAAACACACATGCTCCTCTTCAGCATGAACGGTCTTCAGATGTGGCGCATGGGCTCCTTCCTTATCGCAACAGGTGGATTGATGGCGAAAAAAGAAGAACGCACGGGTAAATCTTCTAGAGCATAGGTTAAATGCATCAACCTAACGCATGGATTGTTGATGTGGTGGAAAGCAGAGGAGAATGCAGGCTGGCGAATTATCCAGAAGTGAACTTCATCACCCAGACACATGGATAACATGACCTTTGGAGCTTGTTTCATGTTTTAAATGCTCGAAATTAGTTCTTAGCAGCGCGCAGTCTGATGGGCGATCTAGATGAAGAGCTGAATGAAAAGTTGGGCCATGAGCTGGATACAATGGCAGTCGATCTAGGGTGAATGGAGTGTCTGTTTGCTGGCGCGCTTCAGGACTGTATTCTACAGCAACATGTTTCAACATCTGGAAAACTACCAGCAAGTTTCACGCAATGAGATGGATGACAAGCTGGATGTCGAGCTGGATGTGTTATAAGCAAGGCAAGCTGAATACGTTCTGTTTACCCAAAAAGATTGTAAAATATGGAAACAAATATACAAATCAATTAATACATCAAGTGTGCTTTAATAATATCATTTTTAATTAATTAAATCATAAAAATGATAATAATAAATAGATTTCGTATAAACCTTAAATTCATACATACCTGAGCTGAATAGTGATCTGCGTGATATAAAATATGCAAAAGATAGTAAAACATGTGTTTAAATGAGTAATTTAACTACCAAAAATGATAACAATTCTAGGATCAACGCCAAGCCTATGATGCCACAACGCTGCACCTATTTTTGTGGAAGCTATAGAGATAGAATAATTAGTATTACAAGGACATAAATGCAGTGTACTGATCCTATCTCCTTTTTCTATTACCAGTGATCCTTTAGTGATTTTCCACCATGTTTTTCCAAACGTAGACAAACAACCGCTATCTCCCAACTGCCCTATTGAGATCAAATTTATTTTCATAGCAAGAATATTCCTTACATCTTTTAGCATCTATTCATTTCCAATATTTAACTTAATTCGTACCTTATCCATTCCAACAATTTTACATGGTTCATCATCCCCCAATAAAACATGTTCAAAATCACCTGGAACATAATCATGAAAGAATTTCCTATGGGTGTAGCATGACATGAATCCCCTAAATCTATTACCCAGTAATCACTAGTATTATCTAATGCAAGAATCAAAGCATCTTGTAACAAATCACATGTTACATTTGCTTCATGAGTAGTCTCGTGTTGCTCATCTCCTTTCTTCTTTACAGCTCTGTAGTATTTCTTTAGATGTCCTTTTTTACCAAATTTCAAGCACTCTATATTTCTAAATATAGACTTGGATCTACCCTTTCTAGACTTGTTACAATTACTACTTGGGCTGCTTCCTCTCTCCTTTTGTCTTCCCCTGCTCTCCATGGTCAACGCATTACCTAATGACTCAACTGTGCTTTTTCTTCGCATTTCCTCTCTAAGAATAACACCAACAACATCATCAAATTTAAGAGTGTTCGAACTCGGGACAGAGTTACTTATAACTGTGACCAACCTATTCCAGCTTTATGGCAATGAGCACAAGATTAGAAGATCCCTAACCTGATCATCAAAGTTCACTCTTACAGAACTTAGCTGACTAGTAAACGTATTAAATTCGTTTAAATGGTCAGTAATAGATCCACCTTTTGACATCTTCATATCAAATAAATGCTTCATTAAAAATACCTTATTGGAAGTCCAGGGTTTTTCATAGAGCTTAGTCAATGCGTTCATCACACCCTTTATTGTCTTTTCTTTTGAGATATTGAAAACCATCAACAAAACCAAGGATAGTCGTATTGTTCCCAACGCCTTTCCATCAAGAACCTCCCATTCTTCATCCTTCATAGTCATTAGTTGTTTTGTTTTTTCACCCAATGGTAGGTATAGATCCTTCTGGTACAGATAGTCCTCCATTTGTACCTTCCATAACTCATAGTTTTGGCCTTAAAATTTTTCGACCCTAAAATTTCCTTCTTCTGCCATTTCTCCAACTCGTACCGAGAACCCTTATTTCCTATGAGTTTACCATCCAAATAGATTTTTTGGCTTTGATACCAATTGTTAGAAAAATAGGATCGCAGAGCAATAAAAATTAAACAATTAAACAAGATGCAAATATTAAACAAATTACAAGAGAGACATAGATATAACGTGGTTCACCAAAGATGCACTATGTCCACAAATAAATTGTCATTCCTTTATTATTATACCATCCATCAAAATGAAAGGATACAACCTACAACAACCTTGTTGCACTTCCTCTTCACACTCTCACAATCTCTCTCACACAATCACAAAGATTGTTTTACAATGCTACAATACAATACAATACAAACGTATTACAATGCTTTCCTTTTATAGGGGAATTTCCATGGTAAAATACTACAAGTCACCCAATATCATGGGTCCACAAACTTTTGGCCAACAAAGATCCCAAAAATTTCTTTCGGGGGATTTTCCCGTGAACCCTCATTAGGGGCCCGCTGGATCCCACGCCCCCCAACTGGGATGAGTGTATAGTAAAAATAGGGTACAAATACGAATAAACAATAACATATATGAATCTAAAAGATTAGGCTCCACAACCAACAAAATTAACGACAAGAGATTAACTCTAGTCCAACCCAAGCAATTTGAATTTCAAGGAGAGTGACTCCAAGCCACTCCACCCCACTCAAATTCATGTTTGGACACATCATCCATGAAGAGGAATCAAATTAGTGAGGTGAGGTGTCACACAAGACAAGTCATCTTCCCAAAATATTAAAGGGGGGCTTACACAAGTATTTACACAAGAGTTACATAAGGATTTACACAAGTATTTACATAAGGAATTACATAATTATTTACACAACTTTTGAGTTGTTAAGGCTAAAAATAACCAATGATGGAACACATGTGAAAATGGGAGTTACAAAACCACCAAAGGGGCTCAATCAACAAGTGGCACCCACCCAAACACCAAGGAGACCTACTAAATCATGAATTAGGTTCAATAATACCAACATAGGATAAAATAATCAAAAGTTGGGTCCATTATACAATGTTTGGATGATCATCAACTAATAAAGCCACCAAGGCATAAATATGGACCAAGATTAACCAACCAAGTTACAAAGTGCTAGGAATGTCCCCATTCCCCTTCACATTTTGGATCTAGGCCTCCCATACTCTTTTACGCCCCCCGATGTGCCCGTTGTTTTCATTAATGAATTGTTTACAAAATTACAAAAATTTCTCTAGGTCCTTAAAGACCCTTGTTCTTACATCATGTGCCACAATAATAAGCAATTACAAATTACATGTGTATGGGGCTTAACACATGGGGCGTTATAGGTGCTTTCTACAGCCCACTAGGAGAGAGAAGTGTAATTTTGTATTCCATGGTTAACACGTGGCTATTTAATAAAATAAAAATTTATTATGTAAATAAAAATTTTACAATATTGGCCATAACCTAAAACCTAAAAGAGGAGTTAACATATAGCACTTTAATAAAGTAATAAAATATTAAGTAAAAACATTTGCAATGTCGACTCTAACCTAAACTTTAAAACCAAAGAGATATCTATTACAATTAATTAAAACTAAAAAATAGAGATATATGTTCCAGTTAATTAAAACTTAAAAAATTAATGAAACTTAGATACTTCTTGTTATGTGATGGGAGTTGAGCCTTCATTAAACCATGATTTACATATGAGGGATTTGAGCACATAATATAGTTTTACATATTAAACCACTATATATCCATCTTAACTTCGAATCTACCAAAATTTGAGGAAATGTTTGCACCTCAAGGGATTGATCCCTCTTGGTGCTTTCCCCGAAAGGCACTTTCTATAGCCAACTATGAGAGAGAAGTGTAATTTTTTGCTCAACATGGAGTTGACACATGGAAATTTAATAAAATAATAAGTAAAGAAAATAAAAAAGTTTCAATGTCGACCCTAACATAAACTTCAAATCCAAAGAGATATATGTTACATCTAATTAAAACTAAAAAAATAGAGATATAGGGGAGGGACTTCTATAGTGGTGTGGGGACTAGTTGTGGTCATAGAAATCGCCCCATCAAGCAGCCATAAAATGACCAAAAATACATCAATTAAAAAATATATATATTCCAAAATAGGTACGAAAACTATCATTAAGATGAATAGGTCCACAATTGTCCATAAAGAGTATGTTTAATGACAATTGTACATGACTGAAACATTAAAATTACAAACCATGTTGTTCCTGCCACATCCAAACATTCTCTGACATACAAATTTGATTGAACCTAAATACTTCCTATATTTCCCAATCCAAAAGTACAAAATTTCCATCACTTCAAACTCAGCGAATATCCACTAGAGGACATCCATACAAGAGCAATCCCATTGAAACCAACTCTCATCCCATAGAAACTATCTCTCGTAAATACCTACACATTGAAGGGGGTGTGGTGGACAAATTCACTTTCATGCATCATCAACCACTCAACCCACCAAATGTAATAAATGGACCAAACCAATTAAGTTCATTAAATCAACCATAAACAGACCATTAACTTGTTCAGAAGCATAAGGATCAACACAGGTTGTTCCAACCATTGGTCTCACCCAAAGAAATTCTATGCACTTATTAAAAATTAAAAATTTGTGACCTATGCCAACTCTTTTCACCAATCAAAGACAACCACATAAAACTATAAAGGAGCTTCAACCATTCTACATTCTACACTTTTTACATTTAGAATTTCATAAATTTTAACAACATTGCCAACAAACCATCAGAGTGTATCTTCATTCTAGGTATAGGCACAATTCATATCAACTAAATTATTCAATTTTAAGTCACACTTCAATTTACAAACATTGGCATGTTAGATTCAATTGAATTCAAAGAAGACTAGTTGTATGTGTTTTTTAGAATATGTTGGTCTATATGTTCTATGATTGTTTGTTACCTATTGCTAACAAAAAATTGCTCTATGATGGTCTACCTTACAATATCTCATATCTAAAAGGAATGTTTGGTTTTTATGCCTCTATTTAAACACAAGGGATTGAATGATAATGAATTTAATTATTGATTTATGCAATATGACTAATCAATAATAATACACGGTGTTCATGTAATCACATAAAATATCTAATCACATATAGATATTGTAGGCTACTTTGACTCATATCTTTTAAAGAAAATCAAACACATAGGCTGCATTGAGTGTAGTCTACTCGAAAAAACAATCAAGTTGATGTAATTGTAACTTCAGAATGTAGTCATTTGTATTTCTTATGTATTGTACCCCGATGTTTATTCTGGGAAGTGTTTGTAATGTAATTGAGTCATGTCATGCCCGGATCTAATGTAAACAATTCATGTCAAGTCATTGTGGGTAACCCTCCTATTGATCAATGGTTAAGTCCCCGCAGTTGCGAGGCCCTAGGGTTGTTAGACTCACCTAGTGAAGTTGGCCCTAGTGAGTTATTGTCAAGTCGGAAATTAGTATAAATAGAGAGTGAGCCTCTCTATTTATCACACACTCACTCACACTCAGTTGTAGTGCATAGCTGATGGAGAAGAAGTTGTTGGGGCTAGAAAGAAAGAGGCTACTGCTGTCGGGAGATCATCTTACTGTTTTGGGGTTTTACTTTTGGTGTTGAATCTATCTCTAAGGAATTTGTGGGGTTTTCTCCATTTATGGTTTCCCTAAGGAAAAACACTGTGTTAATTGTCTCTTGTGTTTGATTGGTGTGCTTGTTATTCTCTCAGTTAAAGATCCCAATATAATGCTAGTTTAAATGTTAAAAATCTAACATGGTACCAGAGCTAACCTGAGAAGAAGACATTGTGCAGTTGCAAAAACCAGGGCTTCCTACTTTTTGGATCTCTCTCCACAGATTTTTAGCAAAAGAAGGTTGGGCTAACTCTCCTTCCTAGGGCGCATCTTTCTATCGAAACTAAATATGATTCTGAGCTTTTTCAGTTTTGGACCCGACACTGCTGCCGAAAATTAGGGCTTTCCATAGAAGTGGAATTTTTGAGTGAGCCCATGCCTAAATTGATCTCCTCCTCAAAATCAAAGTTTAGAGATCAATATCAAAGCATTTGGTTGGACAAAACTCTGGGAAAGTCAAACCCTAATCTGCTCCTGAACCAACTCTGCAGAAATTTAGCTCCGAATCCAGATCCGACATCTTGACCTGGTAAGATCTAAATCTTTTGTATTTCCATTTGAGGTTCTCAGTTAAGATGTCTCATCATACCAAGCTTGATGAAAATCTTGAGGGAGCTGATAACTTCTGTGCCTGGAAGTATAGGATCTCCCTGGTCCTGGAAGAAAATGAGTTGCACTCCTACATCAATGAGGAGGTTCCAGTTCAAGAGGAAGATGAGGCTAAGGCCTTACATAAGAAGAAGTTGGTTATGGCTAAGAGTATTATTGTTGATTCAATCAAGGATCACCTCATACCACATGTGTTCTCCCTCAAGACACCTAAAGCTATGTTTGATGCCCTAACCAAACTATTTGAAGGGAAGAACATAAATAGGAAGATGACTTTGAGGAACCAATTGAAGAATGTAAAGATCTAGAATGAGGAGACCATCTAGTCATACTTTACAAAGGTCTTCCAAATCAAAGAACAACTTGAAGCAGTAGATGAAGAAGTGGAGAATGTAGAAATTGTGATGACAACTTTGAACGGTCTCCCTAGGTCATGGGATTCTTTCATCCAAGGAATCTGTGCTAGGAAGAAGCTAATCAAGTTCAGTAGATTGTGGGAAGAATGCTCACAAGAAGAAGCTCGAATAGCAACTCAAGAAGAAAAGATGGGAAGTAAAGATCAAGCTCTCACAATACACTCCAATAAAGGAAGAAGGGAAAATCATCATCACCAAGGTAAGCATTCTCATCAGAAAGATAATTTTGTGAAAAAGGATCCATCCAAACTCAGATGTTATACATGTGATGAAAGAGGACACTTTACTAGAAATTGTCCCATGAATAAGAGTGGATCTAAGAAGAAGAAGAACTCCAAAAGAAGACATCATGCTCACACTGTTGAGGATGATGATCCTCCTAGAAAAAGAGTAAAACAAGAAAGTGAAGACTCTTCAAGTGATGAAAAATATGTTCTGATCTCCCCTCTCACAGGAACTGTCACACATGGAAGCAAAGATTGGCTTATTGACAGTGGGGCTTCCAAACACATGACAGGATTCAAGGAATCCTTTGAGAAACTATCCGAACATAATTCACCCTATAAGGTGAAACTTGGGGATGACTACCAATATCCCATAAAAGGTAGTGGTGAATCCTCCTACAAGCTAGACTCTGGAAATTCTATGAAAATGAAGGATGTCTTGTTTGTAACAGGACTAAATAAGAATCTTCATCGGCACTAGATGCAAAAGGCATGAGGGTTGCATTTGTAGATGGCCAAGTCCTCATGTGGCCAAGAGGAAAGACTATTGACGATGCAATAGTAATTGGAGAACAAGAAGGAGGATTATACAAATTGAAGGGCCATCTAGAACAAGCCTTGGTCCATGACACAGTAGATCCAAATGAACTTTGGCATAGAAGGCTTGCACATGTGCATTACAGAGCACTACAGCTTGCAAGCAAAGCTGTTGAAGGTCTTCCAGAAATCCAGGAAAAACATGAAGGATTCTGTAAAGGATGTGTGAAAGGAAAGAACACAAAGAAGACATTTCCAAGTAGTGAAAGCAAAGCAAAAGGAATCTTGGAAATCATTCACTCCAATGTATGCGGTCCAATGTCATCCAGTTCTTTAAGCAAGTATGTATACTATGTTTCTTTTATTGATGATTTTTCTAGGAAGACATGGATATACTTTATGAAGAACAAAGATGAAGTATTCAGAAAATTCAAGGAATTCAAAGCCTTGATCGAGAACCACACAGAAAATAAGATCAATACCTTTCAATCAGATAATGGTGAATAATTCACATCAAATGAATTCAAAAAGTTATGCAAAGATTTAGGGATTAAGAGGGAGTTATCCACTCCATATAATCCACAACAGAATGGGGTTGCAGAAAGGAAGAATAGAACGATCATGGAAGCTGCAAGAGCAATGCCTCATGATCAAGATCTTCCCATGCATCTATGGGAAGAAGCTGCCAGAATAGCGGTGTGTGTACAGAACCGTACTCCACACAGAGTACTCAAGAACAAGACACTTGAAGAAGTATTTTCCGGCAAGAAACCAAAATTCAGCCATCTCAAAATATTCAGTTGTCCAGTGTACATACACATTCCGAAAGAAAATAGGACAAAGTTAGATCCTTCGGGAAAGAAGGGTATATTTGTGTGATACTCTAAAAACTCGAAGGCTTACAGAATATACTTCCCATTATTCAAGGAGATCAACATCAGCAGGGATGTAACATTTGATGAAGACTCAGCTTACAACAAATCCAGAAAGAGACTTGTTGAAGATCCTAAAGAAACAGAAGCAACCAGAATTCATGACACAACCATGAATGAAGAAATTCAAGGAGAAGACCAAGAACTAGAAGAACATGTAGATCCACCTCAGGAGAAGAATCCTCATAAGAGGAAACCTGCTTGGGTATGAGAAGCTATCCAAGGTGCAGAAAGATATGGGGCTCCAGAAGAGAATCAAAGAGAAAGAAAGAGGACCAGGTCCTACTCCAGGCATGTAGCTTTATTATGTGACTTCATTGATAAAGAACCTTCCAACTATGAAGAAGCAGCAGAAAGAAAAGAATGGAAGGATGCTATGATCGAAGGGTATCAATCGATCATGAAGAATGATGTTTGGGATGTTGTCGACCAGAAGGGAAGTCTGTTGTAACTTCCAAATGGATCTACAAGATCAAGCATGCTGTAGATGGCAGCATAGATAAATATAAAGAAATATTCATGGCTCGTGGCTTCTCACAGAAAGAAGGAATAAATTATGAAGAAACTTTTGCACCTGTAGCCAGATACACTTCCATCAGATCAGTACTTGCTTTGGCTGCAATGATAAAATGGAAGATACACCAAATGGATGTCAAGACTGCTTTCTTGAATGGTGTAGTGGAAGAGGAAGTGTATGTAGAGAAGCCACTCGGTTTTGAGACACATGACAGGGAATCTCATGTGTGTAGATTGAAGAAATCCCTGTACGGTTTGAAACAGGCACCCAAGAAATGGTACGGAAAAATTGATGGCTTTCTATCCAGTTTGGGCTTTACCAAAAGTAAAGCAAATTCCAACCTTTACTACAAGGTTGAAGATGGAAACCCAGTGATACTCCTACTATATGTAGATGATCTGTTTGTAATAGGAATGGATCGGTTGATTGCTGATACGAAGAGGAATCTTGCTGCCGAGTTCAAAATAAAGGACTTGGGTATGATGCACTATTTTCTAGGCATGGAGGTGCGGCAGAATGCAAATGGAATCTTCCTCAGACAAGGGAAGTATGCGGTAGAGATCTTGAAGAGTTTTGGGATGATGGACTGCAAGGCCATGACCACCTATGGCATTGAACCTGAACCTATTGAGTGATGCTTCATCAAAAGCAGTTGATGCTACGATGTATCATCAGATGATTGGGTCCTTGATGTACCTGACGAACATGAGACCAGATATTTTCTTTGCTGTGAACACCTTGAGCCAGTTCCTGATAGATCCGAGACATGTTCACTTGATTGCTACAAAGCATATTTTGAGATACCTGAGGGGTACAGTTGATTATGGGCTCAAGTATGAGGTGAATCAGAAGATTAACCTAGAGGGTTATGTTGATTCAGATTGGGCAGGAAGTGCCATCGATAGGAAGAGCACTTCAGGGTGTTGCTTCAGTATGGGATCAAGTGTGATTTCTTGGTTTAGTAGGAAGCAATCCTGTGTGGCACTGAGTACAGCTGAAGCAGAGTATGTCACAGCTTGTTCAGCTAGTGTCTGATTTATTTTATCTCCAGTTGGATGCTACTTGTATATATTGCGACAACTAGAGTTGTGTGAAGTTGTCAGAGAACCTGGTGTTCCATGACAAGTCAAAGCATATCGAGATCAAGTATCACTATATCAGGGATATGGTGAAGAAAGGAGCATTGAAGCTTCAGTATGTTGTGACGGACGAACAGATAGCTGATGTGTTGACAAAGTCATTGGCTAGAGTGAATTTTGAGTACTTCATGGAGAAGCTTGGTGCTCTCCAGATCGAGGTTCCCTCAAAAGGGAAGTGACGAGTCCGTGAGCCATTCTGACATGGTGAGAGGATTGGTTCCTTCCATGGTCAGATGTAAGGGTTGAGCCATTCTTTCATGATGAGAGGATTGGTTCCTCGTATGTCAAATATGAGTGCTGATCCATTCTGATGTGACTGTAGGATTGGTTCCTACATGATCAGATATAAGTGTTAATTGTCATTCTTGGAATGGAGGCATCTGGTCAGTTACCAGGAACACTTAGTCTGGGACTGAGGGCCATTCTGATGTGACTGTAGGATTGGTTCCTACATGATCAAATGTAAGTGCAGAGCCATTCTGACGTGACTGTAGGATTGGTTCCTACATGATCAGATGTAAGTGCAGAGCCATTCTGATGTGACTGTAGGATTGGTTCCTACATGATCAGATGTAAGTGCAGAGCCATTCTGATGTGACTGTAGGATTGGTTCCTACATGATCAGATGTAAGTGCAGAGGCATTCTAAGGCGATTATAGGATTGGTTCCTACATGATCAGAAGTAAGTGCAGAGCCCTTTCGACATGTACATAGGATTGGTTCCTCACATGGTCAAATGTAAGTGTTGGGCCTTTCTGACATTGGTTGTCAGATGTGAGTGTTGGGTCTTTCTAACAGGGTTGTGGGATGTGTTCCCACATGGTCAGATTTGAGTGTTGGGCGTGCCTTTCTGATGTGATTATAGGATTGGTTCCTGCATGATCAGATATAAGTGTTGGGTGGGCCATTCTGACTTAGGGTCAGATATAAGTGCTGGAAAAGACCTAGATGGAGGCTAGGCCTACAACCATCATGAAAAAGGGCTGGCTCTGTAGAACTTCTTGTGATGAGAAGAATCAAGAGATAGCACCTGTGATGATGATCCAACAGAGATGTTCCAGAACCAGAGATGATCCAAATCCAGATGAAGATGACTTGAAGATGAAGATGACTTGAAGATGACGAGGACTCGATGATGATCCACATGATACAGAGAAGAATACTTGTGCTAATAAATTGTGTCGAGAGAATACCTTCCTAGGGAGTGTTGATGTAATTGTAACTTCAAAATGTATTCACTTGTATTTCTTATGTATTGTACCCCGATGTTTATTTCGGGAAGTGTTTGTAATGTAATTGAGTTATGTCATGCCCCGATGTTCTAATCAGGAGTTTCTATAATGTAAACAAGTCATGTCAAATCATTGTGAGTAACCCTCCTATTGATCAAGGGTTAAAGTCCCCGCGGTTGCGGGGCCCTAGGGTTGTTAGACTCACCTAGTGAAGTCGGCCCTAGTGAGTTATTATTAAGTCAGGAATTAGTATAAATAGAGAGTGATCCTCTCTATTTATCACACACTCACTCACACTCAGTTGTAGCGCATAGCTGAGGGAGAAGAAGTTGTTGGGGCTAGAAAGAAAGAGGCTACTTCTGTCGGGAGATCATCTTATTGTTTTGGGGTTTTACTTTTGGTGTTGATTCTATCTCTGAGGAAGTTGTGGGGTTTTCTCCATTTATGGTTTCCCCGAGGAAAAATGCTATGTTCATTGTCTCTTGTGTTTGATTGTTGTGCTTGTTATTCTTTCAATTAAAGATCCTAATATAATGCTAGCTTAAATATTAAAAATCTAACAATTTTGGGTTGTTATGCCTCTATTTAAACACAAGGGATTGAATGATAATCAATTTAATTATTGATTTATGCAATATGACTGATCAATAATAATACACGGTGTTCATGTAATCACATAAAATATCTAATCACATATAGATATTGTAGCCTACTTTGACTCATATCTTTTAAAGAAAATCAAACACATGGGCTGCATTGAATGTAGTCTACCCAAAAAAACAATCAAGTCAACCTTTAGAGTCTAAAACATGCAAACCTTTGTCAACTAATGAGTAGACCAATGATCCTATGCTCTCTTTAGAAGAGGAACTAATGAGTATGGAGAGTTATGTGTTAGACTTGAACATGCTAAAAAAATTGTGTTGTGTAAGACCTGCGTTTTTTAGGCCTTTGCAACCTGTGTTGCTTCTCTTCCTTTAAGGAATGTACAGTGTTTTACCTTAACCTGGAAGGATGTCATTTATAATGCTTTTTCATTGCCTATCCCATAAATCATCTAGGTTTGAATTAAATTTGGTAATGAGCTTGAGGAAATCGACAACCAAGACAATGGAAATATCATGTATAGTGTCAAGATGTTGACTTTGTCTTTCGAATGCATGGTTTCTTTTTGTTTGTATGAATCTCTTCTATACAGTTCAATACAAAGATATTCAATTCAAGTTACATATAAAGACTATTGGTTGAAGAGGTTATGTTAGTATTATATAGGTTTATGCAAACATGACAAGAATTCATTCCAAGTATTTTTCAAGGAGAGGGAGGCAAGGGAGCAGGGGTGCCTATCTACGATGCACCTCGTCAGATGGGGAGAGAACCCAAAATGTTGCTAACAACAATGATCTCAGGAATGTTGAAGAGGAAAATGAGGAAGAAGATGATGGTGTTGTTCCATCATCAACCACAGTGCAAGGTGAATCTTCAACCAAGAATATTAGTGCCATTAGAGGATGGACACAAGAGGATATGTTGGATACAATAGATGATGTTAATTCAATGATTATTTTTTAGAGCATATTTCAAAAAAAATGTGATTGTACCCACGTACATGCATTATTGGATAAATGGACTCGTTCATACAAAGAGGAAAGGACCCCTTACAATGTTGATTGAACAAGAGGAGGAGGAAGTGGTTGTTTGGTGTAAGGATATGGCTCAATTGGGGCATGGTTTGGAGTTGATACAACTGAAATCCATTGTTTCTCAAATCTATCAAGGGAGTCCAAATCCATTCAAAGATGGATTTCTAGGGAAATCATGGTGGGAATGCTTAAAGTAAGGAATCCATATCTTGTGTTACAAATAGTAGAGGGGATTGACAGAGACATAGATTTAAATCAATGCCCTGCACTTGTGTCTAGGTTCTATGGCACTCTATTCAATGTATATGAAAAACATTCATACTGTCCGTACCATAGATGGAACTATGATGAAATTGATTTACAAGTAGGAAGGAATTGTGTCATGCAGGTAATTTCCAAGAGAGGGAGTAGGAATGTCCCAAAAACTCTTCCTAGAGTAGGGAGTGGATAACTATTATGTGTTGTGTAAAATAAATTAGTGCATAAATCCCTGTGTTTTATTTTCTCAAGGGAAAGAATCAGCTAAAGAACTATATTCCAAATTGTGAACCAAGAGCATGCATGGCTGCACATCCCCATGAATGGATGACTAAAGAATTGTTTTTTAATTGGATTTCTTACTTTGTTGCATTTATACCTAGTGGTGTCTGACCTGAATAGTCACTACTAATTTTTTATATCCATGGAAGCCACATAGCTATACAAACCATTGAGGGAGAAAACAAGATAGGAATTGACCTATTGACTTTGGTTGCACATACTACTCGTAAGTTTCAACCTCTTGATTTGAGTGTGTTTGGGCCTTTCAAGATTTACTTCAGGCATGAGAGATCAGCATGGATGGTAAAGAACCTAGGGATAGAGGTAAAAAGGATTGAATTAGATAAACTTGCAAGCAAATATTTCAAAAGGGCTCCTACACCCTCAAACATCAAGGTTGGGTTTAGGTGGATGGGGATTTGTCCATTAAACTATGATGCTCTTCTACATGATACTGACTATAGATGAGCCTTTGATTTACATGGCCGATATTATGCAGATTCTACAAACAACATGTTGTCCCTCTCTCAAGGACAATGCCAACCATTGGCCTAGGATGACGAACATGTAGTTGATACTCAATATGACCATGAACCTATCGAAGAGAACATGAAGTTGTTGGATCAACATAAACACATGCATATTTTGATAAGAGTATTCCATATGAAACTGTTCATTTAATGTCATTAATTGTGGTCAAGCACTAGGAACAAACAATGATGAATTGACATTTCCAAGCCAACCATCACCTTATAAGTGGTTAGGAGAAGCCATGATGAATATGAATAGAAACATTGTCACTGACACCCAACAATGAAATCCTTAACATGTATTTTTTGCCGACAACCTTGAACAATGAAGTTGTCCATTATTATGTGGATGTGGAGGGTGTTGAAGAGTAGATTGTAGACAATGAAGAACCAAAAGAAAATACAAATGGAGAACTACCCCTAATTGATCCTTCCATTGAACCAAGTATGGATCTAGTACTTGGTTGATTCTCGAAGTTTCCAATGGAGAGAGTGTGAGCTAAAATATCGATAGGAACAATAGAAAATCTTTAATTAAGTAGGAGTTCATAGTTACTCACATCAAATGACTAGATCACATTATTGGTTGAGGCAGAACAAAAGGAAAAGGAGATGTAATATTTAAAATAAAGGAAGAAGGAAGCAAAGATCGTTGCAACATAACAAAGAAGTAAAGAAAGGAATCAAGGAGTGAAAGACAAGGAAGAAAAAGAACTCCAAAAACAATTGGTAAGGAAAGAAAAAGAATGAAGAAAGGTGCAACAAAGACCTCAAAATGATTGAGGAAGGGAAGAGGATGTGGAAAATACTACAAATGGGATTGAGAAAAGGATGATGATTTCCAACCAATTGGATTAAGTTGTATATAACACATGATTCTTCCAAGGCCTCATTAGCATCAAAATTCCCCAATACCATTAGGCAGTTCCAACTCCCCCCTTTATCCCTACCAATGGAAGGGGCAATCCAATGTATGTTTATCCAACACTTATCGTGAACCTGGGGGTATTGATCATAGGTCAGAACTATGGTTTCTTGATTCATCCTTGGCTACAAGCAGCAAACTACCCTCAAGCAAATGTGGGCAGCTTAACTCATATTGATAAAGAAACCTTAGGCAACTCAAGGCACTTTTCTCAAACTCCATAAAACTCAAAAAGGTCATAAAATTAAGATATTCAAACTCTTCAACCATAAGGATGTTATATGCTTAGCTTAACCACAAGCAATTCTGATTTTATCATATAGGTTTTTTGGTTGCGCCTCTTGTTTTAATTTGAATCTAATCTAAAGATATTGAAACCCTTCAACCCTAGGGATGTTATATGCTTATCCTAGGGATGCTATATGTTATATGTAGATACTGATATATTAAATCCTATGCCCTATTTTTCTATAGAATTGGAGGCAATGTATTTACCGACCTGTTAATAGAAGTGAAAGTTTGGTTTCCTAAAATTGGGTCTCTATGTCAATTATTGGTTGCAAGAAAAATTGAATTTGGTTGGCATGCATTTAAACACATCATTCACCATCTGATTCTAAACAACCAATTATCAATACTCGTATACTTTACCAAATTCACATCCAATTTATGTGATATTAAATGATTTTGGATGTGTTTCATTGATTTTAGTCGAACAATTTAAATGTAGTAGGTAAAAAATTAAAGTAACTTCGATTTACTTAGATATGGGAGAACCCCCTCTAACATTCAATCTCTAGTTAAAATTAGTATAAAGGCCATGGCTCTAAAATGAAAGGCCTATGGGCCTTTCCTAGCTAATAAATGGATAATATCCCACCCAATAAAAAAATAAGCAAGCTAAATGAAAGGGATCTTGTTGTTAAAAGAATTAAATTGAAATAAATTGATTAAGGTTAAAAATAACAAACTAATGGGTGTTAGGGGTTGTAACCAGATCTACTTAAAATCTATCTTGCAAGATCTTTACTTAGGCCACACTCATGAAAAAAATACCATTGCAGATCATAGCAAAACAACCAAACTCTAAACAACATCAAATGCAAAAAAGCATATAGACTATATCCCTTGCCATGGAGTTCCAAACACTAAACAACATCAAATACAAAAAAGCATATAGACTATATCCCTTGCCATGGAGTTCCAATTCACCAAAGAAAGTCAATGTTGGTACCAATGTTGTCTCGGCTAATCGATATTCCCAAAAGATGGGAACATCAAATTGGCATAACATTGGATGGTATTTTCAATGGCAGTTCAACTTGAGTGAGAGTGAGTGAGATGATGATCATGAAGAATGCAACGATATGAGGACAAATATTATTCATCGTGATAGATCATCCTAGTAGAGCGATTGAAGCTAAAAAAAAAATTGAGTTTAACTTTATCCTTGGCAAATGGTGAGGGGGAAATTCTCAACGGTTAGAATGATATTCATTCAAATTGATGGCTCACAAACATGCCCGAGTTTTATTTTCAAAGGATTGATCCTAAATGAAAACTTCTCAAGACACGTGGAACTTACTCAATATTTCAGGGTCACAAAAATGGTTTACAAAGACTGCTCCACACTCAATCATGAAACCGCTAAACCACCTACATGAGAGTGTAAAGTTGTATAGGTCATCGAGTTGTCTAATCAAACTGGAAAGGTACTCGTGGTTCAGTGAGGCGACATGCTGGGACAACAAGAAATGGTGTGACATTATCAAGATTCAAAAGCCTCATTGTTCTTATCACATCAGCAAATCTTAAAATCGACAGATCAATGACCAAGAAGCATTAAGGCTAGTGAAAGTACCCACATGTTATTCAAGGGTGTATGCTCCTGAAATAAAGCCACCTCAGACACATGTCTTCACCATAAGGATTCAGGATCACAAAAGAAGTTTATAAAATCCTTCTCATAGTTGACCCTGAAACTAGAAACCACTCATTTTTCTCATAGTTCTCTTTGCTCGTCAACAAAATGTAATTCTCTATAGTCACCATGTAGTTTCCACCATTATCTTCACCCATGATCTATGTATCATCTTCACCCATACTTGAACATACTATTGCCTCCATAGTGTCAGAGGACCACCTGTCTATTTTTTTCTCAAAGTTTTTTATACAATTACATCGATTCTTCATGTACATCAAGTGGCAAGGGAAGCAAAAGAAAGATTTGAAGTAGGTTTTGATGAATTTCACCTCTAGGGATCATGTTTGATTCTTATAGTTTTTCCCTAAATGCATCATTTTCCTGAGTTCGTGGGTTTGTGTATCTGTTTATTTAGATGAAAAAAATGCAGTTATTTCCTATAAATAAAGACTTCATTGGACATTCAAGTTGATGTTCCTTGTAATTTCAACAAATATTCACTAAATGTTAGGTATAACAAGCTTTAATTAGAAGACAAAGTGAGTTTACTCCATACCTTGCTTCCAATAGATGCTAAGCTACCAGAAAGAGGCCCTCCATTCAAGTTAGGAATTTTTGTTGAAGTTCCATGAATTGCAATGTCCCTAAAATGTCAACTTCTAGCTTTCACCAGTGATCAGTTAGTAAATGAGACAATGTTTGGTTTATTGTTGGAAATGATCCCTAAACTAGATGAACCAAGTGCCCATCCTAACTTTGCTTAGTTTTTAGCTTACTCAATGCATGACCAAATTTATACATTCTCTACTTTGCATTTTTTAGATACCAATCTTATTTGATGTACATGATTATATATCAATTCCTTGATCAGTTCCACCTTCCCTCCTTGATCTAGTACTGTATCACCCTACTAATGATAGGTATATGGAGTGTGTCAATCAAGTCATGGCTAAGGTATACATCATCCTGCATGGCACCCCCCTTCCTAGAGTACTACCAGAATAAATGAAACTATTACAATTGAACCCAAATTCTGCTTTAGAAGATTGGTTCCTATTTGAATATCACATAGAGATGAGAATTTACGGATGTGAAGTGCCCCTTTACCAGTTCCTGGCTTTCCTTACACCTAGAATCTTTTCCCTTGAGTATATTCGCCAACAATTCAATTTGGACAAGATCTACTTCTGGAAAAATAACAATCTTATCACCTTTAAAATTCCATAGCAAGTTAGCCCTTTTCTGGTTAAGTCCCATATACCTCGGGTACTAGTAGAAGAAATGTTGAAAATTATGAACCTACCTTTTGGTTTGATATGGAATTACGATCCAAAGGGACTAATGTCAAAGGAAAAGGATGAATCTGAAGTTAGCAAAGTATTTTCATCAACCTCTTGAACAGCTGGACTATATTGCCAATTTGGAAAGTTAGGAAGAGGTTCAACCCACCCTTGTGCTAGGACAACCAAATAAGTCTCAAGTGATACCTACTCCCGTTAAGATAGATGCAGGATTAAAGAGGACTCAAGAGGAAAATAACTCAAATATAGAGATGAGAGAGAAAGAGCAGGATGCACCAGAACTTAAAAATCCAAGGATTGAACGCTAGTCAACTTTGCAAGTTTATTAACCACAAGGAGGCACAGTTTCATCCTTCTTCAAGTCACCAGTTATTGTTGAACCATTCCCAATAGATAAATATCCACAAGGAGCAAATCCATTCTATCAGACTCTCTCGCCGACTAGCATCTAGACTTGCAGGTTTATTCTCATCTACTAGATCGAAGCGTACATAATTGAAAAAGGACATGTTTCTTTGGTCACAATTCACATCACCTAGATAGTCCCGATTGCTCTCCATTGTTGATCTGAAGCAAGGAACATTTACAATGGTGGTTCTAGATCTTACTATTTTGTGAAAAAAGGATAACTCGGAATCAATATAGAGCTACTCAAATGAATTTCAAGTTGGATGACTTTAATGCACTTGACAAAGTTCAGTTACATAGGAAAATTAGAGATGTGTTTTCTAGAGATGTCTTGAACTCAAAAATGAGTGTAAACAAACTGTAGAATAACATCAAGAGATTTTTAAAGCAGTTGAAAGATAAGAAGGTAGCCAACAAAGGAAAACTCTTGAGGATTGTTAAAGGAATAGACCCCCTCAATCCTGCTTGTGCACAAGGATTGTTAAAGGAGAAAGACTAAGAGATTTAAGCATTAAGGAAAAGGATTAAAATGATTGTCACATAGCATGTTCAAATTCCAGAGTTAGTGGAAGCTCAAGAGGAGATTGAGCAAGTTATTAAGCTGGCTCAACATTATAAAACCAAAGTATACAATCTTGAAAAGGAAATAAGCACCTTAAAGGAGGATAACTACAAACTCTTAACTTCCAAGGGAACTATGTTATTGGTGTTGCTTCAACTGACCCAACTAACTAGCTGTCCAAGATCATGGTTGATATGAATTTTAAAGATGCAAAGTTAAATTAGGTTAAAAAGGATATCAGAAATCATAAGGAAGAGTTGGAATCTCTAAAGAAAGTAGGAAAAAAATGGATGCCCTTGTCTTAGACTTGTAAGCCACCAGAGACAAGTTCTAGAAAGAAGTAGGCCAACTTGGAAAAAAGAAGTCATGGAAATATCCCTTTGGTAAGGGAAAAACACCTAGCCTAGGACAAAATTTCAACAGTCATGGCCACAAATTGGAGACAATTCACTATGGCTCAAGAAGAATGGGAAGTAATAGCCTCTTTAGTACGAGAAGCTAAGGATACTCTCTCCCACTTCAAGGGTAATCCTGAAACAACTATGACAATGATTGATATTTTAAATTCCATAATTGATTCTGAATTAGAGGCTTTGGTTATCTCTGTTATAACCACTATCATCATGGAAACTTATAAGATGATTTTAAAGAAGCTTTCCCATATGGTCCATGAGAAAAATCTTCAGTTGGAAAAAGATGCCAACTCGTTCAAAAATATTTTTGAAGATTGTATACCATAAGGCCTCTTGTCTCCCTGGGATGGGAATGGTGATTTGTATCCCCATCAACATTATGGTGTATTAGCAACTGATTTCCAGAATAATGATCATCAGTTTGACGAAATTGTTGGGAGCATCAAAGGCCAAATTGTCCTAGCTAAATTGCTAGATGATTTTGGTATGTTGTCCAACCTTCATATATTGTTCAAAATCCTCTCCCCACCTCATATTCTCACTTCACTGATTTGTACATGTGTGTGAGGGAGTTGAGGGCTTTAGAATATCCAATGGGGAAGGACTGAAAAAATATTTCCAAATATTTCAACATGGCCACCACTTCATAGGGCCCATTAAATGTGCTTCAGGAATAGCTGGTGCGTTCTCTTCACAACCTCAGAAGCCTCTTCATGTACCAATTCAGCATGCTTATCAAGTTCCAACTCAACAAATTTTCTAGGTACCACACCCACAGTACATGCAACAACCACCTCAAACTCAAGGTAAACATCATGGCCAAAGAAGACCTCTTCATTCTAGGCCAAGGACCAATCAACATCAAGGTCATCATAAACACTAGATAGGAGATGTAGTTGTGAGAAATCATTGTAACATAAATTTTGTAACCAAAAAGGAAAATTTGTTATGTAACAGAATTTTCTTGTAACATAATGAAAGCCAAGGGCTATAAATATAGTCAAATACCTCTATCACAAGGTTGAAATTTTATTTTTCCTATGTATAACTTCTTATAGATTATGTTTGATCAAGTTTGTATGCAAGGACTATCTGCCATTTTTGTAACTGCAACATTGGGGATTCACAACGTTTGATGATTACAGTCTGTTACATCTTCTTTTTGTTTTCATATCTTCTATCTTCATGTAATTGATCTTCTGAGTATATAATGAAATTCCATGAGGAATCCTTTCATCCTACAATTGGGTAAGATGTTATGGTGAATGTTTCCTTTCTTATTAATGTGTTATGAAATATTCATGATACGTTCTTTGAAATCAAGTTATTGTCCCTGTCAAGATCTTGTTATCTTGGCAATTAATTTCATGTTAAACTATTAAATTGTGTTTGATCGATGCATTCTCTGTATTGTGAGGTTAATATTTACTTTTCAAGTACCTTTTCTCATATCATTCCATTCATTTCCTTCAATAAATCATTGTTTGTCAAGTCAAAATGATTCCCACCAACACCCATCTTATTACAAACCAATGTGATTGATTTGTGATACAAACAAGCTACCAAGATACTAATGTATTATATGTTTTCTCATTGAACAGACCTTTCAAAATACAAATACAAGTTTGCTAATGCCCTGGCATAGTTCCAAAGCATCCTTGGAACATCTCAGGGATCAACAGTCAACAACTACAAATTTGGGCTCATAATCTTTGTTGATCCTCTTGAGATAGGGATAAATCTATTCTAGACATTAGAAGCTATCAATCATCCATTGTAGGATTTCTAATGTTTTGTAACAAGTTTTCGAAAGCATAACCAATATCCATAAGAAAAATCATAACCAATAACAAAGGACAAAGCCATATCTAATTTACCATGAATTCATATTTAAAATAGATCTCCAACATATCATTCACCATACACTACAATTACTAATTATAATAGCAGTAACATAACTAGTTACATACCAGTAATGGTAAAAAAGTCATAACCAATAACAAAGCACAAGTCCATATCGAATTTACCATGAATTCATAATTAGACCATATCTCCAACACATCATTCACCATAACACTACAATTATTAATTATAATATTAATAACATAACTAGTTACATACCAACAATAGTAAACAAACCATAATATGTAAATAAAGCACAAAGCAATATCAAATTTACCGTGAGTTCATAATCGGACGATCTCGAACATATCATTTCACTAAACATTACAATTACTAATTATAATACTAATAACATAACAATAATGGTAAACAAAGAATAACTAGTAACAGGAAAAAACATAACCAACAACAAAGGACAAAACATAACATGTAAATAGACCCATTTCCATATTGAATTTACCACTAATTCATAATAAGAATAGATCTCCAACACAAATATCAATAGTTGGAAGAGGATGATACCACACACTAAGCAACAAAAACCTAGTGCATAATTGTTGTGGGACACAATCTCCTTTGTAACACAGCAAAAACCTTACCTCAACAAATGTTTACAGATAAATACTCAAAATTAAAACAAGGGACAAATCCTGACTCTAGAAATACAAGGCAAATTTCCTTCAAGTAATGCCATTAGGGCTTTCACAAGGATTGAGGAAAAAACCCAATCTCAACAAATACAACAACAATGTGGAGATATAAGGACCAAAAATAAGGAAGTCTAAAAGCAATGACCTTAAACTGGTAATGAACATTACAAAAACCAGTAACAAAAATCCATGGAGGAATTGATTGTGTTTGTAAACACCACGGGGACTTCACTTAGTGAACCTCTCACATAGCACGTGCGATCGTGTGATATTAAAGAATACCCTTAATTTCCAGAGATATTGACCCAAACTCTTTTTGTTGAAACCCCCTCCCAATACTTAAAACCTCCTCCCCACCCCTTTTTATACCTCAATCCTTATAAACCACCCTACCCACCCCAACCTTAAACCCCTCATCCCCCCCAATACCTGTAATATATTGGTTCAATTTTTGATAATTTTAAAACCCACAATATGAACTAACGTGATAGGATATTGGTAAACAAGTGAAGCCCCCGTGGTAAACACAAGCAAAGATAGCTGGTAGGAAATGAGCCATATGAGTCGGAGAACATGCGACCATGCAGAGAGAAGCACCATCAAAACCTTTGAAACCCTCCAACAAATTCCATCTTCAAAACCCTCCAACGACTACCATCCAAACTCCTCGTGCTACTATCTACCATGGAGAGCGCAAAGACAACCATAATGAAGGCGGGGTGAGCAAATCCATTAGGAAAACAAGAAAAAAAATACACAAGGTGTAAGAGGTTGTTCCCCATTACCTTGCTCAACATAGACCATGTCCAAACTAGGAAGCACCATTGTGTGTTTTCTCACAAAAGAAAAGAAGTTGTAGCACAGGGTCCACACAGTTCTATCGAACCAGATGGTGATAAACCACCAAGCAACAACCACAAGATTCCTCAAACACCGCCACCATTGAATACTAGAGCCCACACTCATTTCCATGGAACCACCCCCTAACCAACACCACTACAAGCTACGGTAACCAAAAGAGCTCAGGAACACCATTACTAGGGTGGGGAAATGCCCACACATTGGGCCCGAGCGAAAAATGAATGGGGGAGAAGACCAAGGTCGAGAGAAGAACCACACTGCATAGAAAATGACGCATCATAAAATGCAATAAAGTGCACCACCTACTAGACGTGTGGCACTACCATGTTAACCTTTGTTGTACACGACATGTTGTCTACCACGTCATTGTCCAGGTGAATGAAGGGAGAGCGCACCACTACTATCATCCCTCCCCTATATTCCAATTAATTAAAACTAAAAAAATTAATCAAATTTGGATACTTTTGCTGTGTGATGGGAGTTGAACCATTATTAAACCATGATTTACAAATGAGGGATTTGAGCACATAATAGAGTTTTATATATTAAATCACTATAGATCCATCTTAACTTTGGATCTACCATGAGGGAAAATTTTATGGGCGAAATTTAACCCATGAGATATGTATTAAAGTGCACTAAAGTGCACCACCTACCAGACATGTGGCACTACCATGTTGACCTTTGTTGTACATGACATGTTGTCTTCCATGTCATCGTCCAGGTGGATGAAGGGAGAGCACACCACTATTCTCATCCCTCCCCTATATTCCAATTAATTAAAACTAAAAAAATTAATTAAATTTGGATACTTTTGCTATGTGATGGGTGTTGAATCATTATTAAACCATGATTTACATATGAGGGATTTGAGCACATAATAGAGTTTTATATATTAAATCACTATAGATGCATCTTAACTTTGGATCTATCATAAGGGGAAATTTTATGGGCTAAATTTAGCCCATGGGCTATTTTTGGACCTTTCTTTCCAAAAAAAAGATTGACAAATTTGTCTTTTTTTTTCAAATAAGATTTGCCCAAATTCCATGAGATAATTTTTTATACTCTAAAAATTGCCAAAATTACCCCAAAATTTTTCTAAGTCCTTAAAACCTTGAACAATTTTACAAAAAAATCACCAATTTTTTTGCGCGGCGCTCTACAACCTAGTATGGGGGAGATCTTGTAAAGTAACGTTCCTCTTGTAAATGTCAACCATAAAAAATAATTTTTTTAACTATCCCCAAAATAAATGTCGGCCACAAAAACAACCTCGGGGAGATATTGTAGTGTTCTTACTTAACAAAACAATACAAAATAAAAAAATTAATTATCTACCAAAAAAAATGTGGGCAAAAAAAACAACACAATATGGGGGAGATGTTGTAACTTTCTTACTTAATAAAATAATAAAAAATAAAAATTGAATTATCCACAAAAAAATGTTGGTGGTGCACATGGTTTTAAAACCATGTGCAAGGCCTCCTAAACAACCCGTGGTTTTATTGTACATGGTTTAGGAGGGCCTAATATTTTTATTTTGTTAGTAAAGAAGATTACAACATCTTCTCCATACATGCTTTTAAAAACCATGTGCAAGACCCTCCTAAAACTATGGGTTACTTAGGAGGCCTTGCACATGGTTTTAAAACCATTTGCAACAACCTCCTAAACCATGTATAATAAAACCATGGGTTGTTTAGGAGGTTGTTGCAAATGGTTTTAAAACCATGTGCAAGGCCTCCTAAGTAACCCATAGTTTTAGGAGGGTCTTGCACATGGTTTTTAAAAGCATATATGGAGAAGATGTTGTAATCTTCTTTACTATCAAAATAAAAATATTATAAAATATTATATTGTCAACCATAAATAATATTAAATATTAATAATAACAATATTATATGTCAGCCTTATGTGTCTTTTAGTCTAAATCATACCAAAACTGATAGTTGAGTGCAATACTTACTTTAAAAAAAAGTTTGCACTTCCTAAAATTTAATCCTAAATCTAAAATTTAGATCTATACTAATAATTTTACATTTAAAAATTTAAAAAAAATCACTAAAATCTTTACACTAATCCAATTATAAAACCTCGAAATTGTTTCTTCAAAATGCATTGTGGACTGTAAGAAAAAGAAACTAAAATTAACTGAAATGCTCCATCGGCTTGGATTTTCAACTAAACCTCTCAAAATGACAGGTGGAGATCGTTCCAAATTCCAAACCTGCTCGCGAGAGTGACATGAGGTGCACGTGCAGAACCGGTGGCAGAGGCTGCCACCGACGAGGCGTGGACAATTACCAGCGGGTCCCCCGGTTGGTAACATTCCTCATGCATGCGATACTACTGCCTCCCTCCGTCGGAGTCCGCAGTCACTAATTCCCGTTTACCTGTTACTGTTGACTTGCTTTCACACGACGATATATGTTTTCTGTTCGGACACGCCGGTGCTACTAATTCATGAAGCGTTTCTTCCGCACTCAGTCGGGGTTCGGGACTCGTGAGGGATTGTCGCATTTGGGGTTGCAACTTGCGGCGTAGAGATCATCGCCTTCGTTCCAGGGTGTCCACCGTAAAGGGAACATTAAGCGACCGAACAGGATCTCGAATGCTCCTCGGGACTCGAACCCTTGATCACATCTTACCTGACCGCCGGCACTTCCCATAAAACCCTCGTCCAGTCGTCCTTCACAAATCCGCAACCGCTTCTCCTCCTTTTTGCCGACCTGCCCGCAATTCTCTCTCTGCCCTGCCCTCCGCCCTTCTCCGGTCGCCGCATCGAACCCCTTCCAGTGCAATCGCCTCCGCCTCCTTCGGGATTTTCACTCTGCGGCCACAACGAGGAGACAAAGATCGCAAAGCCGGGGAGCAATACCGAGGATCTCTCCGAAACCCCAGCGGTCACCAGTTCGAATCCTGCACAATGAACGGCGGAGGAGCGCCTTGCGGAGCCTGCAAGTTTCTGAGAAGGAAATGCGTGAAAGGCTGCGTGTTCGCTCCATACTTCGGCTCTGATGAAGGCGCCGCGCATTTCGCCGCAGTTCATAAGATCTTTGGGGCGAGCAATGTATCCAAGCTTTTACTCCATCTCCCCATGCCCGACCGCTGCGAGGCAGTTGTCACCATATCGTACGAGGCACAGGCTCGACTTCAAGATCCAGTTTATGGCTGTGTTGCGCACATTTTCGCCCTGCAGCAACAGGTATATTAAATGTTCACAGCTTCTTGAATATAAACTGTGTATATATCAATATTGTCTGCAGATACATTCTTTAATGTTCTTTTAAATTTGCAGAAATCGCTTCTGCAGGTAGCTCTAGCCTCTGGTCTCAAGCTATGTGTAATGAATTTATTACAGGTTGCGAGTTTGCAGGCAGAGCTGGCATTCGTGCAGGCGCAGCTGGTGAGTCGCGTGTCATCTGGATCAGCTTCGATCTCCACAAATCATCCTGTCATGTCTTCATCATCGTACAGTCAGCATTTACAGTTCCCTGCACACCTCTCCCTGCCATGTCAGCCAATCCCCCAGCCCTACAACGCTCTCCTCTCTCGCGTGAAGGAGGAGAACTCCTGCGGTTTCGCTACTTACATGGACTGCGATTTTTCCGTGTCTCCCAGTGATAGTTCGTCGCCATTAATGGAGGTCCTCCAAAGATGCAGAAGTCTGGAGGAAAATGAAGGTGAAGATAATGGAGAGCTGCAGGCTCTGGCCCATGCTCTTCTTCGGAGAGGTTAAGATGTTCCAAATATAGCATATCTTAATAATTTTAATCGTCCGCCTCTGCCTGACAAATATTTTAGAAGATACATTTAGAATTTCTTTCTCAGCCACATGGCCACAAAGAGAGCCAAGATGACGACAAATTTGGAGGAAGATAATTTGGGGTAGGTGTTCATTTTATGAACACGGACTAGAGAGAGGGGAGTAACTTACAGGTCACTAAACGACGGGATGGGATGTAAATGTATAACCGCAGAGATGATTTCCACGTTGCATTTCACTTACGTTGTATGATATTTAACCAAATTAACATCTCGTTCTCCGTGAAGTTACCAGTTCCTCGTTTTCAATGAGTGTTTTGATTGTATTTGGAGTGTCTTTTTACACGTGTAACTATAATGTAATGCCACGCTGGTGGTGATTGCTGAATATACATGCTTGTTTTATATTTTAATTTTTAAGATTGGATTAAAAAAAATATTAAAAAAATATTTACATTAATTCAACTCATAAATAAAACATAAAATAACATATATTATTTCATGAAGAAACACTACATGTTTATGGAGTTGTCTAATTTGGGGACTTTTTTATTTTCAAGCTGTTTTTTGGTTAAATCCAATGAATTTAATCCACAAAATCTGTAATTTTTATTGTTTGTTAAATTATTTTAAGAAATAAAATTAAATGACAAGAAAACCCCAACACTTTCACTCTATAAAATTTAATAATATTTTTAAAATATTTTTGAATTAAAAAATAAATAAATTATTAAAATAATATTTACATTAATTCAACTCATAAATAAAACATAAAATAACATATATTACTTCATGAAGAAACACTACATGTTTATTACATACCTTGCCTCTTTTGCACTTATGGAAAAGAGGCTCAAAGGGATGTGAGATTTAAGTTGTTTCTTTTGCTTTCCCGTCGTCATGTACCTTTTGGGAATTGTAACACCTACACTCACCATCTTTTTCTCTAAAGGCACTAGGGATCACAAAGCACAAGATTGTTTTGTTAGTCATTTTAACACTTAAATTCACTTTTCTTTAAATTCATAATTTTAGGCTTTCAATATTTGTGGAAATTTTTTTATGTATTATAGTTAAATTTTTAAAATTATTTTTTATTTTATTTTAATTATTTATAATTAAACAAATAGTTATTTAAAAATTAATTGAATATTTGATACTCTCTTCTCTAATTAAATGTTTTTCTATTTAAATGTAAAGTATTTATTTATTTATTTATAAGTAAGAATTTTTTTCGCACTATATTGATAATATTTCAAAAAAAAATAACAATTTTTTTTCATTTTACAATGAAAATCACATTCTTCACACACTCAAAGCACGCAATGTATATAAAAATAGAACTATAGGTCATTTTGCACTTATATGAGTAAAGTGCAACCTACATTTATAAGATTGAAATCTCATCACTAGTATGCACGCACGTTATAAAAAATAAATAAAAAATTCCTTTTTCCTTCTTCTTTTACTTTGGTTTTACTTTGATTTTTTTGTTCTTGGAAGGATGAACTTTGGTTTGAGATTGATTCTTTTGTTCTTTGAAGGATGAAGTGGAGCATTGGAATAAGTAGCTTGGAGATGTTTTGGAATATTATATAACATGCATCACAAGGCTGTATTTGCATAATCCAAAGTCTATGTCTATTATGTGAAAATCATTTTGTCTATAAGAAAATTTTGGTTTTATATAAGTGTCCAAAGCATTCTCACTATCTTCAAAAATTAGTAAATATAAAAAATGTAATAACAAAGTAAGTAGAGAAACCAAAATGGTATCCTTCTAATTAAAGAAATATTAAGATCAAATTTAGAAAACCAAAAAGTTATAAAGAAATCCCACACTTCCCTAAAACCAAAAACCCCCACACACTTCCCTAAAACCTATGACCTTGGTCATGCACTTATTCATCAAAGTGATCATAAAATTCAACAATAAAATATTCCATATAATATATTGATAATTACTTGATTTTGGGTGGACTGTCACATATGCTTTTTCATCTACGAACAAGAATGAGACAAGTGTACTCTCGAAATTGATTCTATGGCAGTCATCTAAAATTCGAAATAAATAATTATAAAATAAAAAGAATATAAAAAATAACTGGTAGATGATGAATGGATAACTAGTAACAATGCATGGATAACTCATAGCTAATGATGAATGGATAACTAACACTTCATGCTAGATAACTAAATAATGTGAGATAAAAAGAAAATTAATATAAAAAATAATTGATAATTGATAAATGGAAAATAGGAAAATTGTTGGTGATAACTTGTAACTATGCATAGATAACTCACACTTAAACCAGTTTAACTAGGAAAATATGATGAAATAAAAAAAAATTGAAACTATTTTCTATTCCATAATTATCTCTCGACCATTTGATCTCTATAAACATAATCCAATCACAAACTATACAAATGTACTCATATTATATCCATTTTAATTTTATAAAAATGAGAGAACACATTCCTTTCAACCACCCTCTCACGAGTCACTTTAAACTTATTAATACATGTAAAATGATAATGTTTATAGTAAAACACGAGTATGTATAGCGATCACGAGGACTAAGTAGGTTCAACTGAATACATGTAAAACAAAAAAATGGTTACATGAAACGAAGCGAAAGGATTCTGATTTCCAAGTTGTGATATTGGCCTTGAAAAAGTCGAAACACGACCCATTATTATATTTCTTCCTTTTTTATGTTTATTGGGAAACTTTAACATTATTGTAATGAACAGTTGAATAAAATGATTTTTTTCACGATTAAGTGCCCATGTGATAGGTTATACTTTTATATTATTTAATAAAAAACCTTTATATGTCAAACTTGAAAGAGATGTTAATTCAAATGCAACCTTTATCATGCAAATCATCGTTATAAAGGAATCCATGGACCGGATGCTTGAGAAGCCATGGAGATCATTAATGATCTTTGTTTCCCTTTCCTTATGTTAACGCTCTTCCTATCCTCTCTTAAGTTTTTCAATTTGCATTATTGATGTGTTCTCTTAAGTTTTTCAAGTTGCATCATTGATTTGTATCATGGTGTGATTGTGGTTAAGAAGTGGCACTTTAACCTCCAATGCAACTAAGAGTATGTCTTATGTTGGATCATTGGGATTCTTTTTATGGTTGGTAATGTCGTATAGAAATAGTATTCAATGGTATAGTTATGATTTACATTTAGCATTTTGGGGAGGTTGTTGTTTGTATGGTTAAAAAAAATTATGACCTACATTTAGTACTCAATATTCATAAATAATATATGAATAGATGATTTGCATGGGATCTTTGATAAATTCATATTTTAGCAATTTTTTGGGGGAGTGTATATAATAGGAAACTATTTAGATACCTCTTTTTATTTTGAAGATGATATGGAGGAAAATTGTTTAGTCAAAGTTTTGGTAACCTAACTAACTAGAGACATCTAGTGGGACCCACAATAATCACAAAGGCAACCACATGACCTCATGACGACTTGCATTTTACAATACTCAATCACTAAAATCTTACTATTGATATCTCTAACTTACATGAAATTCAAGGCAATCAAAATTGAATAACCTTGCATCAACTTTAAAACTAACATTTGACTTCCAAAAATATAAAAAGAATTATTATAACTTAAATCTCAATTATGTAGTAACCTTATTAACGATAGTTCTTTCTCTTATGCAATATATAAATTCTTATCATCTCACATATAAAAGAGAAGATTATATATAACCACAATTTTGTACATTATGAACATATAGCAATATATAACTCACTCTTAATTGTTCTTGTGTGAGACATAACAATTTCTTACAATCACTTCAATCTTTCTTGTCTTTTATGCTATAATTTTTCTATACTAGAAGTAAATGTACAACTAAGTCAATCGCTTTTGATTTTGTCATATATTTGAGTTACCTCAGTGTACATATCATCTTCTTATTTGTCGTTTTTCATCAATCATACTTATTCATATTGTGTTAAATAGTGACAAAAAGTTATCTAGAAAGATAGAACATAAAGTGGTTTCTTATGATCTTCTAGTGGATCCTATGGTAATTCATGAAATGGATTATTGTTAACTAATTAGTCCAGATGTTAGAATATTATAAACCCACTTCATACTTAGACAAAAAATAAGTAATCATTTCTGGTTAATATCCTATATTCTAGACTAGGTAGTTGGCCTCCATTTACACCACTTGGGAAATACTTGCCATATATACCCCAAGAGCACCTTTATACTGATTCTAGTTATATTTTGCCAACTTTATTGACTGCTGAAAATAGTAACTACGCCTTCTTGTCTTTTCCACCTTTAGACAACTTTATTCATGCCTTTCAGTGGATAAGGTAAAGCTAGTCAAACTTAGAAACTAACATTTTTTGTGACCAACTCATCCTCCATGATTTTCTATCCAAATTTCATGATCAACAAACTTTTCCATCCCTCATCATCACTCACTCATGCTTTAGTCAATTCGTGAGCTCCTTGACTGATTTGGAAAGTGCTTTAGTCACTTATGGGGGTTTATCATATTTAGTAAGTCTACTTTATGAGCTAGCATGAGTTGTCTCCTAAGCAACTCAAATTTACCTCTCAAGGATGTATTATTTAATGTACACTATGTTGATCAATAATATATGGAAGATTCTTCAATCATTCTTCACTTCTCTTATGTTTAGTCTCATTATTCCTCTCTTTATTTTTCTTGTGTATGCATGTGAGAAATATCTTGTAGCTAGATCCTTATCTTGTGTTTCCACATGGCATCAGAGCCTCAATTCCTACACTAGATTGGAATTTGGTTGTTCATGTAACAAATAATTCAGTTTGATGTAATTATGGAGGCTATAATATAGATATGTAAAACCTGTAGGGGCAATTCAACAAAGTTATCTACCCCAAGGGGGAAGAAGGGTGTGAGCCCTATTGTTTTTGTTTGTAAATCTCCCGTTGAATAATCATAATACTGATATTTACCTCATAGATGTTTTCATGTTAAATATCTTACCACATAAAATTATGTATCTTTTTTGTGATTGCAGTTCTGTTATATATATCTAGTATATCTTTGGTGCAAATTATGTAAATATCTATAAGCTCACATACCAACCTATTGTGTGATATATCTCTTTTAACTAAGATATATTTGAAAAATACAAAACGAGACATGCTATGTCATGTGAGTTAAATTTAAAAATGAGAACATAATCATAAACAATTAACTAAATGTGTATGCTATATTAAACTAATGAGGAAATTGCTATGCTAAAAATTAATCAAATGCATGACATATAAATATGTATAGTTGTAAGAGAATTCACTTAAAATATTATTATATTTATTTATAAATATAATATATAAGTGTGGCACAAGGTTCTCACTAATGGTTTTCACAACGGAAATCATATATATAAGTCAAAGGACCACATTATTTGGGTTCACAAGGTGGTTCCAAATAAGTGTTTTTAAATAAACTACAATACATAGAAACGTAAAATGCACATTGCATAATCAATTACATAAATTAAGGGATGGGGCTCTCTTAAAATGAGCACATATCCTAGCTCAACACTATCCATCCCTAAAAGTATGCTTTGTCCCTACGAAAATGTGCCCCAACATGATTTGGATATAGAAAGTAGGGAATAAAAAAAGATGAAGTGATAAATTAAGGTTCTATAATGCTTATGACATAAGCAAGGTATTAAAAGAGAGATTAAAAAGGACGGCATGCTAACTTATAATATGGAACTTGTAGACATCTTTAAAAGAATCTATACAATTGAAATTGAACTTATAAAAAAGTTGTGCCATGAAATAATACCAACTTTATGTCATACAAGAGCTCATTCTCAAAAGAAGAAATGAATGCCAACTAGCTTAATTACATTCAATTCCATGACTATGCTTAGGGCCAGCTGAATACCTACTCAAAATTTTATTTGTCATTCAAATGTTCGACATGAATAAATCGTTCCCTCTCAACTCATCATACTTTTAATAAAGTCTTAACAATAGACTCAATTTAACCTTCCATCTTCATTATTAGAAGCCTCTTTTTTAGTACAGAGGATCAATTAACAAGTCATCGGAGCATAAAATACATCTACTTCTACATGATGATTTTAGCATAGATGTTTAAGATATTTTCTATAATTCCAATTAGAAAATATTGAAACATTGTTGTTGAAGCTTGGTTTTTTTTGTTGTCTATTAGCTAGAGAGGGATTCACTAAACTATATTGTGTGTTTAATCTAGGTGAGTGTGGTGGATTGAATTACACACAATAGATCCAACTAGCATGGTAGTAATGCACATATAAATTCAAATGTAGACAACTTGAGATTATAGAAGATGTGTACAAAATCCATTAACATGTTTTTGTTGCATCCAATCATAATTTTCTTTTAACCATTATTGAACTAGCTTCTTCATTAAGGATAATCTTAGTTGGATAATTACGTCATGGTGGTGCACTGGTTTGTGGAGCAAGTTAGGTGTTGCTGAAGTTGTTTAATTTTTGGATGGATCTTTGAGAGATGTATCTTAAAGCAATTGACAATGTTAGAAAGATTCAAAATATGTGATTTTCTAATTTATAACACCCTCTTCCACTTTTTTGGCTACAACATCAATGAAAAATTGGAGTGTTCATTGACCATCGTTCGAAGTGCTCTTATTTGGATATGGGGGTTGAATCATAAATTCTTCAAGTGCATTACGATATTTTCATCCCAATATTTGGTGATAATATGTGTGATATCCTTGTTTGATAATACTTTCTTCTTCTCTTCTTAGTCTCTTCCAAAGTTCTAAACACTATCCTAAAGTGATTTATTGTTGTCAAATTGGTTTTGTGCTTCTAAGAGAATTTCCCAAAACTTTATATGCTATTGTTTGAAGGATGTATTCTTGAATTCCAACTTCTCATAAGCGTCTACTAATTTGGAAATGTTAGAAAATGAAATATCTAAACTAGATTTTCCAATATGTCTAAGGAATCCAAGGGGCTATATATCACAACATCATTAAGTACTTTATTAATGGTTATCTCTCAAATAGTCTAGAATCATGATGATTTTATATTTTATGCTTTAATTCATACCAACATTAGACATGAAGAGCAGGGGTGGGAAGGATCATTTTTTTATCTAGGAAGAAAAACAAACAACTCTTTTGCATGGGGGCTCGGAATCAAAATCAATAATGAAGCTGAGTGGTTGGCTCTCCTTCATGGATTAGAAATAAACTATAAATTAAAAATTCCTTATCTAATAGTTATTGGTGACTCCAAGCAGTTAATTCAGAAGATGCACTAAGGGTACACAATAGGCACTTCAAATTGTGGATGGATTTATAAGTGTATATCACATCTTAACAAACCTCCTTCGATAAGTTTTTATCATGTGAAAAGAGAAAACAATGGATTAACTGATAAGCTCACCAACACAGGCGTAAGAAATGAGCAAGGCATGGTTGTTTATGCTAATAATTCCATGGTAATCAAATATGTTCCCTAATTATGAAGGCCAAGGCTCTTTTTCATAGATATAAGAAGGCTAATTGGGAAGAACCTAGGATTTTGGGGGTGTTCCCCATCCCCACCTCCAAACCTTTCTCGCTCCCCAATTTGTGTGGGACACCTGGATTCTTTTGTGTCTGTGTAGACACCATTCTACATGGTAGGGATGAGACTTCTTGCCTAGGTTTTAAGTTCTTTGAACCTGTGGTCACTTCCCCATCAATTGTGTAGGCTTACACACTTGAAAGTAATTATTTTATGTTGGATTCAACAAGAAATATGATCTAGGAGGAATTGATCCAGTATCATTTCATGATGGTGGAGAAATACTGGAAGCGAGGGCACTCTGAAGTTAATAACCTATCAACGGAATGGGAGGATACCAGTAGGGCCAATGAGCTCTCCTTTTGTCATTTTTTTCAATTCCTTACTTTCAAAAGACCTCCTTCCGCTTCGGTTAATTGTGATTCTCATGGGAGTAAGGAGTAGTCAGTTGTAAATCCATCATAACTATCACTCGAGTTCACTATGACAAGTTGGACTGAGGTGTTTGCAATCATCACATCAAGCATGTAATATTTCAAGTAGAGATATTTAGGAAACCATATAAGTATCTAAGGACATCAAATACAACTCGTTGCAGCTATCCTGCTTGGATTCTCACATTGAAGATTTGGAGTGAAATATGAGGGAACTCTTGGCCTTAGTGGAAGAAATTAAAAAGGAGCTAAACAAGATGGCCAAGTTGAATCAATGCAGCCATTGCCAGGAGTCCCCTTATGAAGATGTTCCCTATGGAAAAAGTTTCATTCATTCAATCGGTGTATAGCCTCCCAGGAAAGCATGACTATAAGATTGTCTCATTTTCTACAGTCTGTTTTGTATGTTTTTCTACATATTTTTGTGTAACCAGTTTATTCAGGTATACTCCACCCAAGTTTTCGACAAGGATGGGAAGCCTGTGGGGAAAATTTGCAAGTATATAATAGCTTATGTAGAAGGGATTCTACCTCAAGCAGATTTAACTCTTATATTGTGGCTCTTTTTTGTATCTAAATAGTTGTGCACAACCTTTTTAATAGAATAGTTATTTCCCATTTTTGTTAAAAAAAAACATTGGACAAGAAGAGGAGGAGCCTTAATGGCATTGTTTGGAAAATTTGGTTTAAGGCAACAATGTCAACATTGAGACTATATTTGGGACATGCAATAATGTATATACCTCACTTTACGAAATAATAATCTGAAAACGAATTTTACAATGATATCTTAACCAAATGCCAAATTTGCATATGGGATCATCTTGCTTGTGGGACAAGGGACCCGCTTCACACAACTATTTTACTTCTTAGAAAATAGAGGTGTACATATCCTCCCTCCCTTTGGATTCAAACCTATGGCCTACTATTATGATGAGGCATTATCATTGGCCTCACTTGTGTAGTGCTACATTTGGGGACCACTTGGAAAAGAAGTGGGAACATTGTCATCTCTTGGAGGGAAGGAAATAGAATGGGGCTACAAAAGGCATGATTAGGATCAAATCCTTTTTTCATTGAGTAGGAGAAGAGGATTAGAGTGTGAGAATGGTGGTAGCATGGTCGATGTTTAGGAGGATTATGGAATTAGCCATGGTGGGGAATGGGGAAGTGGGAGTGTCAAATGAGAAAGGTTAGGGTTCTTGTTAACTTTTGCAAAGGGGGTAGTTTCATACTCAGTTCAAGCCTATAATGACTATAGAATCTCCTCTCAGATATCTAATATGTTCATCATTGAAGGAGTGGATGGCTTGTGTTGAATCTTAATGATTGCAGTATGTCAAGGGGGTATGTTATAATCATCTTGGGTGTGTATGGAAAGCTAAGACTACAAGCTTAGAAAAGAGTTTGAGGGTAGTTGGGTGGTGTGTGTCCTTTGGTAGGGGTTTTAGAACAATTAAGTTGATGGTAATCATATGGTTGGTGCATGCATCACAGTAGGGTGGAATTTGTACTTGAACCTAACTTGAATAATTGACATTATCCTTTACTATTAATAATTGCATCATTTATAACAATGATTTGGAGAAGAAAAGGTTACACAGATGCATATCTTGGTGTGCTCCCATAATGCCATGAACTTTGGTTTTGTGACGATGAAGGCATTTAAACTTTCAAATTTATTTTACCTCCTTTCTCTTCTTAGATAATAACATTATATGTAGTGATTCTTCCATTTGTCCCCATTAATAAGACATATTAGTGGAAGTATTTGTGAATATGAGAGGAAAAAGCTCTTCTGTTTACAATATGTTTATCCAAGGATCTAAGTGAAGTTAAAATGTTATTGTATATTTAAGTTAAAACATAGATCCCAAACATAAATAACTCAAAAATTGTAAATAATCTTTCGTAAATGAAAGAGTAATACTAGATTAATGTGTTAAATGACCCAAAGTCAAATATGATGAAACCAAAGAAATTTACACATCTATTTTATTAAAGAGAGGTAAATCAAAACAATGTTGCTCCTCCTCTAGCCTTATGGAATGGCCAAATTATATCTATACATTGTAAATTTGTAAGCTTTTACTTAGTTTTAAGTTAATCAAATATTTATTGAAAACAATAATTATATAAAATTGTATAAAATATATTAGTGAATATCATAATCTCAATTATCAAGTTTAAGTTTTTTTTCTTTAAATGTTTATTAATTTAAATATATTAAATTATGAATTTTTATTTATTTACTCATATCTTAGTAATACTTTTTAATTTTTTTATTTTTATTTTTAAATGCTTATTCATTTAAATAGATTAAATTATGAACTTTTTATTTATTTATTCATATCAGTCATAATTTTTAAAAATATAAAATTATTAACCGCATTCTTTTTCTTTGTTTAATAAAACACTAGTACAATACTATGAAATCTTATCTTCTTGTTAGTTGATTCTAGAAAAGTGTTAGAAATAGATAAGACCATGATGAAAAAACTATGCTAAATAGAATTTCGTCCTTAAAAAATATGAACCCAAAGTTACTTGTTGGGTATGACAATCATATATAATCATCACCATTTAATAGTACATAGTGCCATTTAATAGTACATAGTGTGATGGGCAGTTTCATTCCAAAATGGAGTGAAGTTTTGGTGTTATGTTATAAATATGCTAAAATTTAAATTACACTTTTTAATGGTTACAACTTGTTTTATGAACCCAAAATTTGGTCGAGGATGTTCACCTTCATTGCAAAGACACAATGGATTAAATTGTATTAATTTAAAATTGTTTTTCATTAAAGGAAATATGATAGTTAAATATTGTTAATTATGATTAATTATAATCAATTATTATTAATTATATTTAATCAAAATAAAACATACATTAAAATTAAATCAATTCAATAATTATGGTCAATTATCTTCAAACATGATAAACAATTATGTTTAATTATATGTATCTGAGCAACAATAGTCGAATATCATAAATATTTTAATATTAATTATATTGGTATTTTAATTTAGAATTACTAATCCTATCTATATGTGGATGGTCAACTAACCCAACCATGGCCCAAATACATTCATTTATGACATTCATTCATGTCATAAGTTAAAAACTTTTGAAAATGAGGGTTGGTATGTTAAGCATACTTAAAGAACAAAGGACATCCAACATGGTTAAAAAATATAGTTGTCCTTGTTCAACCATTCTCAAGTGTGGTCAAACATTGTCAAACATGATTAATAAAAATATATGGAAAATAATGCTAATCAAAATATATCAAACAAATTTAATTATGTGGCTTTGATAGTCTTAAGCACAATTTTAAAAGGAAGTAGTCTAACCATGGTACAATTTGAATATTTTTTAGATAATTTTTATTAATCCACCAAAATTTCGAAGAATTGTTTTTTAAAGATATCAATAATTGAGATTGTAGAATCTAAGTACCAAAACAGTATTTAAGGAAATAAATCTATTTATACATTCAAAAATACAATTTCAATAATTAAAATGTACAATTTACTCATAATAAACAAGTGATATAACATTTAAACTAAGAGATTGTACATAAGGAAACACGTTAATAATCGAAGACCCACATGCATCAAAGCCCACCAGTGGGTTATTTTAGGGGGAGTAGTTTTTATTGGATAAGTGTGACAAGTCAACTATAGTTTATGGATATGAACATGTGATAGGTTTCTCTCTACCAATTTGATAAGTGAGTTATGATGGGTTTTGCCATCTTATATAAAAAAGCATTTAAACAACGTAAAATCTTACCGATACTATTAAACGTTTGGCCTTCATATTCCATGAGAACATGTGCCCGATTGTCCCCAACACGCTTTAGACCCGAGTCCACTAAGATTTAGTGATCAAATTTGAAGTATGGACCTTAATTTCATTTTGAAGGGCATATATTCTTCTAGCCTTTCAAAGATTAAATGCCCCATATATATATATATAATTGCAATTTAATTGAAAAGTATAAATGAGCTAAACCCTTAAAAAAATCCAAAACAAAAAATATTGTCATTCCAAAATTTTACAATCTTAAACAATTAAACACTCTCTACATGAAAATATGATAATTTTTTAATAAAACCTAAGAAATAAACAATTTTTTCTTTCAAATTAGTAAGGTCCATAGAATTATATTATATAAATGAGCACACTAAAAAAAGGAAAACACATTTTTGTTCCATTCATTTGATAATATTCAAATTTATTTGAACTTATATTGCTAATAGCATCAATCTATTTGTCTAATAGAAGAGGATTTCTAGTTTTCATACATCATAAATAACATTCCAATCTACCTCATTTAGAGCATGAGGTGTATAGAGAGAGAAACATTAACGTATCCAATATCTCTAATGAAAATCTTGATCTTATTTAGATCTAATTTACATAAATTGTATTGTGGAATTAATTTAAAACTTCAACCCATCTTTTAAGGAGTCTTATATGTTTTATTCCTTTTTATCATTTATAGAATGTATTGTTTTTTATCACTAATAGAATTAGACATAAGTCTTCTTAACATAAATATATGTTTCTTATAAACTCATAACTTCAAATCTATCTCACTAAAAAGCATTGCACTTCAAATTTATCTCACTAAAAAGCATTTCAATAGAGGCCACTTTTTTAACTATTCTTGAAATACCGCAAAGCACTTCGGTGAAGAAGAGTAGTAACTACAGAAAAATCAAATGGAAAAATAAATTTCATATTCAAATCTATCTCATTTTAACAATGCTAACTAAATATTTAGACTTCACAAAACTTGTACATATTGAAAGATTAAAATTTATTTAGACTTCACAAAACTTGTACATATCGAAAGATTAAAATTTAAAAATCGTTTGCTTATTATCATAGAATATGAATAAATACCAGTGTAAATACTTGTCTTTGATCAGCCAAACTCCAATGGAGGGGAATCAAGAATAAGTGCATGCATGCCGAGGAGATTTATGCATCCAATGAGTCTTGAAACTTGTGAGTTTTACAATTGATTCTCCACTAGTCTTCCTTATAAATAGAATCTGAGAACACTAAAAAAACTTGTCAAAGGTGGGCTTTGGGAAGGTTTGAGGCTTAAGCAATCAATAACATAGGCTTTGAGAATGAAATCCTTAAGTAAATTTACTACAGTGAGTTAGAGACCAACCTAGAGTCAATAAATCCACACATAGGGAGTCAATAATCTATAAATATATCTTAATTTATTTATGCACTCCTATTTTCAATGATATTTTATTGTTATTATACATTCATGTGTAGGTGTTGTGATTATGCATTTGGATTTGCAAAGATTTAAAACCCTCTACTTCTCTAGCAATAACTTTATCTATTTGTATATCTTGAAAAAAATGGATTACAGAACCTTGTCATAAAATTCATGACGTTTTGTGCAAAGGAATTTATAATAATAATAATATTATTATTATTATTAATATATTTTTAAGGTTATAGCCAAGTGAGACACCCATTTGGTTTATGAGATCCCCTTGTTTGTGGGAAGCTCCCTGGACACAACAATTTGATTGGTAAAACCTATGAAAATGAACATACCTTACCTCCCTCTGAATTTAAACCTATAATCAATAAGCCTATTGTTATCAAGTATTTTTACGACTTTTAGAAAATTGAAACATTAAACAATTTGTGTCAAATCATTGCAATAAAATTTTTGTTGAAATTAGTTGATGTTAATTAGAAAGTAGGGACCATTTGATTTTAAACACATTGTCCTAAAATTGAAATTCATATTCATAAGTAATTTAAAAAGTTGTCTTTTCTTTGCTATAAATTATGACTTTTAAATTAAAATGGTAAAATTAGAATTTTAATTTTTTTAAAGGTAATTTTAACTTTACACTTTTGAAACATGGTAGAAGAGCTGGACAGGGTTTGAATGCTGTCGGGATTCATCGTTTCGTTGCTCATGCAGAGGAGATAACCATGGAATATTGGTGTGCCGTGCACGGGACTGGGACCGGACCGGATTGGGTCACGGGCCGCCAATGCTATTGCTATCTATCATCATCCTTCTTGTTGGGAAACGGCATTTAATGTTTTCATAGGGAGTTCGTACTATACATAGGCAAAATGCAATATTTAATGTTTGCACAGCGTGTTAGTCAAAGGAGGTGGCGGGCAGAGGTGGGCCACACTGTCGGGGCTCTGCCTCCCAAGTGCCACTTTGGAGTTTTTATTCCATTAAATTCATCATTTGGCGTTACGGAAACTCGTCTAAAGTCGTCTTTTGGTAATTTCTTTCGATAGAATCTAGATTCCTCACAGCGGCGGGGCGGGCCCCACATCCGCTGCTGCTATCCCGTGGGCCGTGAATTTGGCAGATGCATGGCGGGACCCGTAGGACTGAACGGCACTGTGCCGCGCACGCGGTGAACGAATATAATCCCCGTTTCGCTGTCGCTGTTGGTTGGGGTACGTGGCAGCCTCGCAGGTATTACAATCATTATCCGACTCATCACTCGTTTCACTT
The DNA here is from genome assembly GCA_001517045.1 of Pseudotsuga menziesii. Classification (NCBI taxonomy): domain Eukaryota; kingdom Viridiplantae; phylum Streptophyta; class Pinopsida; order Pinales; family Pinaceae; genus Pseudotsuga; species Pseudotsuga menziesii. The sequence continues at coordinate 229,545 of LPNX010390938.1, forward strand.
TTTCCTTTCATAGTGAAGTGAAGGTTGTTCACCTCCCTTGTCACGCCACCCTCTCATTTTTGTGATACTTTCCCACCACCTTGACACCCACGTGGTCACACATGAATGAACGAGACCAAAGTTTCTGTGGGTCTAATTATATTAAAAAAGTTGGAAGCCAATTTTTTCAGTCTGAAACCTTAAAAAAATTGATAAAAAACTATAATTTAAATCACATTAGGTGGCCCTGGTAGACGGGTCGAACTTCGAAGCCAGTGCCACCCATGTACAGCAATGAGTGTTTAATCTCCAACCGACCCATATGTGACAATCGGTTTGGAGTCATTTTTCATCCACCACTTTGTATCAGAGTTGGTCTGCCACTTTGGTACTTGCATTGCCTATCCTTTTCACGGAGTTTTATTTATTTAACAATGTATTGGAAATACAGGTCAAAGCATTTCTTCTAATGTCCAACAAAAGTAGGTGTCTAATTAATTAGGTCTGTATTAAAAGAACGAAGTTAGGTTATAACATAATCATTTTATTATTTGTAATAATAAAAAAACTTTTCCAACTAAATAAATATTAAATTTATGGTTGAACATAAGTATTGATTCCAATTTACTTTCGTGTAATAAAAAAATTATAAATGTATTGATATTTCAGGCGAAAGTTTTAAAGTTTAAATTTTAACTTTTTGTCCTTTGATATGAGGTACTTTAATTGTTTTTAAAAACATTGAATAACATTTTAATAAAGCTTTTATTATAAAATTTAATAAAGATTTAAATCTCTCCCATATTACAATGTACTAGTGTGATTCTCAATCTATATAATGTACTTGTATGATTCCAATCTATCTTTACATAATATTTGTATCATATTATATGAACTAGAGTGTATAACTTTTCATCAATCAACACAAATATTTAGATATTAAAAATATTAAGAAATTAATTAATTTTTTATAATATAAATATTTTTGGAAATTATATTTTAAAATTATTTAAAATTTAATCAAATAAAATAATATTAACTTTAAATGATATTATTAGTATTTTTATGAAAATAACTCTCTAGTTTGATGGAGAGCATTTCAAAAAATTTCAAAAGTGCATAAGAGATTGTGAGAGGAGAAAGCACATAAAAGTATGAAAAAAATGAATTTGTAATGAATTGAGAATGGACAATGACTTTAATTAGCTTCAATTTAAGCATGCTAGAAAAGCACATAACAATTAAAGAAACACTTTGGAGGATGATTTTAGTGAAACACACTAATGAACATGCAAAATTGAAACACTTTGGAGGATGATTTTAGTGAAACAAACTAATGAACATGCAAAATTGAAAGTGGCATGTGAGAAAAATTGAATAATCAAATATTGATTTAAAATGTTTGAATTTTTTTTATAATTGTGTAGATAGGCACTTTACAGCCTAGTATGGGGGAGATCTTGTAACATTACGTAAAGTATTTTTATTAATAAAAAATAAATTTTCTAATAAAAAATAAATTCTCTAATTATAGGCCAAAATAAATGTCGGCCACAAAAACAATTTAATATGAGGGAGATGTTGTAATCTTCCTACTTAACAAAACAATAAAAAAGTAAAAATTTAATTATCCGTAAAAAAAATATGTGCGTTGCTAAAAAAAACACAATATGGGGGAGATGTTGTAATGTTCCTACCTAACAAAATAATAAAAAATAACAAATTGAATTATCCGCAAAAAAATGTTGGCCTTGCACATGGTTTTAAAACCATGTGCAAGGCCTTCTAAACCATGTGCAAGGCCTTCTAAATAGCACATGGTTTTATACATGGTTTAGGAGAGCCTTGCACATGGTTTAAACACAATATGGGGGAGATGTTGTAATGTTCCTACCTAACAAAATAATAAAAAATAATAAATTGAATTATCCGCAAAAAAATGTTGGCCTTGCACATGGTTTTAAAACCATGTGCAAGGCCTTCTAAACCATGTGCAAGGCCTTCTAAATAGCACATGGTTTTATACATGGTTTAGGAGAGCCTTGCACATGGTTTAAACACAATATGGGGGAGATGTTGTAATGTTCCTACCTAACAAAATAATAAAAAATAATAAATTGAATTATCCGCAAAAAAATGTTGGCCTTGCACATGGTTTTAAAACCATGTGCAAGGCCTTCTAAACCATGTGCAAGGCCTTCTAAATAGCACATGGTTTTATACATGGTTTAGGAGAGCCTTGCACATGGTTTAAACACAATATGGGGGAGATGTTGTAATGTTCCTACCTAACAAAATAATAAAAAATAATAAATTGAATTATCCGCAAAAAAATGTTGGCCTTGCACATGGTTTAAACACAATATGGGGGAGATGTTGTAATGTTCCTACCTAACAAAATAATAAAAAATAATAAATTGAATTATCCGCAAAAAAATGTTGGCCTTGCACATGGTTTTAAAACCATGTGCAAGGCCTTCTAAACAACATATGGTTTTATACATGGTTTAGGAGGGCCTTGCACATGGCCTCCTAAATAACCCATGGTTTTATTGTACATGGTTTAGGAGGACCTTGCAAATGGTTTTAAGACGGTGTGCAAAGCCTCTTAAACAACCCATGGTTGTAGGAGGGCCTTGCATATGGTTTTAAAACCATGTATGGGGAAATGTTGTAATGTTGGTTCCTAACAAAATAAAAAATAATAAAAAATATTATATGTTAGTCATAAATAATATTAAATATTAATAATAAAAATATTATCTGTGGACCTTCAATAAAAAAAATTTGTCTTTTGGTTTGAATCAAATCAATAGATACCTAAGAAGAGGTTTCCACCTCGATACATTTGATCCATCTCGACGCTTGATAGAGCTTAGGAATTGGATCTACGTTAATGTAGGTTTATCAATTAAATTTACTAATTGACATTTAATTAAAACTTATTTTAATACAATAAACAAAATATTTATATTTTTAACAATTTCGATGAAGAGTGTTTTCATTATTAAGAAAACACCATATAAGATTGCTAAAACTTATTTTGATATAACAAACAAAATATTTATATTTCTAACAATTTCAAAATTGAAGAGTATTTTCATTATTAAAAAAACACCATATAATATTGTTAAAACTTATTTTGATATAACAAACAAAATATATTTCTAACAATTTTGATTAAAAGTGTTCTCATTATTAAGAAAACACCATATAATATAGAGATTGTCTTCATTTATTATAAAAGGTAAAAAAACACCATATAATATAAAGATTATCTTCATTTAGTCTAAAAGATATTAGATTCCATATGCATATTTTCTTCTTATACAATTTTCTTAGACAAACCTTCTCATAAACCTGAAAATAATCAATAAACAAAAACACTAACTCCAAGTCAACTAAATATCTTTTTTCTATTTTACTTTCTTTAATTTTTTATTTTATTTAATATCATCTTAACTTTGTATTTCTTTTTTTACCTATATTTAAATTTCATTCTTCTAAAAGTAAGTTTATAGAAATTGTAACGTCCCCAACCCTTCGACCGGCGAAGAGGACGCTACCATAATACTATCTACCCGGGCAACTAGCCCCATGAACATACAACGATAAAAATTGAAATGCATTGAAGTAAAACATGCAGAGATGCATACTTATTTATCATACAATGGAAGCAACTACATTCCATTCAAGCATTCAACACATTTTAGCATGTTCATCATAATTCACATAAACAATACAATTGCATGGGTAATTACACAAGAATACTTATCTTTGAATGAAGCTCCCTGCAACCAACTATGCCGCTGCAACGTTCCACCCAACCATAGGCTAGTGTGCTCATCAATATCTCAACATCACTGCCACCCCCGAGCTGGGCATGATTCCCCAAGAGAAAGGAAAACTAAGTAGGCTCACACATAGCCAAAGATATGTCAGAACTCAGTTAAGCCAAAGCTAGGTTTGGGTTTATCAGACTACCAAGGGGACACAACAACACATAACCAAGCCAACAAGTTGGGTTTATCAGGTTATCAGGAGATGGAAGCACTGTCTGCTAAGCTAGTGGGCTCACTGAAGAGCTAAGGATGCCTACACCAGAACTAGCTTGACTCCTAAGACATCCACACACACCCAACACAAAGAATCATTTCATTCTTTGTTGCACAGTCCCTCAGGCCATGACTTCCCTTCCAGTGCTATTCAGAGGGTGTAGAGAAGAGAGCCATCCCTCTAGCTCTGTCTATGAGGCTCCTGCAAAACACTAGGTTTGTCAAGCAGACTCCTTTCAACTCCTACACTGTCCAAAGACCAATTGGATACACAACAATATACACCATTTTTGGGTTGAGGAAAATAGTTCAGCCACAAAATTAATTGACGAGGAGGGTAGGAACAACCCCTGACAACAATTCGATTTCCTAGGGACGTTTTGGCCCTAACGTGGCCAAAAATAGAATCAACAACAACTCCCAAGAGGATGTGGTCTCTCCTCTAAATCGTCGGGAAACACAAAAATGATTTTCAGCTTGGAAAACATTGGGGAAATGCAATAGAAACCTTGGGGAAGAAAAACAACCACAAGAACATCACAAAAACGAAATTCTCAGCCTCCAGAAAAATGAAGAAATACTGCCCACGAGAGGAAGAAATACACAACAAATCTCAAAATCATGGATTTCACACTCAGCAAATTCCCAGCCACTTGAGGGAGCCCCAATGTGGGTAAATGATAGTGATAAAAACGCCCAGGAGTCCAAATCGTGAAGGAAGAACATACAACCAGCAAAATTGTGGAGGTGAAAAAACAACTCCCAAGCTTTCCCTGTGTGAGCGAAATGAAGAACATGGGTGTATGGCAGAATGGCCTACATTTTTGGGCATTTTCCTTGCTAAGGAAGTCAGAACACGTTTTTCAAAAATGGGTCCTCTGCCCAATTCAAATTTATGCCCATACTCTCCCCACTCCATGCAATAACTAACTCAACCACATCCTGACAGAATTAAATGATCGGGTGAATGAGACAAGAAAGATAGTTGACTGTTTCATGGGTTCTCCCTTTGACATTTACCTTTTCCCCATTGGTCCCAAAGGTTAAATATTTCCCCCTCCTTATCCTTAGGAAAATCATGCCCCCATCTCTTTTAATGTTGCATAGACATAGCTGGTTGTGGGTATTTTAATTAAAATGCATATTTACATGATCCAAAAAATTATAATGTGTCGGCTAGCACAAAATACCATCGGCAACGATTTTAATCGTTGAAACATTAAACGATAAATTGGTGGTGGAGATTTTACCTTTAGATCCACACCACGAGTAATTACAATATATACATCATATACATTTTTAATGCAAACAGGATCAAAACGAAGGTGTTACAAAAATCTTTTTTTATAACTATAACCTCATAGTAAATATTTAATAAATTTAAAAATAACTTTAATCGATATATATTTTTATTTCATTATTTTAATTTTTCTTTTATTATTATTTAATTTATTTTATTATTTTTTTCTTTTTTCCACTTCTTTATATCTATATTACACTATAGTTTTTTATTTTTAAAAGTATATATCTATATCACTTTTCGTTTTATCATTTCTTTTTTAATATTTCATTTCATTGACCACTTTTTCATTTCACTACATCCAACTCTTCACACTATTGAATTTATTTCAAACGGAGATCCACTACTTGAACTCGTTTGATTAAAGAGGAGATCCCACAACTTAAAGTATCCTCTAGTCCTAGGGTTTGAAACAAACGAAACATACATTTATAGAAATGCAATGGAATCTTTAAAAGGAGTAAACTTTCTACTTATATCGATCGGACGACCAGCAACGCGTGATGTGAAAGCTCACATGAACCAGATTGTCCGATCGATGCAAATAGTCAAGTAAAAAGTTTACTCCCTTCAAAAATGCAAAATACAAAAGAAGCTAATTTTGACAAGAGAACTTACTCTTTTTCCATGAAGCGATGTGATTGCTCCATTTTGGCATAATCTTTATGCAATAAAAACTTAATAAAAACTTACTTTTCTTTATATGAAGTGATGTAATATGGAAATAAATGAACGACAAAGTTATACTTATTTATAACATGTTTTTAGGGTGAGAGTTTGATTAGATGGTTAAGAAGGGGTTGTGATATTCGCTATCAATTAATTCATTCATACTGTCATATAATTTTGTTTTATTAAACAACGAATTTATCGTGGTTGTTAAGATGGGATAAGTGTGGTATTACTTATACAATTATCTCTCAATAGAGGTAATAGATGCTATACATTTAAGGTAACAAATGCTTGATAATTAAGTTGAAGTTGAGAGGAAGCGCGTTGATAATTACTTTCATCATAACTTCAATTAATTTTAGGAATGTTATATCGTTTTTATTTAATATAGTTCATCCCAAGATGATGGTCATCTAGTGTTACTAGAAAAATATAACTGTGAATAGTCTTTATTTTTCAAGTTTAAATTCAAGAATATTTCAAAAGTTCTTGCATAAGAATATAATATAGGAAACATGACACAAGGAAGTGTGATAATAAAGACTGTGTAGTAGTTTGAGAGTGCGCAACAACACCATGCAATGTATTATAGTTTAAGTACAAGGAAGAGAGCACATAACGATTGAAAGGACACATTAAGGATGATACCAAGAAAAAGCATGATAGTGAGTGTACACATTGAGCACAACCAAGAGTATGTAGGATTAGAATGCGAGAAAAATAAGAAGATTGAACTAGAACAAGGTGGTCCAAAAGGTAATCAAATAGTAAGGAATACATTTGGATTTCCCAAAGGAAGTCAAAGAAGAAGTTAAGGATTCAACCATGCAAAATAAATTTGTTGATAGCCAGGATTTAGTTTGTTGGTTTAGAGAGAGAGAGAGGAAATTGAGTCATAGATTATGAAGTTGCAAAGATCTAGTTATAAGAAGAAAGCATGTTAAGAGGTTGAATTTCTAACTTCTAGTCTATGTGCTATTATATAATAATAATGAGTAGACATTGCTTGTGGCATATGGTCTAGTTTTGTAGTGTTGTGCATAAAAATTGAATAGGTACTTGTTTACCTTACTATATGGTTTATCAAATTAAATATTACAAGTCATTATGCAACAAAGAAGGTAAATTGAACACACCACACCTCCACCATGGCAATTTGTTGTATTTGTACAATGTGTTTATTTATTAACTTAAAAGAAAAATATCACAAAAAGTTCCCTTTATTTTTAATATGATGTTTCACCTTAAAACCACACACACATAAACATTTTATACAAAAAATGAGACAAGAAATATGCTACCACTAGTATTATCTAGAAACTTGTAGGAACCCATTGTGATAGCCCAGTTTTGACCCTGTTCAATTTAGTGAAGATTAGGATCCTCAAGCCTAAATGAATTCAATGGAGAATGAAGGTTGTAGAAGAGAGAGGCAATTCAATGTAAATTGATCAATAGATTCATGGAAAAATTACACACACATGAGACAAAATTTGGTCACCATAACATTAAATGAATAATCATCAACCTCTCTATAATACAATGGTGTTACAATAGGAATAATTCAAATGCCATAGGTAGGATTTGAATTCACCAACTTGGTCTAAATCCGGTGCTAACTCAGTGTGGGAAAATCACCACTAGAGCTCACTAATGCAACTCTAGTCAACTGAATTAGTTCACAATGATTTAACTGATCTAAGAAGGTGAGTAAACGCGCCACACCTCCCTTAAATCATGCAAACTGGCGCTAGGGTGACTGAAAGTGAACTAAGTGATGCGAATCAAAGCATAGTTGAACATGACTGAATAACTACTAGGGTCAACTGCTGAAGACTATTGGTGGCACTTAGATTGGGTTCCTAAATTATAGGGATTGGTCTTTAGAGCTACAAAACTCATGGAGAATGGCACATTGAGTGTTAGGTGGCCCCCGGGTGAGTCCCTCATGGCACTAGTGAAGTGGAAATACTCTCCTAACCTAGGAAAAGCTAATTAAGAATATGGTGGTAAAGGGAGGATTAATTAATAATCATAACGCCCCCCTTAATCATAACTTGGTCAAAATGGGCTCTAGAAACTAAGAACAAAGGTCACCCATACAATTTAAATGAAAAGATGATTTCTTAACAAACCGAGGAAATGAGGAAAAGCTCATGGGAAAATCGTCCCTCAAACTAAGTAGGAAAACTATGAACAATAACTGAATCAAGCCTTCACACCAAGAAGAGATCTAAGATAGACAAATCTGTTTTCAATGAAATACTTGGTGAATATGTCTGCGATTCGATTGTCTTTAGGGAAGTAGTGTAGGATGATAAACTTACTATGCACTAGTTCTTGAATGTAGTGCATGTGGACTTCAAAGTGCTTGGTCTACTTCTTCTAAACTGAATCACTGGATATCTTAATTGCACTTTGATTATCACAAAAGAGGTCTATTGAAGGAGAAGTGTTAATTCCAAACTATGTCAGAATCCCATGTAGCAAAACTTCCTGAATAACTACATTCATACCCCCCCGATACTCTGCTTTAGCTAAAGAGAGAGCTACTTGCTGCTTGCTTCTTGCTTGACCAACAGATTGGTCTAGATCCCAACATGAACACAAATCCTGATGTAGATTTCATGTGAGTACTAATACCATCCCGGTTTGAATCAATAAAGCCAATCAGATCTAGTTATGCACCAGTAGAACAGTGGATCCCAAACTCCCTCATACCTTGCACATAATGCAATATCCACTTTGTTGCTTTCCAATGCATCTCATGTGGTTCCTGCATGAATTTGAAAACAACACTCACATCATAATATAAATCTAGTCTCGAATGGGTCATGTACAATAGGTTACCAATAAGTTATCTGTAGAGTGTGCTATCAACTAGTGGTGTGGAACCACCTTCTTCCAACTTGATTCCAGATAGGAAGGGGAAGGGTGTTTCTTTACAATCAGTCATGTGGAATATTTTGAGCAAATATCTAATGTATCTGGACTATGTAATCATGATCCCTGAGGACCTTTTATTCACCTCAAGGATAATAAACTTCCTTAACATTCCTAGATCAATCATGGAGAACGCTTCGCTCAATGCTAACTTGTTTCCTCTCAATCCAACAACTGAGCCACTAGTAATGAGCAAGTCATCCACATATAGAACAATCAAGAGTAAGAAGCCCCCTTTCCATTGAATGTAGAAATTATAGCCAAACTTGCACCTCTCAAATTTCTGTGACATTAGGAAGGAATCCATCTTAGCATACCATGCCATTAGGGCTTGCTTGAGCCCATAGAGAGATTTCCTAAGTTTGCAAACTAAGGAGGAATCTACACTATACCCCTTAGGCTATCTCATATAGATCTCTTCTTCCAGTTTACCATGAAGGAAGGCACTTTTCACATCCATGTGATGTACCTCCCACCTATTCAAAGCTGTAATGGCCACAAATGTTGATGTGTTTGTAACTTCGAAAGATATTCTGATGTATATTATCATTGTATGTTGTTATACCCCCATTGGAGATGTATTTACCTCCTTGCGGGATTTCTTAATTGTGTCTGGGTCTTGAGGTACAACCTTCGTTGTAAGTCAAGGAAATAGTCCCCAGTGTAACATCATGTAATGTGTATTTGGAGTCTCTCTGGGAGAAGTCGGCCCTGTTAGGGAATACAAGTGGGCACCAGTCTTATGTTTGGTTAGTCACTTGAAAGGTATAAATAGGGAGGCAGTCTCCCTCATTTATACACACATCACACTCTCAAGTTCGCATGAGAGAGAAAGAGAGACAAAGGGAGGAGAGATAGATAGCTCCTGAATAATTCTTAATACTACTTTTGATCATCTTACTATTCTGAGGAAGTTTGCAGGGTTTTCTCCTTTATGGTTTCCCCAGTGAAAATCTTTGTGTATTGTGTGAACACTCACTAGTGATACAAGGGCGTGAGTATGCAAGCTTTTCATACACGTATTCTTGATATTTCAAATTACAGATAATGTGGACATAATAGTACAAATCCATACATCATATATTTCTTCCCCATCATCATAAAAATCATATAAATTTCCTCATACAAATATGATATATATCTACTTCAGTATTGAATCCAAATCCATGAAAACTAGTTATTCAAGAGCATGGGGAATGCGATCCTTTCATACATATATTTATGATATTTTGATTTACATAGAATATGTAGATCATATTATAGAGAAATGAATCATGTCTCAAATCTTGGTCATCAACTATCCTCAGCAAGGCGCAAGAATCACTCCCACAAGTGCGCCATCAAATGAGAGTGTGGGGGAATGGAGAAGAAGGAATGAGAGAATGGGGAGATAGATGAGAATTTGACTATATGGACCTTCAACATGTAAATAAAAATCCTTCATTAAGCTCCTATGAGAGGTATGAATGGCCTCTCCATCAACCAACTTGGAAAGGAATCCAACTCCCTCGAAATTGGTTCACAAGTAGGGAGAGTGAACACTCACCGTGCAATGGAAAAGCAAAAGCACTCCAAAATGACAAAGGCCAATTGAAAAATGATCAAAAGCTACTATCATTCCTCAAGAAATCCTTTTACTAACTTCATGAGGCCTCCTAAGGTTGAATTTACCTTCATGAGCTTCCTCCAACTCATCTTAGTGGTTTAGTAACTCTCATGACACTTGTCTTCCTCTTCATGCTCCAATTATTTCCCCAATTCGAATGGATCCCTATAAATCCAAAATTCGACCTATTGGTGGCTATTTTTAGACTTGACATGTAGAATTTTTCATATGCCATTAATCAGTTCTGAATTTGTCATACTTGTCATAGAATCTTCCATCATTTGTTGTCATAGAGTGCATAGAAACTCCTTCCAAGTGGAACACATTGTATTCTAGTCTCATCCTCTTCCATGGGAGTGACCCTCCTTAAATTTTTTTAATTCCTTAGCTCAATATATGATGTTTGACACAACATAACCATCCAATAATATTACATTACACATTTTTTTAAATTTGGATGAATATCATGCCAAGTGTGCGGGGAATCTAGTCACCCAAAGGCTCCACAAGATTCCAAGTGTCTTCATGAACTGATGCCACCTTATTTTTTTAGAATTTACCATTTTTGTTACCCAATTAAATGTGAACATGGTAAACTAAAGTACTTTTGGATCCCATATTGCCTTATTACAAAATTTATGTCTCCATCTCAACCTAGGGAACTAGTAGGTTGGTGAAACATTATTTGCAAATAGGATTATTTGGAAATTATTTAATTGGGGACATGACAAATACTCCCCACTCATGATTTATTATCCTCAATCAATTCCAAGTTTGTATTCTGCAATATTTTTCATATTCCCAAGTGGCATCCTCATTTGGTACTCCTTCCTTTGCACCAAGTGCTCTGTTATGATTCTTCTCATTAATTTTCTTTAGTTGCAATTTTAGTAGTGGCACTCACGTACTGCAATTTTGTGTTCCCAAAAGTAAAGAGATGTGAATTGTGCATATTGATATATCCTGTAACATCACCACCAACACCAAAATGATTAATCAAATCCATAAAAAACCAAATTTTCACAAATAATCTTTACCTCCATATTTTGGAAACATTTTCTGAACTTTCACCCCTTTTTTTCTTCTGTATAATTCTTTGAACTTGGTACTGAGTTACCAAACTTTGAGTTTATTAATATTCCAATAAAATCTCAGAGAGGAACCACCATGCTTGTTGTTTCACTACTCTTATTACAATCATCTTTTCAAGTGGTGAATAAATCTCCAATGCTGCTTGTTGCCCCCACAATTTAAACCAATGAGACCAAAAATGATCCCAGGGTCCCATATGATCCTAATACATGCATGGTGTGAAATGTCTATGATGAAATTCCATGAAAACCAAGCATGTGAAAATTGAATCCATCTCTCAAAAGTTATCCCACGTAGGAAACTGGAACACTTTTATGTAAATATGAACTCAAATAACTAAAGCTTGGTTTGCTTTCTCAAACCAACAACCAAACTGCTACTCCAAGTGAGATGAAACCAAGCAATTCCAAGATCCCATTGCTGGCATTGCACCCTTCCAAACATCATGATTACAAAATATAGATCATCAAAGTACATAATGACATCATACAAATGTACATCAAGAAGGTACATCATCAAAGAATTATGAAAGTGTTTGTACATCCAAGTAAGCAGATCACCATGTGGCCCAAACAAGCATCAAGTATTATTTCAGATCTACCCCAATGACATAGGTGAGGATCCTATGTCCCATAATGCTGCTCCAAAAATATATAATGTGCACCATTATAATCAGCCATGTGTTCTTTAATCCAATAAGTGAATGAAGAACCTCCACAAAAATATGAACCAAATAAGGAGCAAAGAAAACATGAAGATTTCAAGTGGATCAAAAAAGTCTCATCAATACACCCATGAATATGTATATCATCATGAAATAACAGAGTATGTTGCTTCCAACAATAATGGGCTTCAATCATATATATCTTCACCCAAGTGTGGGATGAAGTTCCTACAACATCAAATGGACTAGGTAAGGAGCAAGGAAAGTCATGAGTCTCCAAGTGACTCAAGTGAATACCATAGGTGCATCCATGTAGATGTGTATCATCATAATGTAACAATGGATGTTTATGCAAATGTAAATAATATGGTTCTCTAATCAAGTCATCATCAAAAGGATATATAGGATTTTCATACTCCTCATGTGGAAGCATTAAAAATAAACCTTTCACTGATACTTCATTAGGCTGAATGCTGCAAAATATGGAAGTGTAGGATGTAGGAGAAAGAACCAACTCACCTAAAGGATTATAAAGTGAAAATTTTTCATCATGTGAAGCCTCCATATGGGTAGGAACATGCACCTCCCTCAAAAATGCAAAAAATTCCTCATAGGCTGGTTCCAAGGTAGTGGAATCATGCACTTCTTCAAAAAGTGTGCAACCATTTTCAAGAGGAAACTCAAGTTCCTCTTCCACCAAATAAAGTGATTGGATCTCATAAAGGTCATATTAAAACACATCAAGAACCTGCAATTTTTCATGTCTCTCATGATCCCTCATGTCATGAGAATCCTACAAGCAATCTACCATATGAAAATTTGAAACATAGGAGGAAGAACAAGTATCTTGCAACCTATTAAGAAGTTGCTCATTTTTATTTTTGAGCCTATGGATATCCTCATTATTATTCAAGTATGCTTCATGTAACCATTCATTAAGCTCAACCAAATTTTTTCTATAAAAAACCAAAGACATGAAATTACCTCTGATTATGCACATTGCTCTTTGAATACTCTCCATGTCTTCAAGGAAGGATGGCTCCTCCAATGAAGAAACTTTTCAACAAGAATTTGATACCAATGATTCAATGTCATTGAGTATGCTAAGGGCCTCATGGATATTCATTTCACTCATATTCAAGGACCCTTTAAGAAAAGGAGGTTCTTGTTGAGGAACCTCCTCTTCATCTTTCTTCTTGATTTGATCAACTTCTTGAAGCTCAAGCGGTGATGGGGAAGTTGGCCTTGGTTCTTCATTAGCTGCTACAATGTCTTCATATTTATGCTTATGATAAATTTTTCTTGCAGCAGCATTATCAAATCTGATCTCTATGTCACCAACATAGATTTGTGATCGCCCATCAATAGGTACTTCTTCATAGTTCAAGCATCCATTAGTATATGTCGTTTGGTCCATCTCCACAGTAGAATGTGTTTTACAATGATATTCAATAGTTTCAAGGTACTCTTCTTCATTCTCATGTGATGTTTCCTCATATTTTTCAAAGTATTTTGGGAGTGAATTTCTATCCTCTTGATGTAATGTTTTTTCTGCTTCACCACCCACAGAAATTGGTAGCTCCATGGTCTCCTCCATACTTGTGCATTGTTGATTATTTATTAATGAGTTCTCATTTTCCTTCTTGTACAAAAATGCATACTTGAGAAGATACTCTTGGAAATAATACCTTTCACGGATATCCTATCTCAAAGTTTGATACCTCTGGTATCATGACTCAATATCTTTGGTTGTAATTTCTTCTTCCCTTAGCGAGGGAGGAAGGAAAGTGGGCTTGGTGGGTAGATTATGAAATCAAGAAATATCTGAAATTTTTTATTCAATGCATGTTATTAATTCATAGGTTCAAGGACCATGCTTTGATACCACAGTAATGTCCCTTTTTGGAAATTTTGGAGAAAAGTGCAATTCGGGCAAAATTTGAGCTAAACTGGTCATGACTCTAGGGGGTTCCAACTTTCACCAAATGGTCCTGAATTTGAAAGGAGATGGTATGGTGAGTCTTAATACATCCCAAGGTGTTTTATGGATACTTTTTATCATACTTTAGACCCCTTCAAACTTGTTTGGGGCTAATGAAAAAATACCAAAATTACTAGGAAATTGTGTTCAAATCCCCCCAAGGGTGATGGCCAAACTAGCTCTCCAAATCAAGTACGAACCTACAAAATTTAAAAAAAGAGTATGGGAATGAGTATCAAGAATAAATTCCTATTCTTAATAATTTTTATTAAGTTCTTCAAATGGATTATGGTATGCAACATTTGTAGGGTAGCTTTCATAGAAATTGCCTAAGGGAAATTTACATTACTAGCTAGACTTTGACATATAAAAGGTAGAATATATGGTTTTGAGAGTAATATGAAACATGGTGGTAATATATGGAATACAAATTTCTTCCCCAATAGAACAAAACTCAAAGGAAAACCCTCCCGCAAATCTGATACAATACTCCCCCAAGATTGAATACAAAGTCATGGAAACTAGTGATTCAATGGCATGGGAATGCAAGCTTTCCACACATGAGTTTCTTGGATTTCGACCCACAGAGGTTATGGAAATAAAATTACAGAGTAATACATCATATATGGCAGTCAAAATATCCTCAAACTCATATGATATCTCTCATACAAATCTGGTATAAAACTACTTCAATATTGAAGCCAAAATCCATGAAGACTAGTGATACAAGGGCACGAGTATGCAAGCTTTTCATACATGTATTTATGATATTTCAACTTACAGAGAATGTGTAAATAATATTACAGATCCACACATCATATATTTCTTCCCCATCATCATAAAAATCATATAAATTTCCTCATACATATATGATATAAAGCTACTTCAGTATTGAAGCAAAATCCATGAAAACTAGCTATTCAAGAGCATGGGGAATGCAAGCCTTTCATACATATATTTATGATATTTCAACTTACATAACATATGTATATGAAATTACAGATCCATGAATCATGTATCAAATCTTGGGCATCAACTATCCTCAGCAAGGCACAAGAATCACTCCCACAAGTGTGCCATCAAATGAGAGTGTGGGGGAATAGAGAAGAAGGAATGAGAGAATGGGGAGATAGATGAGAATTCAAATATATGGAAATTAAACCTGAAAATAAAAATCCTTCATTAATCTCCCATGATAGGTCTGAGTGTCCTCTCCATCAACTAACTTGGAAAGGAATCCAACTCCCTCAAAATTGGTTCAGAAGCAGGGAGAGTGAACACTCATCGTGCAATGGACAAGAAAAATCTCTCCAAAATAACAAAGGACAATTAAAAAATGATCAAAATATATTCTCATTCCTCATGAAATCCTTTTATTAAATTAAGAGGCCTCCTAATGTCGAATTTCCCTTCATGAGCTTCCTCCAACTCATCTTAGCGGTTTAGTAACTCTCATGACACTTGTATTCCTATTCATGCTCCAATTATTTCCCCAATTTGAATGGATTCCTTAACTCCCAAATTCGACCTCTTGGTGGCTATTTTTATCCCTGACATGTCATATTTTTCATATTCCAAAAATCATGTATGAATTTGTCACACTCGTCATAGAGTCTTCCATTATTTGTTGTCACAGAGTGCATAGAATCTCCTTCCAAGTGGCGCACCTCTTCTTCTAGTCTCTTCATTTTCCATGGGAGTGACCCTACTTTAACAATTATAATTAATTGACTCAATATATGATATTTGACACAAAATAACCATCCAATAATGTTACATTACCCATTTGTTTGAATTTGGATGAATATCATGCCAAGTGTGTGGGGAATCTAGTCACCCAAAGGCTCCACAAGCTTCCAAGTGTCTTCATGAACTCATGCCACCTTATTTTCTTATAATTTATCATTTATGTGACCCAATTAAATGTGAATATGGTAAACTAAATTCCTTTTGGGTTCCATAGCCCCTTATTACAAAATTTATGTCTCCATCTCAACCTAGGGAACTAGTAGGTTGGTGAAACATTACTTGCAAATAGTCTTAGTTGGAAATTATTTAATTGGGGACTTGAAATTTAGGCCTTGTGGGAAAGTGCAAGACAACCTAATTATTAGTGTAGAGAATTAATGTTGGCCTACACCCACCAACAAATCCTCGTCGGCAGGGGTCCTCGTTCTGTCGATGCCCAACCAATGCGATCTCCTTGAGCACCGACCCAGACAGGTTTTACCCTGCCCAACAACACCCACGAAGTGGGAGGATCGGGGCATCAAAAATTTATTGGCATAAATATAAGGTATAATAGATACTTTTATTATATATCGCATCATTCATCACAGATCTACCATTACAACTACAGATCTAACGGATTTCATTATTCATTCATCGCAGCAAGATTATATGCATAATTCATTCATTCATTGCAGTAGTATTTCATTCTCCCTTCATAAAACAGAACCATCATACATTTCCATCACAGTGCATAAAAGACATAAAAAGATAAAAGAAAAAAGTAGATCAATTCAACATCTATCGAGTTATATTACTTTCTACGCAACAGATCCAAAACAACAACTATATTTCTCCACAACAAGAGAAATATTGACTCACAAGGTCACATACAGATAACAAAAGATTCACTCTCTCAATTGCTCTCTACTATTAGTTCTCACTTTTCGTCTCTCTAACTTATGCAATTCTAATTATATATATAGGCTTGCGCCTTTACATTTAAGGTCCACTTATAACTAACTCCTAATTTATTTAACCACTAATGACCTATATCCACAAGGTGTGGTTAAGCGATACAACAAAATGCATAAAAATATTCAAAAACGGTTTGTTTTACGCCCATCGCATTGTCTTTACCTTGTGTGGTGTTGCATGAGCTTGCACAGCCTCCGCGGTGCTATGCAACTCACTTACCCCAAAACCCATACCAACAAGACCCCGACACAGTTTTGTGGCTCGTCCTCGAGCCACGTCAAATGGATGGGGTGTACTCCATCGTCTTTGTATTGAAGTCCTCGTGACTACTGCGAGATCTCCTCAAACCGAGCTTGAACTTTTTTAGCTTCATCCTGATAATTAAGCAGGTCTTGCTTCACAGGGTGCTCCACCAACTTGGTATTCACCGTCTTCTTACCGTCTTGCACATCCTGCATCGCAGAAACTTCTTTAATGGCCAACTATGCTCCAATATCTTAGAACCCATCTAGCTGGGCACTGCACTTGCGCTACCATTCTTGTGCCTTTGCGGCTCTTTCCTACGGTTATCTCAGCTAGGTAGACTGTATAAGCTGAATCATAGGTGGCATTGTCCTTAATGCAGTCTTCAACATTTTCAATTGTTCGTTAGCTTCCCATGCTTATTTGGTCAGTTGGTCTAATTTCTCATCTTGAACAACACTTCCCCAAAATTGTGTCATGGCATCCGATATCTTCTTTGCTTCCTGTTCCATCGCTTCAAATTGTGTCATGATCACTTCGATGGAATTCTTCTGTTCCAGAACCTGCTCTGGTGGCATGTCTGGGTAGACCATAGTAGTGAGTATACTATTGGACAGTTGGAGCTGGTTGATGACCTCTCCCAGTCGCTTGGCTTTGGTGGCTGCATCAAGTTTCGCTATGCTTTCATAGATGTGTTGACATGCCTCGTCAACAGCTACTGCTACCTCGCCTCTACCTGCAACCAGCTGCACATTCTCGATAATCAGGCGGTCGGTCTGCTTCTTCAGGTCAACAATCTCTTTAGCAGTTTTCTTCTTTAGTTTCTACTGTGTTGTCTGTAATGTCGCAATGTCCTATGTTTTTGTTGTTGCTAACTGTTCCTTGACCTAGCGCAGCTCCTCAACCTCTACCTTTAGCTTCGTAGCTTCCTCATGCGACTGTAAGTACACATCACCAAGATCTTTCTTCCTGTCGTCCAACTCTTGGTTGGAGACCCACTGTATTTACACTATGTTCTGAGTCGGCATTTTGTTGATATCCACCACAACACCTTGCAGTTGCTGTAAGGAGGAGTTCACATCCTCACGTCCTCCGTTGATTGCAGTCAGGGAAACCTAAACGTTCTTGACCTGCAACTCAGTGCTAATCAATGGGAGTTCCTGCACATCGACACTCTCCAGTGTGGTTTTCGTAACAACATCATAAACAGAATCTAACTTAGCTCTTATCACAGCAAGCCCTTCTTGGCTAGACTGGCGCACTGCTTGTGCAGCAGTGTCGAATGAATCTATGATAGCCTTAATGAGTCGCTACAATTGGACCTACAACACTACTATGGTGCTACTCCCTGCATCAAACTCCATGCTGCGTTTGCTTCGGCCCTCTTCCAGGATGCACTTAGCTTCTGGATCGGTATCCGCCAATAATTTTCCATCTGAGTCAGGATTACCCTATCCTTCTCACACCTGCTCTTTAGGGGCATATTCTGGTGGGACCATCGATATCTCTTCGACACTGATAGGTTCACGCCATGCAGTAGGCCAGTCCTGAACTACTGCTTCCACTTCATCATCAGTCAATTTAAAAGGCATTGGAAGCCATGGATTATCAGGGTCTCGTCATTCCTGGATATGAATTGAATGGGGCCCAATGGAGAACTGCATAATCCTCTGATATTTTACCGCTTCTACATCTGATAGGCATGGAATTTTAACTGCTGTGGCTTGTAGCGCCTCCTAGTAGATCCAAAAATAGATCGCACAATCCATCTGTCAACTAGGCTACTCTACCCACCATAAATTTTGATATCGTGCACCTTTGCACACCTTGATCGCTGCATCATCCATCGGCTGATAGTCCTCTAGCTCCATTCAAGCCACCAAAACAATTAGGATCAGTAGCCAACTATGGGATAAATACCTCTCCCCCGCCTAAGCTGCGACCACATCCTCTGATAGTTGGTTCAACAAGAAGAGGGACCAATTCATTTGGACCCCCTCAACACACTACTGCACACAGAAACCACTCTTGAATTTCATTGCACTGGGAGATTCCCTCTGATAAATTTACTTGCTAAACTACGTGCTCCAATACGTACCTCCCATTCATTGATGTTATCGATGCAGTATGCATGGCCATCCCACTGCAATCCATATCTCTCCTTTATTTGCTGAGCAAGATTCTTATCGTTGTCTCTTCCTATGAGATATTGGGCGAGGTCTGCCCCAACCTTTGGCATCCCCGTGATCTCTGAAATCATATCCACTGCAACCACGATGGGGGTATCTAGCCATAATTTCCTACCATGAAAACATGCCAACAACTATTTGACACATGCATTTGCTTCGTTCAACCATCCAAAGTGGGGCATATTGATAAGCCCCAACAACCCAGAGTTGTTCAATCCTTGCACCCATGGGTGTGGAATACGCTCGATGGGTGCACATGGAATCGTAGGCAAGGACACATAGGGCTCATCCGCTACGTCCTTCAGCAGCAACAAGTCATGGTCCTCATACTTCATCTTGACTAGGGTGGGAATAATATCCATAGTGCACTGCATTCCTTCGGGTAGTGACGACACTTTCAGATGATACTTCTGATTCTTGGTTAACTTCTGAGGCTTTGCACCAGGTCACATGGGAGTGACATATCTGGGGATACCATTGACGGACACACCCCTAGGTTCTGCAGACTCCATAGCTCCCGAACTAGATGGACATGTCTGTGCAGTTCCCTCCCCTTGTGCCCTAATAGAAGTGCGTGTCTACCTCTTCTACGGTGGTGTTGATCCTGGCTTTTGAACCTTCCGCTTGCCTTGGGGGATCAAAGATGATCCGACCAGCATATAGCAGTTGGACGGATGGGTGACTCATGCTCGTTGGAAATCTCTATATTGTCGGGGTTTCTCAGCATGTTGCACCATAAGAGCCTCACTTAACAATCTACCGCACCCCGATTACACACCCTAGCTATCGCTCAACAATCTTCCACTTACTCAGCTTAGCTCTAATTCACTCACTCGGCTGAACACAATGATGCTTTTATCATGCGTCCTTCGTCTTTTTATAGAAAATTTACGAATCTAGCTTCATTATTGCCAAATCTGTGGTAGTCATCATGACCAAATCCTCCATTAACGACCCAAATCCATT
Source organism: Pseudotsuga menziesii (assembly GCA_001517045.1). Classification (NCBI taxonomy): domain Eukaryota; kingdom Viridiplantae; phylum Streptophyta; class Pinopsida; order Pinales; family Pinaceae; genus Pseudotsuga; species Pseudotsuga menziesii. The sequence goes on from LPNX010390938.1 coordinate 249,941, forward strand.
GGCGATCCTGTCATGCTAACGGTATGATCAGCCATAAATGTGCGTCTCTTCAACTAGCGCCATCGTCTAACTTCTCTTAACTGTCCACATTTATTGTTGATTTGACCAATTCGCAGCCCTACGATTGTTGCGGTCTCCCGATCTAACTACGCTACCAACTCCTACACTTGTGCAACCACTTCATCTTGGCGTGCCCTTCTCTTCTCTATCTATCCTAACACATATTTCATTAAATTTGTAATTATTTAGTGGATCTAGAATTTAGAACTTCCGCTAGATTGAGTTCTTTCAAAATGAGGAAAGTCATAGACTTTGAATCCTTACATAATTTCCAGTAATATTATTTAGAGTTTGTATTTAATGTTAAGTTGATTAAATTATTTTATGACATAATACCAACATTGTATTTGTTACTACAATAATTAGAAATATTGTCGTAGTAATTATTTG
>LPNX010390938.1:252474-325901 GCA_001517045.1 Pseudotsuga menziesii
ATGCGGTAAATAATATAAAACTCCTCAAAAAGTAGCTTGAAGAGTATTTATTATAGTACAAACATTGAAAAATGTTTCTTCATGTATACTAAAAGTCATTCAAAAAGCAAAGTTACATTCATGTATCATCTCCACCTAATCTCCTTATATCCGCTCAAGTAGATCAAGTACAGCTTGTACACCACATTTATTTATCTTTGTCTTCTTGCAATCTTCTTTCTTTGGCATCCATGCCCAAACTATGGTATTAATTGGAATAGATCCAAGTTCCGTGTCATCAGGATTTGGTACCCAATATTGTTCTAAAACTTTTTCCTTGTATTTCCCTGAGCTAGGCTGCCACCAATCAATCTTTACATGAAGGGTCTCACTATCATCATCCTGGAAGATATCTGAGGTGGATTTTGCCATCCAAATCATCTCTCCTTCATCCTCATTTCCTGATCTAACAAGCAACATCTTTCCTTTCTCAACATCAATTCTAGGATTGAATGTTGGCCTTGGCTTGTTGCACTTGGGTCCAACATATACCAGTTCATTTGTCACATTATCAAAATCCCCATCCATAATACTTGATATTGCATGGAGTGCATTACCATCAACGTTAACATTTTTCCTCGTCTTTGGCCAAAAATCATCAGAAGAAGAATCAGTTTCATCCAAGGGTGTATGGTCATTGTAGATTCCATCTAATGCACCAAGAAATCTTTTCCAATAATCTAGTTTTTCATTCCATTCCTCTGTAACAATTGGTGAATTCTCATTGCAATAGTCTATTTCCACAATTTTATGTATGATGTTATTCCTTCCTTTAGTTCTTTTAAATATGCATCATTGTCTTTGGGACGTAAGAAATATGGCTTCCCTGTGGGCAATATAGGTTGACCTTCATCATCTATATTCCACAACTCCACTAGTTCTGACCACTCAATGTCTCTGATGGATTCTTTATACCTCATATCTGGAACATCATTGAGTACAAGGAATTGGAAGTACTGGACATTAAGATGTCCAACTAGTGCATTTTTCCCCTCCTTGATGTACCCATTAAGAAAACTTTTGAAGTCATACACTTTGTCAATAAGTTTAGGTGGAAACACCCTTTTTTCTTCAATTGTGCGATATGTATCCATCATCTCAGGTAAAGAATATATATCTTTACTTTTCAAGTTTGAAGACATTCTTCCGTAGGTTCCATCTATGTCTTCATGGTTTTGCCCCACAAGCAAGAACCCAACCTCAATAGTGATGAAGACACCAAGTGCAATTAATAGTGATAGAAACATGAAAACATAACGATTCTTATTATCACTAGCTGCATTGTCCAAATGTAACAACAAATGTGGAGGAAGAGGTTTAAAATCAAGATTTTGATTTGTTGAGCTTCCATTTAAAGATAGGAAAGCATCCTTGTACACTCTACATTTTGAGTAAATAGAGTTTTGAAGTAATGCATTTGAAAGTGTGTTTCTTGAACTTCCACTCTCATAAAGCAAATCACCATACATATCAAGGTGTGGGTCTTCAAGGTCCCTCAAGCACTTTGAAAGAGATGTAATGGTAAATTGTGATCCCATGTGTACAAATGGTAGGGAAAAATGACCAAAACCTCCTGTGCTATGCCCATGTGTTAAGATACCTGTCAATGACAAACCAAAGTTTGTTCCTGCAACAGATTTTGATTTGACATGTAATCTTGGGATTGAAGTCTTTGTTTTGTCCATTTTATCATGGATAATGCTCAAGTATTCCTTTGGATACCGCTCTGACATAATTTTGTGGGCATAGTAGCAGTATCTTTCACACATAACAATCTTGTTATGTTTCTTCAGTCTAGCTTGTGCCTTTTCTTCCAGCTCTTTTGTAGTCGTTGTCTTCATCTGTGCTTTCAACACGATACATTCACTACATTTACTGAAGTTAGTGTTCTTTGAGAATGCCACATTTGGAAAATGAGTATTCCAAATCTTGCTCATTGTTGGTTGTGATATTGATGGAAAATTTAGCTCTTGAAGAGCCTCGTTGATCTCTTTTAACAAAGAACTTTGGGTGTATGTTGATGGCAACAATCTTAAAGGAGCAGATGTTCCATCTTCTTCAACTTGTTGTGTTTGGTTTGGTGAAAAGTCTGAATTATCCATTACAATTTTGTGCAATATTTCTATGGCTACCACAATATGTGCACGTGGTTTGCATTTGCTGGTGTTACCATGAATTCCTTTGACATGTCCTTGTTGGAAATTATGTTGGTAAGTATAGAAGGTGCTTTGAGGAATATTATGTATCTTGTACCATGATTTCTTACAAATAATATCTCCATTAAACCTCATGTCCTTTACTTTCCTAATAGTAGGAGGTAGGCCATGGCCATGGCTCTTTGACATGATTGTGTTGGAAAGGAGTGAATTCAATACAAATTCCCTAATGTCATTTTTTTTAAAGAGTTTCATACCCCTTCTAGCAGTTGCAATGGCTTTCCTATCCACATGTTGAAGACAATCTTGTTTGCAACATTCATCCGCTGCTAAAAGCCGGATTTCTTTCTCTTCATCTCTTTGTATTTGAAAGTTTCCAACTTTTTTTGTAGCCACAACTCATTTAATCCTTTTATATGGCCTCGTTGCGTGCATAGAAATTGAGTCTGGGTCTTTTTCATTATAAATATCATCATCCCATGTGTTTAAGGGACTTGTGTCCTCTATAAGATCCCATACTGCCATTTCCTTGGGTGCCTCTTGAAATTTTCATTCACCCTTAAAATCTCACCTTCATTGTCCACCAACTTATTTATTGGCCATCTAACCAAACAATGTATAGACTTTTCCCCAATCGTACATCTTTCACAATTTCTATCTATGTCTTCCACAAAAACACCGAATTCCTTTTCACCTAACATTTCACCCTCAACCATGTCATCCTCATGGACATTAACTATGATCCCTTTGGCAATGCGCATGCTTGTTCCTGTGCATTCATGTGTAAGAGAAACCTTTTTACATGTGAATGTAAGCCTATCTTGGGGAGTATTTACTAGATGATCATGACAATGAGGTTCCAAATCTGATTCTGGCCAAATCTCATAAGATCCCAATGCACCCCCTAGTGTATTCTCAAATCCTGTTAGATGTGGCAAAAGAGCATCATGTTTTAACACTTTCTCAATGTTAACCACTATGGATCCCTTTTTCACCATCCTGCCATGCACCTTATGACTAATCTCTATATTGAATATGGAGCCTTCACCCACCTTCAATCCACACTGCAAAAGATCTACCTTGTCTCCAATAGAAAATGCAGAAGAGACATTTGTACCTACATATCAAATTAAACAAACTTAGTATTTGCTCAAAAAAAATAAGCAATGTACTATCAAAAACACTTAACATGTGCTTCAAGATTTTAATTTACCTTTGTTATGCCTCAAATNGGTTTTAATTTACCTTTGTTATGCTTCAAATATATGATCTTCCATGGATGTAAGTCCCCTTCATCAACATCTTCCACAATCAAATGTGGTTCAATGACATCAANAAATGGGGTTCAATGAAATCAATTATCAAAACCATAACATATCCTACATTAATCCTTTGTTCACCATAATGAGCTATAGTCTCTGTAGATTCAACCCTTCCTAGTCCAACAACTTGACCATTAATTAGGAGGTCAACATAGTCTCCTCTTGTCAAAATTATATTTTCCATTGTAACTCTTCCCAATTTTTGTAACACATTTGAATTGTAGTTTGTAATTACGGTTAAGCCATATGAAGTGTATGTTCAAAAAAGTAATATAGTTGCAATAATTCAAAACAATAGGGTAGCCCTTTTGTATGCCATTAAACATTGTTCCCCTACATCTTGTGCACGCTAGCAAAAAGGAATTTACATATAAATTACACAAAATATATATGAAGAGATAACAATAAGAGATCCAAGAATTATTAGAGAATGATAGATATCAACTCCAATAAACCACCAAATTCCTATTTGACATTGGACATGGGACTTATATTATTGATGTATGTGTATGAATGTGCTGGAAATCTAGCTAGAGTTAGCTTCCGTTCTTAAAATGTTGCATATTGAATGAAAGTTAATGTGTGTTAGTTTTAATAATGTAGTTTTTCATCTAACAAAATCACTTTGTCATCAATCACATTACACCATGATGGAAATCTAGCTGTGNCATCTAAAAAAATTACTTTGTCATCAATCACATTACACCATGATGGAAATCTAGCTGTGTTAGTTTTCATAATGTAGTCTTTTATCTAACAAAATCACATTGTCATCAATCATATTACACCATGATGGAAATATAGCTGTGTTAGTTTTCATAATGTAGTTTTTCATTTAACAAAATCACACTGTCATCANTTTGTTAGTTTTCATAATGTAGTTTTTTCATTTAAAAAAATCACACTGTCATCAAACACATTACACCATGATGGAATTCTAGTTGTAGTTAGCTTTCATTCAGAAAACAATGCATGGTGAATAAAAGCTAATTTGTGTTAGTTTTAATATGGTAGTTTTCTATCTAACACAACCACATTGTTATCAAATACGTTACACCATAATGAAAATATAATGGAGTTAGCTTCCTTCTAACAACATGGCATGGTAAGTGAAACCTAACATGTGATTTCTTTCATAATGAAGTTTTCCATCTAACACAACTACATTGTCATCAATCACATTGTACTACGATGGAAATCTAGTTGGAGTTAGTTTTCGTTCTTAAAAAATTGCACGGTTAGTGAAAGCTAAAGTCTGCTATTTTTCATAAGGTAGTTTTTCATCTGACACAACCACATTGTCATCAATTAGTTTTTTATCTGACACAACCATATTGTCATCAATTACATAGCACCATGATAGAAATCTGGTTACAGTTAACTTTCATTCTTAAAACATTGCACCATGAGTAAAAGGTAATGTGTGTTAGTTTTTCATAATGCAATTTTAAATCTAACACAACCACGTTGTCATCAATCACATTGCACCATGATGAAAATGTAGCTGGAGTTGGATTTCATTCTTAAAACATTGCACGATGAGTGAAAGTTGATGTGTGTTAGTTTTCATAAGGTAGCTTTCTATCTAAAACAACCACATTGTCATCAAATATATCACACCATGATGGAAATATAGCTGGATTTATCTTTCATTTTAACAACATGTCATGATAAGAGAAAGCTAATGTGTGTTAGCTTTCATAAGGTAGTTTTTCATTTACCACAACCACATTGTCATCAATCACATTGTGCCACAATGGATATCTAGTTGAAATTAGCTTTCGTCCTTAACTCATTGCACGGTGAGTGAAATCTAATGTGTGTTAGCTTTCATAATGTAGTTTTTTATCTAGCACAACCACATTGTCATTAATCACAATTCACCATGATGGAAATCTAGTTGGAGTTATCTTTTGTTCTTAAGAAATTGCACGATGAGTAAAAGATAATGTGTGTTAGCTGTCATAAATTAGTTTTCCATCTAACACAGTCATATTGTTCTCAAATACATTACACCATGATGAAAATCTAGCTGGAGTTAGCTTTCCTTATAACAACATGGCATGATGAGTGAAAGCTAATGTGTGATGGAAAGCTAGCTGGAGTTAGCTTTTGTTCTTAAAACATTACACGGTTGAGTGAAAGTTAATGTGTGTTAGTTTTCGAAATGTAGCTTTCTATCTAAAACAATCACATTGTCATTAAATACATAACATGATAATGGAAATCTAGTTATAGTTAGCTTTCCTTTTAACAATGTGTTAGCTTTCATTCTTAACGCATTGTACGATGAATGAAAGCTAATGTGCGTTATCTCATTGCACCAAGATGGAAATCTAGTTAGTATTAGCTTTTGTTTTTAAAGCATTGCACGGTGAGTGAAAGTTAATGTGTGTTAGAATTCATAAGGTAGTTTTCTATCTAAAAGAGTCACATTGTCATCAAATACATAACACCATGACAACAATCTAGCTGAAGTTAGCTTTAGTCCTTAAATCATTGCACGATGATTGAAATCTAATGTGTTAGCTTTCATAATGTAGTTTTCATTTAACGCAACCAGGTTGTCATCAATCACAATGCACCATAATGGAAATATAGTTGTTGTTAGCTTTCATAAGTTAGTTTTTCATCTAACACAACCGCATTGTCATCAAATACATTACACCATGATGAAAATCTAGTTGGAGTTATCTTTGATCCTAACAACATAGCCGGATTAGTTTTCTATCTAATACAATCACATTGTCACATTGCACCGTGATGGAAATCTAGATGGAGTTAGATTTTGACCTTAAATCGTTGCACGGTGAGTGAAATATAATGTGTGTTTGCTTTCATAATGTAGTTTTCCATTTAACACAGCCAAATTCTCATCAATCAAAATGCACTATGTTGAAAACTTCCTAGAGTTAGCTTTTGTTCTTAAAACGTTGCACGATGAGTAATAACTAATGTGCGTTAACTTTCATAAGGTATTTTTTCATCTAACATAGCCACATTGTCATCAAATACATTACATCATGATGCAAATCTACCTAGAGTTATCTTTTCTTCTAAAAACATGGCACGATGAGTGAAAGCTAATATGTGTTAGATTACATAAGGTAGTTTTTCATCTAACACAACCACATCGTCATCGATATCATTTCTCCGTGATGGAATTATAGATAGAGTTACCTTTCGTCCTTAAATCATTTCACAATGAGTGAAACGTAATCTGTGTTAGCTTTCATAATGTAGTTTTTCATCTAGCATAATCACATTGTCATCAATCATAATGCACAATGATTAAAATGTAGCTAGAGTTAGCTTTCATTTTTAAAACATTGCACGGTGAGTAACACTAATGTATGTTAGCTTGCATTAAGTAGTTTTTCATATAACATAACCACATTGTCATCAAATACATTACACCATGATGGAAATCTAGTTGGAGTTAGATTTTCTTTTAACAACATGGCACGATGAGTGAAAGCTAATATGTGTTATCTTTCATAAGGTAGTTTTCCATGTAACACAACCACATTGTCATCAAACACATTGCATCATGTTGGAAATCTAGATGGAGTTAAATTTCGTCCTTAAATAATTGCACAGTGAGAGAAATCTAATCCGTGTTACCATTCATAATGTAGTTTTCCATCTAGCACAACCACATTGTCATAAATCACAATGCACCAAGATGAAATTCTAGCTAGAGTTAGTTTTCCTTCTTAAAACATTGCACGGTGAGTAAACTAATGTATGTCAGCTTTCATAAGGTAGTTTTCCATCTATCACAGACACATTGTTATCACATACAATACATCATGATGAAAATCTAGCTAGAGCCAGTTTTCCTTCTAACAACATGGCACTATAAGAGAAAACTTATGTGTGTTAGCTCATTACACCATGATGAAAATCTAATTGGAATTAGATTTTTTTTTAACATGGCACGATGAGTTATAGCTAATGTGTATTAACTTTCATAAAGTAGTTTTCCATGTAATACAACCCCATTGCCATCAATCACATTGCGTTGTGTTGAAAATCTAGTTGAAGTTAGATTTCATCCTTAAATCGTTGCACGATGAGTGAAATCTAATGTGTGTAAGCTTTCCTAGTGTAATTTTATATCTAACAAAGTCACATTGTCATAAATCACAATGCACCATGATAAAAATCTAGTTGGTATTAGCTTTTGTTCTTAAAACATTGCACAATGAGTAAAGGATAATGTTTGTTAGCTTTCATAAGCTAGTTTTTAATCTAACACTGCCACATTGTCTCATTACACCGTGATGGAAATATAGCTGGAGTTATCTTTCAACCTTAAATCATTGCACAATGAGTTAAATCTAATATGTGTTACCTTTCATAATGTATTTTTTCATTTAGCACAACCACATTGTCATCAATCAAAATGCCCCATTTTGGAAATTTAACTAGAGTTAGTTTTCGTTCTTAAAACGTTGCACGGTGAGTAATAGCTAATGTGTGTTATCTTTTGTAAAGTATTTTTTCATCTAACATAGCCACATTGTCATCAAATACATTACACCATAATGCAAATCTAGCTGGAGTTATCTTTCCTTCTAACATGGCATGGTGAGTGAAAGATAATGTATGTTAGCTTTCATAAGGTAGTTTTCCATCTAACACAACACATCATCATTGATCACATTACACTGTGATGGAAATCTAGCTGGAGTTAGCTTTCATCCTTAAATCATTGCACAGTGAGTGAAATCTAATGTGTTATCTTTCATAATGTAGTTTTCCATCCAGCACAACCACATTATCATCAATCACAATGCACTATGATGGAAATCTAGCTAGAGTTAACTTTCATTCTTAAAACATTGCATGGTCAATAAAAATAACGTATGTTAGCTTTCATAAGGAAATTTTTCATCTAACATAGCCACATTATTATCAAATACATTACACCATGATGGAAATCTAGTTGGATTTAGCTTTCCTTCTAACAACATGGAACTATAAGGGAAATCTTATGTGTGTTAGCTCATTACTGTTGATGTATATGTAACTTCGGAATGTATTCTTCTATGTATCTTATGTATTGTAACCCGATGTTTATTCCGGGATGTTTCTATTATGTATTTGATTCATGTGGTCATGCCCCGATGTTCCGATCGGGAGGATTAATAATGTAATCAAGTCATATCAAGTCATTAGGTAAGTCCCCACAGTTTCGGGGCACTTGAGTTATTATACACTAATTAAGGTGTAGGCTCGAGTAGTAATTATTAGGTTGACCCTACATGTGAAAAGGAAATTCAAGTGAATGGATGAATATAAATAGAGAGTGTGAGTCTCTCTATTTATCACTTGTGAAATACATCACTTGCTCTCCCAAGTGTGGCGCACTACTGGAGAAGGAAATTTTGGGACTAGACAGAAGACAAAAGACTACTGCTGTTTTGGGAGATCTCTTACTGTTTTGGTGTTGATTCTATCTTAGAGGAAGTTGTGAGGTTTTCTCCTTTATGGTTTCCCCGAGGAAAACTCTTTGTGTCTCTTGTCTCTTGTGATGTGCTTGTGTTTTATTGCTGTGCTTGTTATTCTCTCAGTGAAAAGATCCTAAGATCATAATGCTAGCTTAAATGTGATGAAAAACTAACATGGTATCAGAGCTAACCTGAGAAGAAGACATTGTGCAGCTACAGGAACTAGGGCTTCCTATTTTTTGGATCTTCATCCACATATTTTTAGCAAAAATATGCTAAGATGACTCCCCATTGAAGGGTGCATCTTTCTGTCAATGCGGAATTCAATCTCAAGCATTTTCAGTTTCGATGTGGAAATTAGGGCTTTCTATAGAAGAGGAATTTTTGAGTGAGACTAGCATAGGGTTATTCTCCTCATCAAAACAGAAGTTTAGAGACCTAGATCAAGAAATTTGGTTGGGTGAAACTCCAGGAAAGTCAAACCCTAGTTTGACCCAGAGCTAGGAGAAACCCTAAATACTAAAAATGCTACGTTTTGGTACAGTCGCTATATTATGAGATTGGCGAAGTCTCAAAAGTGGAAAATTGCAGGGGCCAAATATAAAATCCTGATGAAGCCTTTGTCCAAAAATCCGACCCATATTCGCTGTACTCCAGGAGATATGATCTCTCCAAGTTAGGGTTCCAGCCTCTTCCAGAATTCATCCCTTAACAGGACATCTGGGGAGATCTGCAATATATTAAGCTACAGAGGTCCAAATGGAATTCCTAAAGATGTTTCATAAAGGGCACAGACTATACTTCTGGTGGTCTGAATATCAAACTCAGAAGATGAACCCGTGACACGTGGCATGCCGTACAACTTCGTTGTTCTGAACAGTCCTATAATAGGTCACCCTGGGAAAAGGATCATAAATCCCAAATGGTGAAACAAATTTTGATGAAACCTATGGTTTTGGATTAGGGACATGTGACATTACCTCAGTGCAAAATTTTAGACATAGAGGGTTATTAATTTCGGAGATATCACAGAAACAGTAACAGGCATTTATGCAAAAGAAATCAGTAAATTAGGGCTTCTTGTTTCGGGAGCTTCCCTCCACTGTTTTCAGAAAAGGAGTACATTGGACAGCTCCATTTGAAGAGATCTATCTGTTTGTCCAATTAGATCTGAAAGTTTCCAAGTTTTGAAAATTAGGGTTTCTGCGACAAACCCTAGATCAACGAACTCCAGGACAAGGACGGACACCTCAAATCGGTAAGATCTAATCTTTTGTATTTCCATTTGAGGTTCTCATTTCAATATGATCTATCACAATAGATTGATGATAATCTTGGTGAAGTTGACAAATTCCAAGCATAGAATTATTTGATCTCTCTGAATAAATTGGATTGGACACCTACATGAGTATAGAGGTTCCAGTTTCAGAGGGAGACGAGGCCAAAGAAGACATCATGCTCATGCTGTAGAGGATGATGAACCATCCAGAAATAGATCCATGTATGAAAGTGAAGTTTCTTCAAGCGAGGATGAATATGTTCTGATATCAGCTCTCATAGGTAACATTACTCATGGAAGTGATGATTGGCTTATAGACATTGGGGCTTCCAAACATATGACGGGATTCAAGGAATCCTTTGTAAGACTGTCAGAACATAAATCACCTCACAAGGTGAAACTAGAAGATGACTACCAATATCCAATAACAAGTAGTGGGGAATCTTCATACAAGCTAGACTCTGGTAAGTCTCTAACAATGAAAGAAGTATTGTTTGTGCTAGGATTGAAGAAGAACCTTCTCTCCATTTCAGCATTGATGCAAAAGGAATGCGGGCTGCATTCATAGATGGTCAAGTCATCATATGGCCAAAAGGAAAGACTATCGATGATGTGGTAGTGATTGAAGAACAAGAAGGAGGCTTGTACAAATTGAAGGGATATCCAGAACAAGCCTTGATCCATGACACAGTAGAGACAAATGAGCTTTGGCATTAAAGAGCACTACCTTTTGCAAGCAAACCTGTTGAAGGTCTTCCAGAATTTCAAGCTATTTGAAGGGAAGAACAAAATTAGAATATGAATTAAAGAAACCAATTGAAGAATGTGAAGATCCAGAATGCAGAGACCATGCAGTCATAAGATTCTCTCAAATCAAAGAACAACTTGAAGCGGTAAAAGAAAAAGTGAAGAATGCAAAAGTGGTGATGGCCACCTTGAATGGCCTCCCAGGATCGTGGAATTCATTCATGTGAGGAATGTGTGCTAGAAGGAAGTGATTACTTTCAATAGACTCTAGAAAGAGAACTCATAAGAAGAAGAAGCTCAAGAAGAGAAGGTGGGAGCAACTGAAGATCAAGCTCTTTCGATCCAAAGAATATCCCTCAAGCAATGAGGAATATGAAGAACTCAACTCTTGAAGAACTTCTTATCCACCTTAGCTTTTGGATAAGAAACGATTCTATTATGAATGAAGAAGACAATGAAGCTGAAGGCTCAAGAAGGAGTCTACCCTCGAAACAAATAAAGATAAGTATTCAATTGTCATTTCATTATATTATTTTGTTATGCATTTGTTTATATTCAGTTACTGTATTATGCATGATAGGATGTTTGCATTAATGACAGAATACTACTAATAAGCACGTGATGCTTAAGTAGCTCATGGGGCTATATAAATTCTCCATTGCTACTTATCTAGAATGAAACCTCTTTGCTGACATATTGGATTAGTACACAATCTCACTGTTGTCCTGGTAGAGATGGAAGGCATCTAGAAAGTTTCAATGAGATATGGATGAATGTTGTATTGGCTAAAGTAGTTGCATGATCATATATTTATGCATGAGTGTTTGCCAGTATAAATATTCCTTATGAAATGTTTCTAACCATACAATTGCATTTGACTTGTAGGAAAGATCTCATACATAATCGCCTACAAGCAAAGAAGAATGAAGACTTGTTCCGAAGAACAAGTGACGACAGTTCAAAGACTAAGAATAATATGACGAGTGCAGTGACATCATTGATGCAGAACCTTCTAGCCACCAAGAAGAAAGGGAAGATCAGTTCAAGAAGAATGATGTCTAGGCGTAGTATCGAGACCTGAAGATAAGTTCATAGTTCCATCATGTAGTAGATGGAAACATCGTGGGATACAAAGCAAGATTCGTAGCATGAGGCTTCTCATGAAGAGAAGGCATAGTATACAAAGAAACATTTATAGCTAATAGAAGTGAAGTCACATGACATGCATAATCATGTGTGCAAATGAAAGAAGGCCTTGTACGAGTTCAAAAGACACCCATGGGATAACACATACATGATGAGCTTGATGAATATCTTAACCTTTGCTACAAGGTTGATAGAGGATGAGAAGCTCACAGACGGGTGCAAGATGAACTTTTGAAGAAGTTCAAGATAGAGGATCTTAGTATCTAGTGATCCTAGATGGATACTACTTGTCACTCTAGTACAGAATGTTTCAGTGCATAGAGTACGGAAGACAGAGGGAGTATGATGCTCCGCTTCAGAGGGAGTGATTGCAGAAGATCCTGAGGTTCGACATGGTATGACAGGATGGGCAGATTACTGATGATTCTAGGCTTTACTGAGAGTAAAGCGGATTCCAACCTTTGATCCAAGGTTGAAGGTGGAAGATCAGTGATGCTCCTATTATGTGTTGATGCACTACTGTTCTAGGTATGGAGGTGTGGTAGGGTACAGATGGGATCTTCCTTGGACAAGGGAAGTATGCAGTAGAGATCCTGAAGAGGTTCAGGATGATGGACTCCAAGGCGATGGCCACACCTATGGCATCGAACCTGAAGCTATTGAGTGATTCTTCGTCAGAGTCGGTTGATGCTATGATGTATCGTCAGATGATTGGGTCATTGATGTACCTGACGAACATGAGACCAGACATTTGCTTTGCTGTGAACACCTTGAGCCAGTACTTGACAGATCCGAGGAGTGTTCACTTGACAGCTGCAAAGCATATTCTGAGGTACCTGAAGGGTACAATTGATTATGGGGTCAAGTACGATGCGCATCAGAAGATTAACCTGGAAGGTTATGTTGATTCAGATTGGGCAGGCAGTGCCATCAACAGGAAGAGTACTTCGGGATGTTGCTTCAGTATGGGATCAGGTGTGATCTCTTGGTTTAGCAGGAATAAATCCTATGTGGCACTGATTACGGTTGAAGCAGAGTATGTCGCAGCTTGTTCAGCTAGTTGTGAGGAAGTATGGCTGTGGAAGCTACTGTCTGATATATTTGATCTCCAGTTAGATGCTACTTGTATACATTGTGACAACCATAGTTGCGTGAAGTTGTCAGAGAATCCAGTGTTTCATGACAAGTCGAAGCATATCGAGATCAAGTATCACTATATCAGGGATATGGTGCAGAGAGGATCAGTGAAGCTCCTGTATGTTGCGATGGAGGAACATATAGCTGATGTATTGATGAAGCCATTGGCTAGGCTGAAGTTCAAGTACTTCAGAGAGAGACTTGGTGTTCTCCAGATCGAGGCTTCCTCCCAGAGAAAGTGATGAGACCCATAGCCATTCTGACATGGTGAGAGGATTGGTTCCTTCCATGGTCAGATGTAAGGGCTGAGCCATTATGTCATGGTGAGAGGATTGGTTCCTTCCATATAAGATATGAGTGCTGAGATCCATAGCCATTCTGATGACTAGGTCAGATATAAGGGCTGAGCCATTCTGTCATGGTGGTAGGGTTTCTCCCTTCCATGTTAGATATGAGTGCTATCCATTCTGTCGAGCAGGACAGATGTAAGAGCAATTGCCATTCTAGGAATGGAGGCACCTGGTAAGTTACCAAGAACACTCAGTGTAAGAACTGAGTAGTCATTCTCATGTGATAGAGGGATGTGTTCCCACTTGTTCAGATGTAAGGGCTGAACCATTCTGCTCATGGCTAAAGGATTAAGTTCCTTCCATGTCAGATGTGAGTGTTGGCCATTCTGATGAGTAGGTCGGATGTAAGGGAAACTACCATTCTTTAGGAGAATGGAGGCACCTGGTCAGTTACCAGGTAGCTCAGTCGAGGAGGACTGGGGGCCATTCTGATATGATTGTTGGGATGTGTTCCCCTCATGATCAGATATGATTGCATGCCCTTCCATCATTATGAGCAAGATGTGTTCCCGCCTGGATGGATGTAAGTGTTGAGCCTTGTCACAGATGATAGTATGTGTGTCCTATCATGCTGGTGACTATAAGTGATGTGCCATTTCACATATGATAGTAGGTGTGTCCTATCATGTTGTTGATTGTAAGTGCAGAGCCTTTTCACAGATGGTAGTAGGTGTGTCCTACCATGCTGGTGATTATAAGTGCTGAGCCTTTCCATAGATGGTAGTAGGTGTGTCCTACCATGCTAGTGGATGTGAGCATTGTGCCTTTCCACAGATGATAGTAGGTGTGTCCTATCATGCTAGTGGTTGTAAGTTCTGAACCATTTCACAGATTATAGTAGGTGTGTCCTATCATACTGGTGAATGTGAGTGTTGGGCCTTTCTGATGGGATTTTAGTTTACTACATGATCAAATGTGAGTGTTGGGCATGCCTTTCTGACGAGCAGGTTAGATATAAGTGCTGGGAAAAGACCTACATGAGGGTAGTCCTACAACCAGCATGAAAAAGGGATGGCTCTGTAGAAATTCCTATGATGAGAAGAATCATGAGATAGCACCAGTGTTGATCCAGATCGAGTGATGATCCAGATCCAGTAATGATGATCCAGCAGTAATGATCCAGATAGAGTTATGATCCAGATCTAGTAATGATGCTCCAGCAGTAATGATCCAGATTGAGTGATGATCCAGATCCAGTCCAGTGATGATGATCCAAATCGAGAGATGATCCAGATCCAATGATGACTTGAAGACGAAGATGAATTGAATACGAAGATGACTTGAAGACGAGATGATCCAGTTGACACAGAGAAGAAGACTAGTGCTGAAAATTGTGTCGAAAGAATACCTTCCTAGTTAATAGGGAGTGTTGATGTATATATAACTTCGGAATGTATTCTTCTATGTATCTTATGTATTGTAACCCGATGTTTATTCCAGGATGTTTCTATTATGTATTTGAGTCATGTGGTCATGCCCCGATGTTTCGATCGGGACGATTAATAATGTAATCAAGTCATATCAAGTCATTAGGTAAGTCCCCACAGTTTCAGGGCACTTGAGTTATTATACACTAATTAAGGTGTAGGATCGAGTATTAATTATTAGATTGAGCCTACGTGTGAAAAGGCAATTCAAGTGAACGGATGAATATAAATAGAGAGTGAGAGTCTCTCTATTTATCACTTGTGAAATACATCAATTGCTCTCCCAAGTGTGGCGCACTACTGGAGAAGAAAATTTTGGGACTAGACAGAAGACTACTGCTGTTTTGGGAGATCTCTTACTGTTTTGGTGTTGATTCTATCTTAGAGGAAGTTGCGGGGTTTTCTCCTTTATGGTTTCCCCGAGGAAAACTCTTTGTGTCTCTTGTCTCTTGTGATGTGCTTGTGTTTTATTACTGTGCTTGTTATTCTCTCAGTGAAAAGATCTTAAGATCATAATGCTAGGTTAAATGTGATGAAAAACTAACAATTACACCATGATGGAAATCTAGCTGGAGTTAGCTTTCGTTCTTAAAACATTGCACGGTGAGTAAAAGTTAATGTGTGTTAGCTTTTGATAATATAGTTTTTCATCTAACACTGCCACATTGTCATCAAATAAATTACACCATGATGGAAATCTAACTCATTACAACATGGCACGATGAGTGAAAGATAATGTGTGTTAGCTTTCATAAGGTAGTTTTCTATCTAACACAACCACATCATCACTGATCGCATTGCATCGTGATGGAAATCTAGCTTGAGTTAGCTTTCGTCATTAAATCATTGCACAATGAGAGAAATATAATGTGTTAGTTTTCATGATGTTGTTTTCCATCTAGCACAACCACATTGTCATCAATCACAATGCACCATAATGAAAATCTAGCTAAAGTTAGCTTTCATTCTTAAAAAATTGCACGGCCAGTAAAGCTAATGTTTGTTAGCTTTCATAAGGTAGATTTCCATTTAACACAACCATATTGTTATCAAATACATTACACCATGATGGAAATTTAGCTGGAGTTAGTTTTTCTTCTAACAATATGGCACTATAAGGGAAAGCTTATGTGTGTTAGCTCATTACACCATGATGGAAATCTAGCTGGATTTAGCTTTCCTTTTAACAACATGGCATTACGAGTGAAAGTTAATGTGTGTTAGCTTTTATAAGGTAGTTTTCCATGTAACACAACCACATTGTCATCAAGCACATTGCACCATGTTGGAAATCTAGCTGAAGTTAGCTTTCATCCTTAAATCTAATGTGTATAATCTTTCATAATGTATTTTTCCATCTAGCACAACCACATTGTCATCAATCACAATGAATCATGATGGAAATATAGCTGGAGTTAGCTTTCATTCTTAAAACATTGCATGGTGAGTAAAGCTAATGTTTGTTAAGCTTTATGTTTGTTAAGCTTTCATAAGGTAGCTTTCCATCTAAAACAGTCACATTGTCATCAAATACATTACATCATGGTGGAAATCTAACTAGAGTTATCTTTCCTTCTAACAACATGGCACTATAAAGAAAATCTTATGTTTGTTAACTCATTACACCATGATGGAAATGTAGCTGGAGTTAGCTTTCATTTTAACAACATAGCATGATGAGTGAAAGCCAATGTGTGTTAGCTTTCATAAGGTAGTTTTCCATGTAACACAACCACATTGTCATCAATCATATTGTTTTGTGTTGGAAATCTAGCTGAAGTTAGCTTTCATCCTTAAATCATGACACGGTGACTAAAATCTAATGTGTGTAAGTTTTCATAGTGTAGTTTTTCATCTAGCACGGCCACATTGTCATCAATCACAATGCACCATGATGGAAATCTAGCTGGAGTTAGCTTTCGTTCTTAAAACATTGCACGGTGAGTAAAAGTTAATGTTTGTTAGCTTTTGATAATGTAGTTTTCCATCTAACACTGCCACATTGTCATCAAATACATTACACCATGATGGAAATCTAACTCAAGTTAGATTTCCTTTTAACATGGCACTATGAGAGAAAGCTTGTGTGTTAGCTCATTACACCATTGGGAAAATATATCTAGTGTTAGCTTTCTTTTTAACAACATGGCATGATGAGTGAAAGCTAATGTGTGTTAGCTTTCATAAAGTAGTTTGTCATCTAACACAACCACATTGTCACATTCCACCATGATGAAAATCTAACTGGAGTTAGCTTTCAACCTTAAATCGTTGCAAGGTAAGTGAAATCTAATGTGTGTTAGCTTTCAAAATGTAGTTTTTCATTTAGTATAAACAACTATTTTTCTCTAAGAGAACTCTTTGGCCACAAATATTCTCTTCCATCAGCAACATGTTTTATCTTGTAGATCTAATTGGAATATACGACACTCTTGGTTTCTGGTTTGGGTATTGTATCCCAATCATGACTGGTACTCTTCCATCATTGCTTCTACCATGAGTTCACAATGTCAGGTCATTGACATATCCCAGTCTTCCGCATTCAACCTTGAAGGTTGTAACCCACTTTACTCTTGGTAAAGCCTTAGTCCATATGAAAGTTGTCCATCCTGTCGTATCATGTCCAACTCGGAGATATTCTGTAGTCACTCCCCTTGAAGAGAAGCATCATCCTCCTGCATTTTGTACTGGAGTGACAAGTATCATTCTGCTACTATGTATCCATCTCAGGTTACTAGATACCAAGATCCTTTTATCTTGAACTTTGTCGAAAACTTCATCTTGCAACCATCTATGAGCTTGTTATCTTCTATAGGTTTCCATCTTCAACCTTGTAGCAAAGGTTAATATATTCATCACTCTAGGCGGTCTTTCAAGCTCATGGATGTGCTTATCGATGGGTGTTTTCTGAGATCATACAAATCCTATTATGTACAGATGGTTCTTTGCTCGATATATACTTCTACTAGAGAAGTGTGTATGGTCAATAGAATATGTCATGCCATAGTCTATTATTTCTGAGAAAAACCATGAACCTTGCTTTGTATACTTGTTCTTGTAGATCCATATGGAAGACAATACGGACATCCCTTCAAGTCTCGAAACCATATATTTGGTTTGGAAGTCTCGCCATAATTTTCTTCATCTCTTGAGGTGGATCTACCGCTCTCTTATATTCTTCTAGAGCTATTTCTTCTGTCATGGAGTCTCTGACCCTGGGCGCTTCAGGTTCATGTTTTATTGGAGTGAATTTTGAATTGTCGTCACTTGTTATTCAAAACAATTCCCATCCTCCTTTTCTTGTAGGAATTCGTACATGACCTTTCCTACAAGTCAAATGCCTCAGTTGCATGGTTAGAACCATTTCATAGGACATATGCATAAAGAAAAATTCTTATGCATCATGCAACTATTTTAGTCAATACAACATTAATCCATATCTCAAAGAAACTTTTCAAATGCCTTCCATATATACCATAACATCATTGAGATTGTACACCGATCCAATATGTCAGCAAAGAGGTTTCATTATAGATAAGTAGCAATGGAGAGTTGTATAGCACCATGGGCTACTTACCCATAACATGCATATTAGTAGTATATTGCCATTAATGCAAACATTCTGTCATGCATAATACACAACATATATAGAAAAGAAAATTCAAATACTTATCTTTGTCTTTTTGGAAGGCTTATTATTATGCTTTGTCTTAATCTCCTTCAGGATCTGCAACTCCTCCTTTGACCAATGAGATTACTTCAATCCGATGCTTGCTTGAAAGATTTTCTGGAATGTTGCTTCCAGTGGACCTAGGGTTTGACAGAGGAACCCTATTTTTTTTCAAATTAGGTACATTTCATATCTAATTGGATAGAAATATGTGCCTCCTCAAGGCGAGCTGAGCAACATACTCATTTTCCCAAAACTATGACCAAAACTGTAAAATATCCGATGCCCTAGTTTTCTTCAATTTCTTCTACATAATTTTTTGATCGGTAGCTCCAAAATTGATGCCTCTGTGTGTCTGAAATTTCTCATGGAGGTAGCCCCGTATGTCCTATTTCCAACCCCGCAGGATAGAGCAAAATGGGTTTCACCAATTGGGACTTATGCGAAGTTTCCCAAGGTGACTTATTTCAATACTATTCATCATATCAAACTTGTATGAATTGCAATGTGTCACTGTTTCATAATCGAGGTCCTAAACTTTTACTACAGAAAGTACAGTACGTTGCATATCTGGAACATCTTGCGAAATTTCATTTGGACTTTCGTAACCAGAGATATAGCAATTCTCCTTAGGTAACATGTTTAAGGTTGAATCTTGGGAGATGCTAGAACCTTGATTTTGAGGAATCATATATCCTAGATTATAGTGAATCTTAGGCTGAAACCTTTACATAAGGTACATCAAAAATTTTATATTCGGTCTGTAAAAGTGTAGGCTCATTATCCTTCTCCAGTATCTAGATCTAATGAAAGTCCCAAAATTACTAGTTTTTAGTCTTTTAGGGTTTTCAAGCATGAAACCCTAATTTTCAATAGTTGTAATTGTAGCACTATTTTGGCTACACAAAGACTTATTTCAGGGTAGTTATGATACCATGTTAAGTTTTTAATGGTTATATAAGATCTTATAACATTTAGCATCATAACAGCATAACCATAAGCAAAAGGATCGCTGAAAGATAGACAAGTGCAGCCACACAAAAGAACACAAAGATTTATCCTAGAAAACCCGCAAGAGTAAGAAAACCAAACGAAAATTTCTATGTATAAGATGTATAAAAAACTACAAAACAAGACCCCAGATAGGTGTGCCTCCCTCCAACAGATATATATATATATATATATATATCCTATGCATTATACACAACTGAGTGTGTGTTCAAATGAGGAACACATCTCCTCTATTTATACTCTTTTCTTCACTTGACTTTTAACCTAACAAGTCAGCCCCACTCAACTAAGTGGGCTGAATTCACTTAGGAAGACTCGGTACAATATTATATTATATTCATTAGGTTACTATTGACCCGACTTACAATGGAGTCTTTACCTCATGACTCTATGATGACCAATTACGATAGTAACACCCTTCCAGAGGGATAATAACATCTCCCTTGGGTTACATCAGTAAAATACATTTATAATATCCTTTGAAGTTACAATATTCAATAATAAGGTCGTTGCTGGATAGTTTATGGAGTTAACCTGAGTTACCAAATTTGGCTAAGGGGAACCCATACTGAGTGCATATTATGTGTGTGATTGTAGGGATCCACACCGAAAACCTTCCCATTTGGGGTGTTTGCTAACTAGGTGTATTTTTGAGCGCTATATACACACCCAGTTAATTAGAAGGCCCAAAACAGATTGGGTAGTGTTTCCTATCACATAAATTGAGCATATAAAGAAACCAAAAATAACTTAGAATGAAATCTTTATTATCATAAATGAGGTCAAATTCTGATATGTAATTATTACAAATCCAATTTCTACTTTTTCATTTCCTCTACCAATAAACACCTCCAAACAAGAGAACCAACCTAAAAAAAGAAAAAATGTACACAAATACTGTAGGCAATCCCTGGAAATTACTAAGAGAATTAGTAAGTATATTATAGGTAATAAATCTCTTGCTGCTCTTTTTGTCCACACACTTGCCAGTGAGCTTTAACAACAGATTCGAGCTTGGTTTTCACTTTGCAAAGAATTTTGATATTCATAGTAAATGGTGGAGAAGCTCCTGTACAACTGGAACGTCTTTCAATTGATATTATGGATGATTGGATGGCTAGCCTTAAAATTCCTCAAAACCCTAGCACTGATACATTGGGGCAGCTTCTAACTGCTGGTACAAAATATTTACACAACTCAATTGAAATATCTGAAGGAGGTACTTTATCCTCATTATGCTTCTTTCATTTACTGAACATTCTAGATGGAAATTTTTCTTTTATGCTACCCAATTACATATTCTTCTTCGGATTGGCAATTTGTAAAATTAACACTTTCGGTACTGCTACTAATTAACAATCCATTTCCTTGTTTTAAGCAACCATGAAAAGGCTGGGAGCACATAAATACGTATAAATAAATTAAAAGTTTTTTTTTTGTCATTTTAATTTACCTTAATGATAGAATGATGAGCCTCTATTTATTGAATGATGAATATTATCTGTATTTAAACTTGATAAATTATAAATGAATGTATGTTTGCATGTATTATAAATCATCAATTCATCATTGGTTTGCTATGTTTTAATTTTAGCAACCATTGATTATGTTTATTGTGAGGAGAACATGGTTAACATTCAATTTTCCAATGATTGTGAGTAAAGGTCATGACAATACTATATTTATCCATAATTTTGCAAACCACCAGAACAATTCCAGTACAATTTGGCAGATGCAAAATACAAATGGTTCCATGGCTCACAGTTTCAAAGATAGTATTAAATAATGGCACCTTAACCTGTGTCTCAGCTCAAACTACCCAGACAATAGTGAAAATAGTCCAAGCAAAGAAGGTACAGATGCAGATTTGAGTTGGTTGTGTAACACATTAATCTGAGCTACAACCAATGAAGACAAAGATGCAAGCTTGGACCTATAAAAATCCTTTCCAACAAATTTCCAGAGAAAGAAGATCAACTCAGTTTCTTTGGGTGGTGTTACAATGCTAACTCAAGGGCTACTCACTGTTGCCTTAGTACACCCTCTCCAACTTTAGATTGGCTCTCCCTACATAATGATAAGTTTGCTAAGTCTATGGCCTTAATGTTCAAGGTGACACAATGAGAGTAAGGCTTATCAAAAAAATGTGGTTGTAGTATATGAAAATATGGGAATGGGAAACAAAAAAATTATAAGAGAGCGAAAAGGCTATAACTAGAAGAGAAGAGATGGAGAAAACCAGTGCCTATCTCTCACGGGATAATGGAGTGATGAGGGAGGAACTAAGTTTGTCACATCACCACTACTTCAGTTACAAATTCCTCACAAGTTCCAACTTTGTTGTAATCATGCATACCATTATAAAGCTGAATCGTACAGGGGATTTATCAATCCAAGGTGAAATGACAATGCAATCCAACTGAATAGATTAACAGGTTCATGCAAAGAAACATATTTTTGATAGATCAAAATTTTAAGAATTCTCGAGAAAGCTTGTCCAATGGTAAAATCAGGTTAGATTTCATTACAAGAGTTGGCATGCTAAATTCATGTTAGACAACACATAAAGAACAAGCACAAAGCTTACTAAGATAAATTCAACATATTTGTTGCATGTGGCTTACAATACAGAAAGAGGAAATGAATATGTGCTTCGAAAGCATAGTTCACCTTATTAGCCACAGTAGAGCATTTGTGCAACTAGAAGAGCCCTTGGCTATTTTCTCTTCAATCTCCTTATGCACAATATCATATAACAAACTGTTTGCTGAAGGATCCAATTCGTACTTAGCATCCAATCTCTGCAAAAAGCATTTGGAAAAATAGTTATCTGACATGCTAGAAATGGGAACAATTTATGTTTAAAATATGCACTGTTTAAACTTTAGGTCAAAAAATAACCACATAATTGAACTAGTATTAAGTAATTAAATGTAAGGATAAGTAAAAACGAAATCAACAAACTCAAACAACAAGATGTGACTAAAAAACACAAAATCAGAAACATGAATATTTGTTAAATGCTTTCAAATTATAAGAAAAATAAACACTACCTTAAAATATATCTTTTAGAAACTATGGTCTTGAAAATGAAGACCTGAGTTAAACTACATTTTTAAAAGATCGCATCTTAGTGTCCCTTCATAGAACCTGAGAAAGGTTGCATAGTTTGTAGTTTGTTAAAGAGCACTTATTCATGTAATTTTGTTTAATATTGCCTTTAATGTTTTCTAATTGTTCTAAATCAATCCTTTATCGCCAAATTTCCTAGCATCAAAGAGTTGCATCCACAATAAGATGCCTGGCAAGTGTATTTCAAAACATTCCCTCTGGTACTATGAGAGACGCTTGCATCTTATGCCCATGATTTGGATGCAGTTTGTTATTTGCATGATGGAAATCAAAGCTGTAAAGTGGACATCTATAATGTTCTGAATAGGTGTTTGTATGAAGCTATACAAACATTAGTCCAAGGTTAAATTAGTTTATAGTATATAGACATGGGAGAATTACACTACTATGCATGTTCATTCCATATACATAATAGGCATTAGCATAAAAATAATAGCATTGTAACACCATGAGATTGTGACCTTATCTTCATTCCATATGCATACCATACATCACATACCTATGAGATGGAGATAATGTCATAAATTTATTGATGACAACGATGAATACAAACGATCCTACATGATGCAACTCACTACTTATTGTAGTCTGACTCAACTAGTTAGACATTTTATGTTTATGTCCTATAATTCTGCCCCCCTCTCTCAAAAGGTGTGAGTTTGTTATAAACAGCGTTCTAGATATTGACTTTTCTTATCAAACATTGTTTTAGATAATTGAATTTGAACATTCGATTAATATTTTTGTACATTCTGATTGATCTAGTTAGTACTTGGTTGACCTTTCTCTTGTTTTTTGTTTTTTGATTGATATGCTTTCAATGAACATCAACAAGTAGTAACTATTTGATGTCAGATAGTACAATGTGGAAAAAACAGTCTCACAGGCTACGAGAGCATCCTTTGGCTAAGCATACACCGTTGAGGGGTATCTATTCTGCCAAAGTCGCTTGTGACTTGCACTTGGCTCCATCTAAAAACAAAAGCATAAGCACTAGCACTATCACAAGTGGCCCATGAGGGTCAATTGTCTTTGGGGAGATTTGAACCTTGGAAGGTGCATCAATGACACCTCACTTTCATGGAGCCGATCAGCCTTCTTTGACATTTCTCATGTGTGTCTGACTAAATCACAAAGGTGGGTGGAGCATTTGATGTGGAGTCATTAGTGGATAAATTACTACGCCAACTTGTTGGTAATCGGGCAATAATTGTTAATGTATATGATATTACCAACATATCAACTCCATTGATAATGTATGGTCTCCAAGTTACAGATAATGTTGTGCCGCATGTCAGTAATCTTGATTTTGGAGATCCGTTCCGAAGGCATGTGGTGCATTGTCGGTATGTAATTGTCTCTAGTAACAATTTATCTACTAAATAAGTTGCTTGTAATCTCTGTTTGATGGTCAACATCGACCAGAAAGATTATCTCAAATGCTTTTTTGGTTAAGTCTATTTTGATTGCTGCAATTGTTTTGAATGCAGGTTTTATGAGAACCCTACAATTTCATGGTCAGTAATAACAACTTCACTTGGAATACTTGTGATTGCTATGTTAGTTGGTCACATAATATATGCTGCAGTAAACCGCATTGCCAAAGTGGAAAAAGACTTTTGTAAAATGGAGGAGTTGAAAAAGCAGGCTGAAGCAGTAGATATTGCCAAATCTCAGGTTGTTTATTCTCAAAAGCATACACTAGCAGCATAGCATTGTACTTGGGAGTATGATTATTGAACAGTTCTTCTATTTCACTTTGAATATTTTTAGAACTTCCTTCAATCTGCTTGAGTTATTCGTGCAAATCAGTTTTCCTTTCGAATAATTTTCTCAAACTAGTTTGGTTAGTCAATTTATTTGTGAATAACTAGATCTAGAGTAATTCCTAATCTTGTTATCATTTTATCCATTATTCTTGCAGTTTCTTGCTACTATTTCCCATGAGATCAGGACTCCCATGAATGGTGTTCTAGGTAAATCGCAGCTTATCTCACACTTCATTAGTTCTTGTAAGTTAAGCATATTGGTCCTGTGCCATTCTATTCTTTCTTTGATGTTTAATTTTAATTACATCTTGAGGCTTAGACATATAATTTTTATCTCCAATATTCTTTTACAACATTTAGGGCATGATGCTAACATATTTCCACGATAGTATTTCAGGAATGATGTATATGATTATGGACACCGATCTTGATGCAACTCAACAGGACTATGCCCAAACTGCTAAAGCTAGAGGGAAAGCCCTCATAACTCTAATAAATGAAGTTCTTGATCAGGCCAAGATTGAGTCAGGCAAGCTAGAGCTTGAGGAAGTTCCCTTTGATTTGCGATCCATTTTGGATTATGTTCTTTCTTTATTTTCTGGGAATACTAGAGGCAAGGGCATTGAGGTATGTACCAATTGCAGTATTACAAGACTTTATGTGCCTATCACTCTGCCCATTTTCTATTTGAATCCACTCCCCAATTTTGTGTATTTCCTGTACAATACTGGTTTTTATTTTGTACCGTTGACATTTTCTAACCAGTTGAATAATGGATGTGTATGTGCACCTGCCTTTCTTTGGTGGAGAGAAGCTTGCAGCATTTGTCTCAGATTGGGTACCAGATATCGTTGTTGGGGACCCTGGGCAATTTCGACAAATCATTACAAATCTTGTTGGAAATTCTGTGAAAGTTCATTTTCCATCCCCACTTGTCCTTGCTTTGCACTAGAGTACTTGTGCTAATATTTTAAAATACATTATGTACATTAAAAAGTAAGTGTTGGACCCAAAAGATTTCAATTGTAGGGAATCAATTGTCATTTCCTGTTAGCTAACTTAGTTTATTGTTTTTTCCTTTTACAGTTCACAGACAGAGGTCATATATATGTTTGTGTCCACCTGGCTGAAAATGTGAAGGCTGTAAGGGAGCCAATGTTGAAGCGTGGTCAAAGCAGTTGACGGAAGACAGGAAGCAAAGTTCAAAAGGATCATGCAACACTTTGAGTGGGTTTGAGGAAGCTGATGGGACGAACAGTTGGGAGACCTTTAGGCTCCTACTATCTGATGGAATAATGAATCAGCAGTCTGGGCAAATAGATAATCTATCCTTTCCTGAAACATCTGATACTGTAAATTTAGTTGTCAGTGTTGAGGATACAGGAGTTGGAATTCCCATACTTGCACAAAGGTGTGTCTTTATTCCCTTCATGCAAGCAGACAGTTCTACTTCCCGCACATATGGAGGAACATGCATATGCTTAAGTATCAGCAAATGTCTGGTGGAGCTTATGAGTGAAGAGATGGGCTTTGAAAGCAGGCCAGGTGTTGGAAGCACATTCACATTCACGTTTGTACTTAAAAAAGGCCATACAATTAGCCAGGATAAAAAGCGACATCATCCTGAACCTTTACCCACCATTTTCAAAGGAATGAGAGCTGTCGTGGTGGATGGAATACCTGTTCGAGCTGAAGTAACAAAATATCATTTAGGAAGGCTTGGTGTGCAAGTTGAAATAGCAAATGACCAGGAATCAGCATTAGCGATAATATCTAGAGGGAAAAATGGTGACATTAGATGAACTATTATTGGAGACTTTATGTCAGTGACTTCTATTTTCAATGGTATATATGCTTCACTGGTGGGAAATAAAGGCCTTCTACAATGACTTTATATCTTCTCAAGACTTGTAGTTTTATTTGATGTACTATAACTTTAAGTGTCTACAGCTTTGGTAATGAGAATTATCACTTTCTTGGTAGCCAATTTCACACTTGTTCACTGCATTTTGTAAGAGGTTTGATAGTATTTTGAATTGAATTTCCTTAGGAAGGGTGGTTGTTTGGCACACACCTTCAGGTCTACCAAGTGGCCTTAAAATGTTATTGTTTGGATGATAAGAGGACTGATATAATCCCAAACGAACTACCCAGATTTGTAAATTTTAGGGTTTTATTGCTTTTCTTTACTTAGGTACCCAACATATGGAGAAATGAGGCTACAAATATTGATTAAGGCCTAAAATACACCTAGATTGTCCATTTATTGTCTAAGTGACGTTTCTAGAAGGATTTTAAAGATTATAAATTAAGTTCACTTCTCCATTTCTAGGGAGTTCTTGACATGAATGAAGTTCAAATCTGATCCTTGTTGGTTTGTGATTGACACCTAGAGCTACTGCTTCCTTGAGTTGATCGTTTGGGTTGCTAACTTCCTGTTGCTTATATATTTCTATGGTCCAGGCTGTGACTGTGTTTTCCTTCTCTCTACTGTTTTTTCCTCCTCTTCAGCTGGGCATGAATGTGTTGGCATCTTCCTAGCATACTGTGACTGTTTTGGAGCCCTTGTGGGTTGGGCATGACTTCATTCACACATTCAATATTCTTCTTTTCCACACATTCACTATTCTTCTTCTTTTCCACACAGTTACACACTATGATGATGATGGAAAATGGAATTTAATTAAGAGCACTAAGCCCTCTTCATCCCCAAATGTTGGTGGTGTTTGTTGTTGAACTCATTTTTCATTTCCATAGTAAAAATGTACCCTTCACTTATTCCAAAACCATTGATTGGGCTTGTTAACCTTATGGGTTTTGGAATATCTAGTTCCCACTTTGAGAATATTTACTACTTTTTTATTACTTAGCTATACAGTTCAGTTGCAACATTTTTATTGCAAATTCTGTTGTTGTTAGAAAACAAAACTGAAGATGATCAATCACTAATAGCTTTGCTTTTCTCATATATATGTAAAAGGATAGGAGAAAAATACAAAGTAGCACACCTCTGTGGGAACCCAAACTAAAAAATTAAAACCCTAATCTAATTCTGAACAAGCAAACTGCTAAGTCTAGAAACTCGATCATCCAAAAATAACAAAATCAAAGTGTAAACTTATACTTCTAAATCTAGAATAGTAGTTAAGTCACTGCTCAAATATAACCTAATCTAACACTGAAAATGGAACACTTCTAGTTTTACAACAAAAACTCAATGCTCCACGGGGACATGTCTTGTAGGGTAAAGGGAAATCCCCTTGTGTTTCCCATGCCCATGGATTTTGGGGGTCACCTAGGGAAACATTTCATAGAAAGGAGGACATCTAGACACCCCCTTCCAAAGTTGGGCATTATCTTGGAGACAAGTTTATCACGCTTTTAGGGTGTTGAAGTAACCTTGCATGGCACTAAGAGAACTAAATTTATAAACGAAAGGGATTAGTTTTTTTTATTACTCTTTTCTCTTCTACTTCAATATTTCACACCCATGTCCCTTTCATGCCAGATGCAAATTTTATTGGAGACTTTATGTCAGTGACTTCTATTGTCAATGGTATATATGCTTCACTGGTGGGAAATAAAGGTCTTGTGCAATGACTTTATATCTTCTCAAGACTTGTAGTTTTATCTGATGTACTATAACTTTAAGTGTCTACAACTTCGGTAATGAGGATTATCACTTTCTTGGTAGCCAATTTCACACTTGTTCACTGCATTTTGTAAGAGGTTTGATAGTGTTTTGAATTGAATTTCCTTAGGAAGGGTGGTTGTTTGGCACACACCTTCAGGTCTACCAAGTGGCCTTCAAATGTTGTTGTTTGGATGATAAGAGGACTGATATAATCCCAAAGGAACTACCTAGACTTGTAAATTTTAGGGTTTTATTTCTTTTCTTTACTTAGGTACCCAACATATGGAGAAATGAGGCTGCAAATATTGATTAAGGCCTAAAATACACCTAGATTGTCCATTTATTGTCTAAGTGACGTTTCTAGAAGGATTTCAAAGATTATAAATTAAGTTCACTTCTCCATTTCTAGGGAGTTCTTGACATGAATGAAGTTCAAATATGATCCTTGTTGGTTTGTGATTGACAGAGTTACTGCTGCCTTGAGTTGATCGTTTGGGTTGCTAACTACCTGTTGCTTATATATTTCTATGGTCCAGGCTGTGACTATGTTTTCCTTCTCTCTATTGTTTTTTCCTCCTCTCTAGCTGGGCATGAATGTGTTGGGGTCTTCCTAGCACACCGTAACTATTTTGGAGCCCTTGTTGGCTGGGCATGACTTCATTCACACATTCACTATTCTTTTTTTCCACACATTCACTATTATTCTTCTTTTCCACACAGTCACACACTATGCTGATGATGGAAAATGGAATTTAATTAAGAGCACTAAGCCCTCTTTATCCCCAAATGTTGGTGGTGTTTGTTGTTGAACTCATTTGTCATTTCCATAGTAAAAATGTACCCTTCACTTATTCCAAAACCATTGATTGGGCTTGTTAGACTTATGGGTTTTGAAATATCTAGTTCCCACTCTGAGAATATTTACTACTTTTGTATTACTTAGCTATACAGTTTAGTTGCAGCATTTTTATTGCAAATTATGTTGTTGTTAGAAAACAAAATTGAAGATGATCAATCACTAACAGCTTTTCTTTTGTCATATATATGTAAAAGGATAGGAGAAAAATACAAAGGTTGGGCCAAACATTTGTCTACTTTGTAGATTTGATGCCAAGACTTGCACTACTCATCTTTTCATAAAATTCCCATTTATTAAACATGTGTGGAAAGATATGGAAGACAACCTTGGGAAGCATGCTATCTGGAATGAAGCTTCTATTGAAGGTTGTCTCAAAATTTGGTTTGTCAGATCAAAACTAAAAATTCTAAAAGTTACACCTTTAATTTCCTTGTTATATGGGAAATTTGGATTTCCATAAACTCCATTCTTTTTGAATATTGAAGCATTCCTACTTTCCAAATCTCTACTCAAGTTAACGACCTACTTCATCATTGTCACGCTCGACTTGTTAACAAACTTCCTTTTGTAACTCTTGCCTATATGGTATCAATGCCAACATGGCTCTAATATGTACATGGATCAGACCTCAGTCCTTTGGAAGGTTGATGGTCCCCATCAAATTAACTTTATGACTGGATTTGGATTTTCTAGGTATTTTTGGACTGTTTTACAACTCAGCTTGCAAATTTGGAATCAGTTCTTATTCAACAGGTATAAGAGGCTCTTCCTCATAATTTCAAACCATTGAAAATATCTGAGACTAGTATATCACTTAACCAATGACATCAACAATGGATCCATTGGGATATTGATCATGCAACCACAATTCCTAAGAATTCCCTAAATCTTTGGACACAGAAATAGTATGCATTATAGAGGTGTGAAAAGAGAAGATAAATATGTCTTTTCCAGAGTTCATAATAGGGGTATGTTGCATACTTGAAGAAGTTTAAAGCCAACAGTCAAAGGCTTACATATTGTCTTTGTTTTTATGGTGTTTCCTATTTGTCTCTTAGCTACGTGACATGTAAGAGAAGCTATTGTCATAGCTATGGGATCCATGTCAAATTTAGTAATGACTGGAATCACCACCTTTGGCCCATTTGTAGGGGTAGAAGAGTTTTCATGTGAAGAAACATCTAAATGAATTCTAGATTCCACATCAAACTAAACAGGATTTTAAGTCATCGACTTGGTACCAACAACATGAAAATAATATTCTTTGTGTGAGGAACATTCTCCACTTTATGTAAACAAATTTATTTCAAAGAAATCAAAACTGCTAAAGGATGCCTTGAAACACCTACCAATACATATTACTGTAATGAAGATGCCTAGAAACAAGGCACAACTTGCTTTAGATGTGTCTTGATTTATGCCTACAAAAGTGTCACGTCCCCATGCCTCCGACCGACGAAGAGGATGCGACCCATGGCGTTAACCATCCGGACTAAGAGCCCCATGAACATGTACATGCATAAAATTGCTGAAACAGAATGTTGAAAGAAATGCATTGAAGTAAAACATGCACATTTGCAATTGTTTATCATACACAGCTACAATTATTTATCAGACACAATGGAATTCAACGTACATTCATACATGCATTCATTCAACATGTTCATAACATTCATTAACAGAAATAATGGTTGCAGAAGTAAAAATGGACAAGATCACTTATCTTATGATGAACTCGTTCCGCAACCAACTACGTCACTGCAACGTTCCACCCAACCATAGGCCAGCGTGCTCCTTAATCTCTCAGCAGTGCTACCACCCCCGAGCTGGGCATGATTCTCCAATGAATAAGGGAACTAGCAGGCTGACACATAGCCAAGGATACACAAAACATAGCCAAGCCAACACAGTTGGGTTTATCAGGCCATCCAGGAGTTGGGAAAGGCTAAATGCTAAGCTGGTGAGCTCATTACAGATCCAAGAACACCTACACCAGAACTAGCCTGGCTTCTAAGACACCCACACACACCCAACACAAGGAATCGGTCCCTTCTCTGCTACACATTCCCTCAGGCCCTGCATTCCCTTCCAGTGCTCTTCAGCGGTTGTGGAGAAGAAAGCCAGCCCTCTAGCTCTGTCTGTGTGGTTTCCAATCACCAGGTTATCAAGCAAAGCAAGCCCCCATCCCTGCTTCCTACACAGTCTGAAGACCAAACATTGCACACATGCAATCAATCAACTGATATAGCTTAAGACAGGGAAGCCAATTCCTGAGTCATTCTTGGCCCTATCGTGGCCAAAATGACTCTCAAGCGAATTTACAATAGTCCCCAAAATGTAAAGAAGACCACGAAAAACACAGCCAATAGCGTGAGGAAAATCAATGACCCGATCTGAACAGTGAAGTCACCAAGGAGCTTACACAGTCCAAGGATGGAAAGAAACACCAAGTTCACAGCTGGGTAGAGGCAACATATGTACAGGCCATGAATTGGTAAGGAAAAACATACACATGACCGAAAACACGAACGGCCCTTCACAAGGAAACCGTGGATGAAAACGCACAGCCCCCCCCAGCTCGTTGGGTGAGCCCAAAGCAGAAGAATAACTATGTGTGGGGATAATGGACAGAATATGGTCCCTATGTGAGGACGAATAGCTCCCATCTTGTGCGTGGATGAACAGACAATAGAGAGGACGTGAATTGGAAGTGCGTGAGCGTTCAGCACCATCATGGGGAGAGTAGTGTGTCTGCAGGAGTGACGGTAATGGTTTCCTTTGCCATTGTGAAGTCAATCGTAGGTGGAGTGTGCATGTGGGCAAGGACTGATAGTCCTTCCACACTCCACTCCCTGCTATAACTTCCCCAACTACCAGCAGCAATTCTTAATGGAGGTGGTTGGGTAAGACAAGGTGGTGAAACATGGCTTTCCCCCCTCCCCCATTGGACAAGGTTTGACAATTTCCCCACCCTTATCCTTGTGAAAATCATGCCCCTTCTCAATTTAGTTTCCGCGATTGTATATGGTCAGGTTATTTAATTAAAGATGCATATTTACATGATGAAAACTCAATATGTATGCCGCATGCTCCGATATACCATCAGAGACAATTTAAATCCAAAACATAGCATAACCGATCAATGGTGGGGCCTTGGCCTTTAGCTCCACACCATGATCATTTACAATATATACATCATATACATCTAATGCAATGGGGTCAAAATCGGGGTGTTACATTCCCCTCCCCCTTCAATAGCACTGTCCTCAGTGCTTTACAAAATTGAACAAAATTCTACACTGGTATCGCCTCAGTGTTCCGTAAAATTGAACAAAAATGGATGTGCCAATAACATGGCATCCTCCGGCTCCAACGTAGCCTCTTCAGGTCCATAGTGCTCCCATTGCACCTTTACCTGTCCTATGGTCCGGTTCCAGAGCATTGTGACCTTCCTGTTGAGGATGCGCATTGGCTCGATTCAGAACTCTCCCTCGGGTTCCACTTGAATCACATGGTTAGGATCATGTACATATATCTTAAGCAAAGAAACATGAAAAAAATTATGAGCCCTAGTGCTAGCAGGCAATGCAAGTCTATATGCAACTGGCCCTATTCTTTCAAGCACTTCAAACAGCCCACAATATCTTGGTGACAACTTGGAACAACTTCCAAGCTTCAAGGAACTCTTCCTTGCCCTCATTCTGAGGTAAACATGATCCCCAACACTGAACTCCTTGTTCACCCTATGCTTATCTGCATAGCTTTTCTGTCTATCCTGTGCTGCTTTCAGAATCTATCCTGTACTACTTTCATATTCTGCCTAGTCTTTACAACCTCTTGCTCCATTTCCTTGAGTAATTCTGGTCCAAGCACAATCCTGTTCACCTAATTATCCCAATTCACTGGTGTCCTACACCTTCTTCCATACAAAGCTTCATATGGACTCATCCCCAAGGATTCCTGCTGTCCATTGTTATAAGCAAATTCTACCAAGGGTAAGTAATCTTCCCACTTGGTTGGTTTGTCCATCACGTACATGCAACGCATATCTTCAAGCACCTGATTAAATCTCTTTGTCTGACCATCTGTCTGAGGATGGTATGCAGTGCTGAAGTTTAGCTTTGTACCCAAATCTGCAAACAACCCCTTCCAAAAGTTGGAAGTGAACTTGACATCTCTGTCAGAGACTATTTCCTTCGGCAATCCATGCAATTTGAATATCTCCTTAATGAAGATATTTGCAATGTCGCCAGTCTCATACGTAGACTTAACCGGTATAAAATGTGCTTCCTTAGGCAACTTGTCTACCACAACCATGATGGAATCATGTTGTCTCCAATTCATTGGCAATCCTGTAATAAAATCCATGGAAATAAATTCCCATTTCCATTCTAGAACTGGCAAAGGATGCAACAAACCTGCTCGGTGTTGGTGCTCAACCTTTACTTGTTGACATTTCATACACCTTAAAATGTATTTAGCCATATCCTTGTTCATTCCTGGCCAAAAGTACTACTTTCTAGCTGTAGTAATTGTCTTCTAATATCCTGGGTGACCAGAATACGGAGCTTGATGGATTTCATCCATAACAACTCTCCTCAAATATGCTACATTTGGAATATAAATTCTACCTTTATAAGTGAGAAGTCCATCTTCCTCCAATTTATATCCCTCATACCTCTTCTCAAGACTTTGCTGCTGCAATTTGTCTTTTACCTGCTCATACAATTCATCTCCAACAACATGAGTAACAATCTGCTGCCTCAAATCTGATTGGAAAATACTAAGAGATGCCACATGCATTTCCTGCACCTTCCTGCTGAGTGCATCAACTACCTTGTTTTCTTTCCCTTTTATGTGCTTTATTTCAAAATTCAACTAACATAAAAATTCCAGCCATCTTGCTTGCCTAGCATTCAGAGTAGGCTGGTCAAACAAATAATTAAGACCACAATGGTCTAATCTGAGCTCAAATCTTCTACCCATCAAGTAATAGCTCCACATATTGAGAGCATGTATTATGGCTGCAACCTCTAGATCATGAGTGGCATAGTTTTTTCTCATGCTCCTTCAGCTTTCTTGACTCATAACATATCACGTGGTTGTCTTGCATAAGGACTCCTCCAAGCCCTTGTCCGCATGCATCGGTACACACCACAAAATATTTCTATGGATCTGCAACCTTCAATATTGGTGCACTAGCGAAAAGACTCTTCAACTTTTGGAAGCTTTCTTCACACCTCGATGTCCATTCGAACTTCATCCCCTTCTTTTGCAAAGAAGTGATGGCATGTGCAACTTTGGAGAATCCATTAATGAATCTCCTGTAGTATCCTACAAGTCCCATGAAAGATCTTACATCTGTCACATTTCTTGGAGTAGGCCAATTCATAATGGATTCAATCTTTTCAGGGTCCACAGATATACCCTCCTCTGAGATAATGTGACCCAAATACTGAATTCTATCTCTGTAGAAGTCACACTTGCTCAATTTCACATACAATCGATGCTCCTTGAGCAATTTCAATGTCAATCTCAAATGCTCTCCATGCTCTTCCTCATTCTTAGAATAAACAAGAATGTCATCAAGGAAAACAAGAACAAACTTGTCCAAATACCTACTGAAGACACTATTCATAAGGCACATAAATGTAGCTGGTGCATTTGTGAGACCAAATGGTACCACTGCAAACTCATAATGCCCATACCTTGTTCTGAAGGCTGTCTTATGAATGTCTTCATCCTTGATTCTCACCTGATGGTAACCAGACCTCAAGTCAATCTTAGAAAATACCTTTGCTCCTCTCATTTGATCAAAGAGGTCATCAATCCTAGGAAAAGGATATTTATTCTTTACAGTAACCTTGTTCAACTGTCTGTAATCAATACATAACCTAAGTGTACCATCTTTCTTCTTTACAAATAGAACTGGTGCTCCCCAAGGGGACACACTCGGTCGGATATATTTTTTTTCCAACAATTCTTGCAGTTGCATCTTCAATTCTAGCATTTCCGGTGTACTCATCCTGTAGGGTGCCTTGGACATTGGTGCCGCTCCTGGAACAAGTTCAATTGTGAAATCGATGTCCCACTTTGGAGGAATCCCTGGAATCTCATCAGGAAACACATCCCTAAATTCCTATAACACATGATAGTCCTCCAACCTCGTAGTTTCATATACTGATGTCTCCAGAATATGAGCTGCATACAATTGGAAACCCTTCCTACAGAACTTCTTTAACTGCATTGCTGAAACCTACCTTACTGAAATCACCTTCAGAATACCTTTCACAACTACTAGGTTCCCTTCTTCATTCATGCATTCGAAAGTCTTATTATAATAGTCAAGCTTCACCCTGTGAGATTCTAACCAATCCATTCCAATGAGAACATCATAGGAACCAAGCGGTAGAACATTCAGATCTACACACGTCACCAATTCATTCATGACCAATGGACATTTCTCTACCACTTCACTGACCTTTCTCTTAGTTCCAGTGGCTAGCTGAACTAACCAAGACTTCCCATGCTTTAGCTTCTTAAAAGCACAAATCTCCACTACTCTAGGAGTAATGTAACTGTGAGTAGAAACAGGTTCAATCAAAATAGAAACAGATTGCTCAACAATCTTACCTGCTACTTCAATCATAGTTGATTGGTGATCTGCTTGGCGGTCCTTCAGTGCTGCATAAATCCTAGGGACTGCCCTTGCTACTTGACCCACTGTTTCTATTTCTTGAACATTATAAGCTGGCATTGCACTCTCATTCTCGAGTGGACAATTTCTGCGCATGTGGGGTCCTCCACATTTCCAACATTGAAGTGGCCCTCTATCCTATTGTGGACAGGGATAATTTTAGGGGCGAAATTTAGCCCATGGGCTATTTTTAGGGGTTTTTCTCCCAAAAAAGATTCGCCATTTTGCATTTTTTAAAGCCCTGTTTCGCCCATTTTTTATGGGGTAAACCTTTTTCACCCTAAAAATCGCCAAATTACTATATAAACAATATAAAATCCTTGGAAATTAAATTTTTTTTGAAAAATATCGCCAAACATTTTATAGTTGGCATTTTAAGAATTGGTAAGATTCGCCAGCATTTATACACTTTTAAATAAGTATGGTTCCTTAAAATCATCCCTGATTGTGGATACTTGAAGTGGTCCCAAATGGTGAGTTACCTAATGGTAGTACAATAGATTATAATAGATTTTTTTAGCATTTCATATTTTCCTAGAAGTATGATTATATTATTTGATCTGACATCAAAACAAATAGTGCAAAATATTCTTTTTGCTACTAGGCCATGGAAAAAGAAATTATAAATTGCTCATGACAAGAGGCTTAAGAAAGCTATCCCAAGGGTTAGTTGAACCGATTGTTGCCAATGTTGTTGGGCATTTGGCTAGTTCGGTGCCACTAGATGCCATTTTGAATCCGCGGGGTCAAGTGCACTATCCTATGCTGATGGGTTTATTAGGAATGCAATCCACAAAGGCATAAGTATCCCTTGGGTTTCTCTATGAGGTTTTCCTTATTAAAACAAGTCTTAAAAACCTTAATGTTGAAAATTTCATTTGCATCAAGCAATTAATGCAAGTATGAAACTCACCTTGTTCAAGAAGGTTCCTCCTTTAGGACTACTGTAAATTAATTTGTAAAACATCAGCGGAACAATGAAATAATTCAATTCAATTAGCCCCAAAATTCACAGCAATTAAAGTAGAAAAGATAGCAATCATTCCAATCAGTTTACAACTTTCCATCCCTCTAGGGAAACTTCAACCGTGAGCTGTAGAATCCCCAACAAGAGCTAGGTTGCATAGTAGATCAGTTGTAGCAGGGCTCGAGGGTGTTGCAACATACCCTAGTTTGGTTAGGGTCACATGAAATGTACCAACAAGAAGAAGGAAAGAGTTTTAGTGTTGTCGTGAGCTTGTTGACCACCAACAAGCTTCACACTGAGACTTGTTGTAGCCCTAGACCACCATCGAGGATTATTACAGCTACTACGTATAACAGTAACCACCATAGTGACTGTAGTCTGACAAGAGAAACCAAGAAAGCATAAATGTTGCCACTGTTGAAGAAAAACAACACCAACCACCAAAATTATCTCTATCAACCTCAAGCAGCGAGTAGATGAGCAGTCAAGTGTTGAAGTGTTGTGTCTATGAGATGAATTTCAAATATCCTTTATTTATGGTCCATCAATATTTAAGTTAGTTCCACATAATTAGGAGTTGACATTAGGGTTTAACTTCTTTTTCATCTTTGACCCTTTGAATTCAATCTTTTGTGGTACAAAGGTATTTTTGGTGTTTTGACTTGTGCCACTTGGTCCTTCTCTTGATGGTCTCATAGACCAAGGCTAGGGTTAAATGGTCCTCCAAGTATTTTTGTAGTCATAACAAGTTGTCTCAAGGGTCCATGTGGTTCATTCATGCCCATTCAAAGTACATCTTTGTAAATAAGGAGAATTACTAAATGCTTTATCTTGATCTCCTCATGCCACCAAGATCAGGTGCTAGGTTTCTCAACCAGGGGTATCTAGTCCCTGGAGAAGGTCTCATAGCCCATAGATCAAGGAGAGGAGTGAAAGACTTGCCTAGAACCAGTCTAGGGCTTATGGTGATGACCTAGTAATTGACCAAGTGCCTCATCCCCAGGCTGCATCAAATGACTCAATGTCAAATACTTGGTAACTGACCAAGTGCTTCCATTCTCCTGGAGAATATCCCTTAGCCCCAAGCTGAGATCCTAGTCCTAGACTAGGTTAAATTCCTGGTTGTTGAATGTTAGCATTAGCATGAATTCTTAAAATTTTGCAAACTATAAGATAACAAAAGACAAGTGCAGTAGAAACATCAACAACATCACACACATTGAACACGGTAGTTTTTCACGAGTAATGCTTTGAAGGACAAAACCCCCCAAAAAGCATTAGTAATTCATCTCTTAAATGAGATGACTTAGTTTCTCAATAATTCTACAAACCCTAATGGTTTTGTACCATAGATAAAAAAATCTATGAAAATGTATTTCATACAAAAATCAGATTAAGGCTTTCTTCCCTAATTCTTCTAGCTGCCTGAAACTTCTAAAATGGCTGCCCAGAATTTATTCTGCCTGTCTGAATCTGCCTAGACTGAGACTGAACTTGCCTGAGATCCCTGTGTGATCCCTGCCAACATGTCTGTGATCCCAGTCAGCCTGCTCGAACAGCCTGCTACTACCTGGAACTCTCTGTCTACTTCCCAAGCCCTCTTTCCGAGCCTTGTCTTCCTTCCCAAAGGTATGTCTACCCTGCATGAATCCTTGTCAGCTTGCCCAAAGTTGCTATTTTTTCTACCCAGACCCTATCTTCCATGCCCGAGCTCTGCTGCTTTCCCGAAACCCTTCCCGAGCATCACTGCTACCTGTTAGAAGTTTATAGCAGGCCGACTATGGCTACCCGAGGGTGGTAGCAGCCTGCCCAAGGGTGTTGGAAGCATGCCTAAGCCCTGCTAAGGCTTGTTGTGAGTGACAAAGGGCAGAGGGAAGTGCCTGGACAGGAGACCTAGCCTTCATGTGAATAGACTGAGACTGCCCGTGAGGGAAGAAGGTTGCCTGTGAGAATAATGAAGGTGATGTGAGGGTTTAGAAGAAACCTTATCTCGTGAAAAGGGAGAAGGTGTTGCTGCTATTGTTCATTAATGGTGAAACCCTAGTTTAGGATTAGACTGTAAAATAGTGGGTTCCCTAGCTAGAATCCTCCATGCTAGGGCATAACCACAAAAGATGTCCTACACAATGTGAGCGAAAATCTTCCTTGAGTAGCTGTAGGATCATGAGGAAGTGTGTGTAACAAAATGAAATGGATTGATCTTCTTTTATATCCTTTGAATGACTTATAAGTGGACCAAAACTTAAAATAACAAAATAATATTATTTTATTATTTTATCTTTTTAACTTTTACCTTTAGTGGTACTAAAGGTATTTTTGCACTTTCACTTTGACTCCTTAGTGGTACTAAGGGTCCTTATGTACTTTTTACTTTGAATTTAGCCTTCTTCAAGTGCCTTGTGGTCAAAACAAGTGGTCAAGGTGGTCCTTCATCCCCACTCAAAGTACGTCATCATAAACAGAGAGAATTACTAATGCTTTTATCTCACACTCTATGTGACACCAAGATTGGGTACTAGGTGTCTTAACCAAGGGTAGCTAAGACATGGAGAGATCACAAATCCCACAGATCAAGGGTCAAAGTGTCTCACATGCCTAGACTTGGTCTGGGGATTATATTTATATTTTCGTAATAGACCAGGTGCATCAGCCATAAGCTGCTTAATTTGACCCAAGGTCAAATACTTGGTAACAAACCAAGTGCCTCCATTCTCCTGAATAATGGCCCTCAGCCTTAAGCTGAGTGCCCCAGTGCTAGAATGGGTCATATTCCTATTAACTGACCAAGTGCCTCCATTCAAAGAATGGCCACTCAGTTCTAGGTTGAGTCGCCTAGTGCTGGACTGGTTCCACATCTTGGTCCCTATCCAGATGTCTTCATTCAACAGAATGGTCACGCAACTCTAGGTTGAGTCCCCCAGCACTGGACTAGTTCCATATCCTGGTCCCTGACCAGATGTCTCCATTCAACAGAATGGATACTCAACTCAAGGTTGAGTCCCCCAGTGCTGGACTGGTTCCATATCTTGGTCCTTGACCAGATGTCCCCATTCTCTTAAGAGAATAGCTCTTGATGTTGCTCAGGAAAAAACAACACTGGTAGCTGACCAGGTGCCTCCATTCAATGAATGGAACTCAACTCTAGGGTGAGACCCCCAATCCCATACTGGTTCAAATTCCTGGTAACTGACCAGGTGCCTCCATTCTCCCAGAGAATGGCCCTCAGCCCTAGGCTGAGTCCCCTAGTCCTAGACTTGGTCAAATTCCTGGTAACTAACCAGGTTCCTCCATTCAAAGAATGGCCCTCATCTCAAGGATGAGTCCCATATTCCTGGACTGGGTCAAATTCCTGGTAGCTGACGAGGTGCCTCCATTCAAAGAATGGCCCTCAACACCAGGCTGAGTCCCCTAGTCCCAGACTGGTTCAATTTCCTGGTAGAGTGAATAATTGTCCTACATGGGTCATATTATTGTTGTTATTATATTTCAAATGACGTGTATGGTTCTTAGGGGCTTTGTAAGGCTTAGGAATAAACAACGAGGATGTAGGCCCTAAAATATTCATCTTTATGTCTAGTGGACATGCACATGGTTCTATATCACCTCACATGTCTTGTAAATGGAATCTTTCACTTTCAACCAGGATATGGGTGCCATTACAATGTTTTTAGCATAGATTATGGGTTTTGGTTCCTTAACCATGTTGCACAAACTAAATCCATGGTATCTGCTATTATGCACGAAAGTAATCTTTTAGGACTAATGCACCGAGAATGGGGCTCTAAATTGTCTTCGTAATTATCTTTCTATGCATAGGTTTAGAGGTTTGGAGGTAATATTGGTTGAGGATAAGGAATAAGGGATATGATTTCATAATTTTTAGTAAAACAACGATACCTTTGAAGTGAAAACTATGATATAGGCTCCTCATCGGAGTAGCAACCACCTGGTGTAGTTCCCTACTAAAATAGATTGGACCTCTAATCCACTGTTTTAGGATGCTACCCCTCATTAATGGCTAGACAAAATCTATGTGTTTGGATACTACCTATAAGAGGATCAAGGGATAAAAATGGATAGATATAATAGCTACCTAGTACAATTTCCCTTTGAAATAGAGTGGTTTTAGTTCACACTGCTTCGGGTTGCTACCCCTCATCAATGGTAGGAAAATGTCTACATGTTTAAATACTACCTGTAAGAGGATTAAGGGTAAACTTGGATTACAACTTAGTACAACCCCAAATATGGAGCACACTTGCATCCTCAAACAACTAATTGATAGAAAACTGCAAATTCAGAGAATTAATCTAACATACAGGAAACCATTAAGTATTACAGGAATTCATCGAGCATTACCAGAATTTATATTGAAAGGAATTTGATGGCACAACATCAGATTCTTGAATATTTTGTATGAAAATACCCTGGTTTATAAATGCACACTCTGTTATGGAACAATGACCTTCAAACGAATCCCTAATCAACAGAACTCTGGGTACATCGCACCACCAACACGATTATGTGTAACTTCAACCGTAATCTGGATAAATTCCACAGATTGATTCAATGTCCAAAGCTACCATGATTTGCAAGTGCTGAGACGAATGATTCTCTTTCTTAGTTAGATTTTGAAATGCCATTCCTCAGTCATCAATGATTTGGTGTTCTTCTCAAGCTGTGATATTGGATCGCGGTTCTATTTTGAGCATTCTCCAAATGCTACATCTACGATCTAACATAAGAATCTCCACAATCTAAAAAAAAATCTTTCATACATTAGTATCTTCCTCCTCTCTTCAGAAACCGGTTGATCATCCCTGCATCGAGCCCCTCTTCAAAGGATCAAAGCAGTCGGGCCGGCATATTGGGGGAAAAGGTTATGTTTTTTTTGTTTTTTGCATTTTCATTATATTTTATTTATTTTTGTTTATTTTATATATTTGTCTTTTATATGATTTTTTTTAAAAGACTAAACATTTTTCATTTTTTATTTTCTTGATTTTTCATTATAGAGTACTTGAGTCAGTTTCCTAAATTTTAAGAACCTACCATCAGGCACCTAGTTTCCATCAATGTATTATATTTGTATTTTAAAATGATATCCATGTTTATGTAATTATAACTTTGGAATGTCCTTTAAAATGATATCCATGTTGATGTAATTGTAACCTCGGAATGTATTCATCCGTATATTTTATGTATTGTACCTTGATATTTTTTTTGGGATGTGTCTGTAATGTATTTGAGTCATGTCATGCCCCAATGTTCCTATCATGAGGTTCTATAATGTAAAAAATTCATGTCAATTCATTGTGGGTAACCCTCCTATTGGTCAAGGGTTAAATTCCCCACAGTTGTGGGGCCCTAGGGTTATTAGACTATCCTAGAGAAGTTGAACCTATGTGAGTCATTGTAAGTCGGGGCAATAGTCCCCACCATTGTGTTAAGATAAACCTCCTTGTTGGTCAGAGGAGGAAAAGTCCCCACAGGTTTTGGGGCAATAGGGTTATTAGACACTCCTAGAGATGTCATCTTTAGTAAGTAATTGTTAAGTGAGGCCGCCAAGTTGGAGTGGGTTTCAAGTGAACGGAAGAATATAAATAGAGAGTGATCCTCTCTATTTATCACACACACATTCACTCATTGGGGCGCATGAGTGAGAGAGAATACACTAGGATCAGAGAGAGAGAGAGACTACTACTGTTGGGAGATCATCTCTATGTTTTTGGGTTTTACTTTTGGTGTTGATTCTATCTCTAAGGAAGTTGCGGGGTTTTCTCCTTCATGGTTTCCCCAAGGAAAATTCTTAGTGTCTCTTGTCTCTTGTGTTTTATTGCTGTGAATGTTATTCTCTCAGTTAAAGATCCTAAGATCATAATTCTAGATTGAATGACAAAATTCTAACAATCCATCGTGGAGGAAAACTAAATATATCCAGATTCCTTATTGGGCATGGTTAAAAAACCCATAATTTTGGGATTATCATTAAGGAGTTGAATTTGTTGCAATGGATCTACCCATAAATCAACCAATATATTAGTCCATATTTCTCAAGGAACAATTACATTTGTATTGATCTTTTTGAGTCTACAAATATGCAGAAATATCAACAATAAGGGTTGCTTAATGAATAGCAAATTTTAAAAATTGTTGTTTTCCTACCATGAATCAATGATGTCCTACATTCCAATGGGAACCCCCAATTGATACCAGGCACCACATATTTCCTACTTAAACTATTTCTTATCCAATCTCCATATTATTTCACAAGTCAACCATGCTTTAGTACCTCCCATGTTATACCATACAAGTTAAGTTCCAAAACCCAAACCATGGGCTCAACACCCAATCCAGCTCCTAATCATGTGTCATGTGAGTTGACAACCAAGTATAACATGCACAATGCATCTCAACATCGTCTCTCTCTAATGTGGGTGCTTTTTTGTTTTATGGTATATGTATACACTTATTTAATAGTAATTTTTAAACCACCTACTCGAGGCCAAGGGAATCAATTTAGAGCCATCATGTTGCTCAATGACTACATTGAGTTAAGTTCTAGAAAAAGTCGGTGCATGTTGTACAATGATACACCTTGACACCTTGAAGTATAATACAAGGTTGGCCTCGATGTCCAACTTGATGCTCTAGGCAATGAAGATGGGAATAGAGCAGGGTGACACAAAGAATGCAGAGAAAACACATTAAAAATACATGTTTTTCATGAAAGATATTGTCCCCAAAAATGCATCATGGAGGGGAGTCCTAAAATTTGTGGTTAAAAAGATTATTTCCATGAATTACCAAGTGATGAACATATATGTATGTTAGTTCCTTGATGTTTTACTACACAAAGAAATTATGGCATGCTCCAATGAAAAGAACTGCCTTAATGGCATCTTGTACAGGTCTCATAAATGCAGATGGTCATGTCTTTGTCTGTGATCATTTCCAGAACATACCACATCATATGGTTTTTGTTATTGAAATATATGGTTAAATGTCTAGTTTTGATATAAAACCAAGCATGGTAGTACATTTGTGTGAATATTTCTTAGCAGTTTTGTGTGAGATCATGTTTGGTAATCATTTCCCAATATTTTAAGGGGAGACAATGAAGGTTATAGATCCCTTGGAAAGTGGTCCATTGAGAAAGGGAAGACAATGAAGGTTGTAGATCCCTTGGAAAGTGGTCCATTGAGAAATCTTGTAAGTTTAGGGACTTGAAGGTCCACATTGGTATTGAAAATTGATAGTACTCTTCTTGAGGGGAATAATCAGATCAAAGTCTAAAGGGCCATCTGCATGTCTTAATAATAACCCCCAAGTGCATAGAATAGCATAACCTAGTCTACATATCCAGTCTTTGACATGAATGCAAATGGGTAAAGCATGGTCCACATATCATATTAAAAATAAAAGTATAAAAGGAACTGAGTGTGATGGCTTAATTTTCTCTTTGAAATTTTTTGTTGGCTTATTCTCCAACAGATGTGTATAGGCCTCATAGACTTGATTTGGCCGTCGACGAATGATGCTTTATCACAATATCAACGATTAGAGCACCTGGACGATAAACCCTTCACGCCTCTCCCACTGCATCTCTAAAACATTGTTGTTGATCCTATCGTCACGATTGAACTCAATGAAATTTATTGAGACTGAATGAGACTTGGTACCTGGTCCACAAAACTAGGGATTGAACCTATATATGATTGATGAAGTGAAGGAAACT
The DNA here is from genome assembly GCA_001517045.1 of Pseudotsuga menziesii. Classification (NCBI taxonomy): domain Eukaryota; kingdom Viridiplantae; phylum Streptophyta; class Pinopsida; order Pinales; family Pinaceae; genus Pseudotsuga; species Pseudotsuga menziesii. Next base: position 297,011 of record LPNX010390938.1, read on the forward strand.
TGATGTCTAGCGCTTTCTCCAGTTTGCTTTTCTATTAATTGAGTTTGAACTCTAGGGATTGAACCTATATATGATTGGTGAAGTGGAGGAAACTTGGTGTCTAGTGTTTTCTACAATTTGCTTTGCTATTGACCAAGTTTGAACTCATCCTTACTCTTTGGTCAAATCGACTTTAGTTCTATGTGAGGGAAAGACTAGAAGAGTCTTTCTATCTACTTCCAAGTACTTTGAATTCGATCTATATCACTCTTATTCTTAGGAAAGATAAACCATATACATTTATTGATTATAGGCCTATATTTCTTTGTAATCTCATGTATAATATCATTACAAAGATTATAGCAGATAGGATGAATCCTATCCTTAGGAGGTATATTTTTGAAGATCAGTTTGGTTTCTTATTGATAGACAAGTCTTGGATGTGGTTGAAATTGCACAAGAATGTCTTCATTCAATAAAAACGAAGAAAAAAAATGCTTTTATTCTTAAGAAGGATCTTATAAAGTCGTATGCTAGGGTTGACTAGTCATACTTGATATTTATCCTTATCCATATTGGTTTATCTATTGAGATCAGAAATTGAATTATGGGCTGCATCACCTCTACCAGATATACAGTTCTGATTGATGGAACTCCTACCTCCTTATTTAGTAGTAATATAGGACTAAGAAAATGTTGTCCTCTTTCGACTTATTTGTTCATCCTAGCTATTGAAGGGTTGAGTCTTCTTATAAAAGAGGAAAAGGAACAAAATAAATTTGAGGCTTAAAGGTGGCGATGTCTGTGTATATTACACATATATTGTTCATGGAAAACGTTCTTATCTTTGGAGAAGGTTCTTTCTCTGAATGGAATCATTATCATTGTATTATCTCCTTATTTTGTGACGCGTCAGGTTTGGCAGTCAATGTTCAAAAATCTGATTTTGTGTATTCTTGCGATGATATAGAAATTAGAAACCAGATTGCTTCTCTACTTCCTTATGAGATGACTGGGTTAGAAGGGGGTTTTAAGTATCTTGGTTTCTTTTTGAAACCAAATGGGTATAAAAAAAGGTGATTAGGAATGGTTAATTAAGAAGATTCAAAGGAAAAATTAACAGTTGGTCATTTCGATGGCTGCCTCTCAAAGGAAGACTTTTTTTGGTAAATTATGTTCTATAAAGCATTCCATTTTTTGGGTTTTCTTTATTTATCATTCAGGCATCTACGGTTTACAAGATAAGAAAGAAAATATTTCAGTTTTTATGGGTTGGAAAGTTGGAATATTCAAAATTTCATCTGACTTCATGGGAGAGTCTATCAAAGTCAAAACTGATGGTAGGATGGGGGATCAAAAATCTAAATTGGTTCAATAGGGCTTTATGTGCAAAGAACTTATGGAGAAGCTTATTTGATGAAGGTTTGTGGGGAAAATTTGTGAAAGCTAAATGTTTAAAATGCGTTGCTATGGTCCATTGGTTTCGGGATGCAATGAAGAAGGCTCAAAATGATCTATTTAGAGTATTTTTTTGAAGTATTTCCCCATTATTAACCAGTCGATTTGTTGGGCCGTCAGCCGAGGTACTCAAGTATTTATTGGTTTTGATCCTTTTATTGGTTTATGAATACATTCTGAAGTTACAATTACATCAACATGGATATCATTTTAAAGACAGATATAATACATTGATGGAAACTAGGTGCCTGATGGTAGGTTCTTAAAATTTAGGAAACTGACTCAAGTACTCTATAATGAAAAATTAAGAAAAAAAAATGAAAAATGTTTAGTCTTTAAAAAAAAATCATATAAAAGACAAATATATAAAATAAACAAAAATAAATAAAATATAATGAAAATCCAAAAAACAAAAAAAACATAACCTTTGCCCCCAATATGCCGGCCCGACTGCCTTGATCCTTCGAGGAGGGGCTCGATGTAGGGATGATCAACCGGTTTCTGAAGAGAGGAGGAAGATACTAATGTATGAAATATTTTTTTTAGATTGTGGATATTCTTAGGTTAGATCGTAGGTGTAGCATTTGGAGAATTATCATATTAGAATTGCGATCCAATATCATAGCTTGAGGAGAACACCAAATCATTGATTCCTGAGGAATGGTATTTCAAAATCTAATTGAGAAAGAGAATCATTCGTCTCAGCACTTGCAAATAGTGGTAGCTCTGGACATTGAATCGATCTGTGGAATTTATCCAGATTACGGTTGAAGTTACACATAATCGTGTTGGTGGTGTGATGTACCCAGAGTTCTGTTGATTAGGGATTCGTTTGAAGGTCGTTGCTCCAGAACATAGTGTGCATTTATAAACCAGGGTATTTTCATATAAAAGATTCAAGAATCTGACGTTGTGCCATGAAATTCCTTTCAATATAAATTCTGGTAATGCTCGATGAATTCCTGTAATACTTAATGGTTTCCTGTATGTTAGATTAATTCTCTGAATTTGCAGTTTTCTATCAATTAGTTGTTTGCGGATGCAAGTGTGCTCCATATTTGGGGTTGTACTAAGTTGTAATCGAATTTTTCCCTTAATCCTCTTACAGGTAGTATTTAAACATGTAGACATTTTCCTACCATTGATGAGGGGTAGCAACCTGAAGCAGTGTGAACTAAAACCACTCTATTTCAAAGAGAAATTGTACTAGGTAGCTATTATATCTATCCATTTTTATCACTTGATCCTCTTATGGGTAGTATCCAAACACATACATTTTTTCTAGCCATTAATGAGGGGTAGCATCCTAAAACAGTGGATTAGAGGTCCAATCTATTTCAGTAGGGAACTACACCAGGTGGTTTCTACTCCGATGAGGAGCTTATATCATAGTTGTCACTTCAAAGGTATCTTTGTTTTATTAAACGTTATGAAATCATATCCCTTATTCCTGATCCTGAACCAATATTACCTCCAAACCTCTAAAGCTATGCATAAAAAGATAATTACGAAGACAATTTAGAGCCCCATTCTCGGTGCATTAGCCCTAAAAGATTACTTTTGCGCATAATAGCAAATACCATGGATTTAGTTTGTGCAACATGGTTAAGGAACCAAAACCCATAATATATGCTAAAAACATTATAATGGCACCCATATCCTGGTTGAAAGTGAAAGATTCCATTTACAAGACATGTGAGGTGATATAGAACCATGTGCATGTCCACTAGACATAAAGATGAATATTTTAGGGCCTCCATCCTCGTTGTTTATTCGTAAGCCTTACAAAGGCCCTAAGAACCATCCATGTCATTCGAAATATTATAACAACAATAATATGACCCATGTAGGACAATTATTCACTCTACGTGGGACAATTATTCACTCTACCAGGAAATTGAACCAGTCTGGGACTAGGGAATTCATCCTGGTGTTGAGGGCCATTCTTTGAATGGAGGCACCTCGTCAGCTACCAATAATTTGACCCAGTCCAGGACTAGGGGACTCATCCTGGGGCTAAGGGCTATTCTTTGAATGGAGGCACCTAGTTAGTTACAAGGAATTTGACCTAGTCTGGGACTAGGGGACTCAGCCTAAGGCTACGGGCCATTCTCTGGGAGAATAGAGGCACCTGGTCAGTTACCAGGAATTTGACCCAGTCTGGGATTAGGGATATCAACCTATATTTGAGTGCCATTCATTGAATGGAGGCACCTGGTCAGCTACCAGTGTTGTTTTTCCCTGAGCAACATCGAGAGATATTCTCTTAAGAGAACAAGGACATCTGGTCAAGGACCAGGATATGGAACCAGTCTAGCACTGGGGGACTCAACCTTGAGTTGAGTATCCATTCTATTGAATGGAGACATCTGTTCAAGGACCAAGATGTGGAACCAGTCTAGTGCTGGGAGACTTAGCCTAGAGTTGTGTGACCATTCTGTTGAATCAAGACATCTGGTTAGGGACCAAGATGTGGAACCAGTCCAGCACTGGGCGACTCAACCTAGAATTGAGTGGCCATTCTTTGAATGGAGTCACCTGGTCAGTTAATAGGAAGATGACCTAGTCTAGCACTGGGGGACTCAGCTTAAGGCTGAGGGCCATTATTCGGGAGAATGGAGGCGCTTGGTATGTTACCAAGTATTTGACCTTGGGTCAAATTATACAGCTTATGGCTGATGCACCTGGTCTATTACGAGGATATAAATATAATCCCCAGACTGAGTCTGTGCATGTGAGACACTTTGACCCTTGATCTGTGGCCTTTGTGATCTCTCCAAGTCTTAGCTACCCTTGGTTAAGACACCTAGTAGTCGATCTTGGTGTCACATAGAGTGTGAGATAAAAGCATTAGTAATTCTCTCTGTTTATGATGACGTACTTTGAGTGGGGATGAAGGACCACCTTGACCACTTGTTTTGACCACAGGGCACTTGAAGAAGGCTAAATTAAAAGTAAAAAATACATAAGGACCCTTAGTACCACTAAGGAGTCAGAGTGAAAGTGCAAAAATACCTTTAGTACCACTAAAGGTAAAAGTTAAAAAGATAAAATAATAAAATAATATTATTTTGTTCTTTTAAGTTTTGGTCCACTTACAAGTGATTCAAAGGATATAAAAGAAGATCAATCCATTTCATTTTGTTACACACACTTTCTCATGATCCTACAGCTACTCAAGGAAGATTTTTGCTCACATTGTGGAGGACATCTTTTGTGGTTATGCCCTAGCATGGAGGATTATAGCTAGAGCACCCACTATTTTAAAGTCTAATCCTAAACTAGGGTTTCACCATTAATGAACAATAGCAGCAATGCCTTCTCCCTTTTCACGAGCTAAGGTTTCTTCTAAACCCTCACATCACCTTCAAAATTCTCACGGGAAACCTTCTTCCCTCACGGGCAGTCTCAGTCTCTTCACAGGAAGGCCATATCTCCTGTCCAAGCACCTCCCTCTGCCCTTTGTCACTCACAACAAGCCTTAGCAGGGCTTAGGCATGATTCCAACACCCTTGGGCAGGCTGCTACCACCCTCGGGCAGCCATAGTCTTCCTGCTACCACCCTCGGGAAGCAATAGTCTGCCTGCTATAGACTTCTAATAGGTAGCAGTGATGCTTGGGAATGGTTTCGGGCAAGTAGTATAGCTCAGGCAGGGAAGATAGGGTCTGGGTAGGAAAAATAGCAACTTTAGGCAGGTTGACAGGGATTCATACAGGGTAGACATACCTCCGGGCAGGAAGACAAGGCTCAGAAAGAGGGCTTCGGAAGTAGACAGAGAGTTTCGGGAAGTAGCAGGTTGTTTGGGAAGGCTGACTGGGATCATAGACAGGTTGACAAGGATCACACAGGGATCTCAGGCAAGTTCAGTCTTAGTCTAGGCAGATTCGGGCAAGCAGAATAAATTCCGGGCAGCCGTTCTGGAAGTTTCAGGCAGCTAGAAGAATTAGGGCAGAAAGCCCTAATCTGATTTTTGTATGAAATACATTTTTGTATATTTTTTATCTGTGGTACAAAACCATTAGGGTTAAGAGAATTATTGAGAAACTTAGTCATCTCATTTAAGAGATGAATTACTAATGATTTTTGGGGGTTTTTTTCCTTTAAAGCATTACTCGTGAAAAACTACCGTGTTCAATGTGTGTGATGTTGTTGATGTTTCTACTACACTTGTCTTTTGTTATCTTACAGTCTGCAACATTTTAAGAAATCATGCTAATGCTAATATTCAACAACCAAGAATTTAACCTAGTCTGGGACTAGGATCTCAGCCTAGGGCTAAGGGATATTCTCTAGGAGAATGGAGGCACTTGGTTAGTTACCAAGTATTTGACATTGAGTCATTTGATGCAGCCTGGGGATGAGGAACCTGTTCAGTTACTAGGTCATCACCATAATCCCTAGACCGGGTCTAGGCAAGTCATGCACTCCTCTCCTTGATCTATGGGCTATGAGACCTTCTCCAGGGACTAGATACCCCTGGTTGAGAAACCTAGCACCTGATCTTGGTGGCATGAGGAGATCAAGATAAAGCATTTAGTAATTCTCCTTATTTATGAAGATGTACTTTGAGTGGGCATGAATGAACCACAGGGACCCTTGATACAACTTGTTATGAACACAAAAATACTTGGAGGACCATTTAACCCTAGACTTGGTCTATGAGACCATCAAAAGAAGGACCAAGTGGCACAAGTCAAAACACCAAAAAGACCTTTGTACCACAAAAGATTAAAGTCAAAGGGTCAAAGATGAAAAAGAAGTTAAACCCTTATGTCAACTCCTAATTATGTGGAACTATAAAGAATTAAATTCATAAATTCAAGTTGATATCTTAGTTCTCACAATTACTTTCTAGCATATCTATAGAGAATTAAATGATGAAGCAAATAGACTTTCAAAAAAAGGCATTGAGGAATTGGATGGAAATATTTCTTTTAAAGAGCTTAGAGATGAAATGCCTGTAGAATTGAACAGATTGAAGTTCTTTTGATTTAAGAGTTGTTCATCTAGTAAACTTTGTTTACTAATAGCTTGTGTTTTGGGGATGGCATATTTCTTATTTTGTTATCATTATTATGATATGTTTTTTATTATAAGAGGTACAAAAATGTCAAAATAATGTTGAGAGGAGAAAATATAAAGATCTTAAGATCCTATTTTATCAAGGTAGTAATTTATTTTGGATAATGAGAATATTTTATTCTTTCAAGCAAAAATGTAATTCGTTGATACAACTTTGTTTAATAATACAAAGTTGGTTTTTAGTGCTTGAGACAAAAACCAAAATACTCGTGGTCAAAAAATGCGCTGGTCTATCATCTCCTTTCTTCGTTGTCTTCTTGAGTTTATTCATCTTGTAGTTGCTTAACCTTTGAACTTTCACCAGGTAGGTAGTCACCGGGCGAAGCTGAAAGCCCTTGTGGTGGCGAAGAATGCTAACCTGAGTGAAGAACATTGTGAGATGGTGTGTAAACGAAGGTGATTGAAAGAAGCCATGTGCATTTTGCATTTGATGGACAAACAAGTAGATTGCTCTGCTTATCAGTCTCTCTTGCAGGTATGCCTCATTAACAGAGCTCTGCTAGAGGCCAAGCTGGTCCATGGTAACATCATCCAAAGTGCTTTCAAATTTAATTGCACTGACATGGCTCTACCCAATAAAATCCTAAGCGTGTATGCCAAGTGCGTGAATTTAATCGATGGTCACAAGTTTCTGGAGCAAATGCCTTAGCGAAATGTGGTCTCCTGGAGTATCACGATTGCAGATTACTATAGGGCTGGCCATGGAAAATAATCCTTGACACTTTTCAATCAAATGCAAGGAACATGTATTCTCCCTAATCAATTCACTCTATCCAGCTTTCTCCCAGGATGTACTCACTTGGAAGCAGTGGTGGAGGTTCATGAAGAAATAATCAGAAGTGGGTTTCACTCTGAAGTTTTTGTGGGGAATGCCCTTCTTTACATGTATGCAAAATATGGGAAGATCAACACTACACGTTATGTGTTTGACAAATTTATTAGACAAGATGTTGTCAAATGGAATGCTACGATTGCAGGATATGCACAAAAGGGGTATGTTAATGAGGTTTTGGACCGGTTAGACAAAATACCTGAATGAAATGTGGTCTCCTAGACATCAGTGATTGTGGGATATGCACATAATTGCATGGTTGAAGACACTACCAAACTCTTTGATGAAATGCCTAAAAGGAATGTGGTATCTTGGACATCATTGATTTCGGGTTATGCTCAGAATGAGCGTGTTGATGAAGCTTACAAACTATTTGAGAAGATGCCCGAGAGGAATATAGTCTCTTGGACTGCAATGATTACAGGATATGCACAGGATGGGCGTGTTGATGAGGCTCTGAAGATCTTTAAAAAATTCCACTACAAAATGTGGAATCGTGTAATGTAATGATTGCAGGATATGTACATAATGGCCGAAATGAAGAGGCCCTGAAGCTTTTCCGAGAAATGCAAAGGCACAACATGAAGCCAAACTCAATGACTCTTTCTAGTGTTATTGCAGCATGTGCTGATCTGGTAGCATTGGAAAAGGGCTTGGAGATCCATGAGAAGTAATCAAGAGTGGATTTGTTTGAAAAATGGATCACAAATATTGCAGGCTATGGTGTGCATGGCTTTGGTAAGGAAGCCCTAAGGCTCTTCGAACAAATGCAGCATTGTGGAATATCATCGGATCATGTTACCTTTGTTGGAGTTCTGTCTGCGTGCTGCCATTCAGGCCTAGTGGCCTGCAATACTTTAATTGCATGAGTCACTATCATCATATTACACCCACAATGGAGCACTATGCTTGCATGGTTGACCCTTTTGGCCGATCTCGTCACTTGGATAAGGAACACAATTTTATTAATAGAATGCCAATAAAACCTGATTATATTGTGTGGAGTTCTTTCATCGCTTCATGTAGAATCCATAATAATATAAAGCTAGGGGAACTTGTTGCAGAATACCTCATTGAATTGGATATCCAAAAATCCACACCTTATGTGGCTCTATCAAACATCTATGCTGCAGCAGGACAGTGGGATGGCATCGAAAAAGTAAGGAAAACGATGAAAGATAGAGGGGTAAGAAAGGAACCTAGATGTAGTTGGATTGAGGTAAATAAACAGGTGCATGCTTTTTTTGTAGGAGATATATCACACCCACAAATGCAACTGATCTATGAAAAGTTGGAAATGTTGTCTCAGCAGATGAAAGCAGCAGGTTATGCACCTGCAGGAGAATAGAGCTGAATGATGTGGAGTAGGGACACGACGACAACTATTTTGGTGATCATGAACATTAGTGTGCAAGCACTTTGCTAGAAATTTCATCTTCTTGATTGTTTCCTGAAGAAATCCTTGCCATAGAAGCAAGATTTCAATATTAATATGAATCCCAGGTATGTCCAATGAATAAAAATAATAATTATTTTCTTGAAAATTTGATGACTTAGTTCATATTTATAGGTGTCTTTAGTTATTACATTTCTTTTTTAATATATATATTTTTGAGTTTTTGGGCTGTTTTTTGGGGGTTTATAAATGGACTGGTATCAAGTATATAAAGTATACCATAAAAAACAATTAAAGTAAGTTGACCATCCCATATCTGCACAGTACAAAAATTTGGCTGAATTTAGTACTACTGCAAAATTTCCATACAACAAAGGCCAATACAACCAAAACTTGCTACTATGGTCCTTGCAACTTGTAAGCCCTGCTGAGTGTCCAACCTCTAGTGGATGGTTTCCTTCTAGGTGTTAGAGTCAAATTTTTTATAATAATAGTTTTGTAATAAACATTTTTCTTTGGTCGGAGCCTAGCATTTCCAACAACAAATTTCATGAATAGAGGTTTCTTATGCTATTAAGAAATTTCTTAGTCTTGTAGAGGTTTCTCGAATCTTAATCCTGTGAATTTCAACCTTAGGGTTGATGTGAAATATGATGAAACAACAACAACAACATAAAATATTTCACCTCTTATCAACTCCAATCAATAAAGCAATTCAATTAACCTTCCCAAAATTTAAGTTTCAATTACAATTTAATTGCAGACATAACTTCACTTACAACAATTTAACACCAGATCTGCCATTGCTTCTTCCTTGAGTTTGCTACCGAGACCTCTGCAGTTCCAGGAGAGGACCTTCATTACTTACTTTTGGTGTCCAAAGGCATCCTAGAAAATTTTGTCTCTAATTTCTGAAATCCAATTGGAACTTGGTAACTATAATTTAAACTAATTCAAAAGTAACTAAAATTTCTCATAAATTAATTGAAAAGAGGCTCCCTTTCTTGGCACGCTAATAGTATATTGTACTTGGTCAAGATAAAAACTGATTTCACTTGGTCAATATGATAACTGACTCTTTGAAGGCTCTTTAACTCTCAAGGTGATGATACTAAAAACCCTATTTGAAGGCTCTGAGCTCTGAAGATGATAGTATTTGTTGTGCTATTGGAAACTAAGATTTCATACTGCAGTGTAGTTCTCTCCACAACTTACTTTGCTTAGCTAAGTAATAATAGGCTTTTTACCATCTTGCTGGAGCTAGATTTGGATGCTGAAAATGTTTGTCTCCTTGAAAGACTCATACCCCTATTTTGTTGGAATCATATGTAAGGAACTGGATTTGTAAATCCTCCAACCTCTTAGAATTGTCACCTACTCATTGATACTTTTACTCGTTCATGAATTCAACCTATCTATTTGTCGTCATAGGTAGGTGGTTTTCCAAAGGGTGGAAAATCATAAATGGATAGGATGAATTTGTAAATGGTCCACCAATTTATGATTTCAACCTAGTCATTGATTCGTCCTAAAGGAGTCTGCATATTCAGGAATTTCATTGGAATTTGGGGTTTTCATTGGAATTTGGGTCACATGCATATTGGGGTTTTCCTGTGTTGCATGGGTAGCCATACCCAGGGGTCGGGTACATGTATTGGAACCAGGTACATGTACCAGGTACTTGGGTACGGCAATGTTATGTACCCAGCCGTACCCTCACGTACCATGAATAGTGTTTCCGTACCAAGTACTTCATAAAAAAAATGTGTACGTTTGGTGAAAATAGTACGGCGTACCTCGATTTTGGGTACGGATATGGTACAGCCAGTATATAAAACTAAACCAAACTAATACAATTTGTTCCCACAGTTGAAGTCTAGTTCTAGCGATTTATCCTTCTTCAAACAAAATGTAGGAGCTATGATAGGATTGGTGGGAATTTTCAACCCCGAGATTTACATGGAAAGGTTGTAGGATCTTTTTAACTCAACACGGATAATGCCTCACTGCTGTTTTGATTTGAATTTTTTTTTGAATAATGTATCATTGCTTGAACATAGATTTTAATGGAAATTCTTCACATAAAATGCTCATAAATTATAGCAAGGAAATAACATTAACAATGATTTAAATGGCTAACAAACAGACACCCAAAAACATAGTAAGAAGGTGCTTTTTACATGCATGTAGAAGCCTGCTGACAGATCTGGAAATGAACGTTGAGATACCCAAGTAATGTGGCCATACAATGTGATAGCAGTGAGAAAATCTTATAATGGATGAGATCTGAAATGTGTTCTAGATGACTATGGGGAAAACTTCATCGTTTACTTAAATATTCAGATCTAGAAATGAGAGTTATTTGACTCACAATACAGAGTTATGAAAGTACTATAGAAGCCTTAGAATGTGCTGGGATTGACAATAAATGGATGAAGAAGTAGACTCTGGTATAACAAATCCTGTAGTAGCTTTATTCTTCCCAATGCGCCCAATGGGAGTATGTAAGAACAATATAAGAGTGAAGATTTTACCACATTGATATTTCAATTTATGGCAGCCTGGAAATTACTGGTTACACTCTTCCCATGAATCATTTCATCTACAGCAGCAAAATATTGAAATTCTTCTCCACATGAAGACCCATGACTATATACTGTCAGCGGGCATTAACAATATTGACGTGGGTGCTATATATACAAATTGACTTAATGCTTCTGGTGATTAATAGTACATTTTCTATTGTGAAAATGACTATGTTCCTTCAGATTTTTAGAGATGGAATTTTACAATAAATCAGAAGTTTTGCCATAGAGCATATTAAATTACTTTGAATAAAAAAATATGATAGCTATTTTAAGTTTTTTAAAGATTCTTTTAGAAATGAAGTAGCTACAAACGATTCAACATAGAGAGGACTGACATAGCATTCTTTTAGTGCAATTGTTTTACCTCCTAATCATACTACAAAATTATTGTAGACTAGTCATATAGTTGTTGATGACATGGCTTGAAGAAGCCAAATTTACTATTTTGTTCATTGTTCAGTTTCACTATTTTGATCTTTCTATTTCATGACTGAAAAATGCCAATTGTTTTACCTCCTAATCATACTACAAAATTATTGTAGACTAGTCATATAGTTGTTGATGACATGGCTTGAAGAAGCCAAATTTACTATTTTGTTCATTGTTTAGTTTCACTATTTTGATCTTTCTATTTCATGATTGAAAAATGCCAATTTTTTTACCTCCTAATCATACTACAACATTATTGTAGACTAGTCATATAGTTGTTGATGACATGGTTTGAAGAAGCCAAATTTACTATTTTGTTCATTGTTCAGTTACGAGCCAATAAAATTTTAATCTCAGTATATCGATATGTTGCAAATGTGACGAAGACCCCCACTTACCAACATGGGTGTACCTGACATTTATGTTTGATGTTCTTCTGGCCTTTTTGGGTTGCAGGGAGTAGATTTAGCGACTAATTTCAGCTTTTCCTTCCAACGAAAGCTATATTTTAGCATCGCTGCATTGATGATCGAATGCTGGCGATTCTTAGGTGACCGTGGAGGGCCTTGGCAGCAATCTATTTCATTTGTTAGTTTGAACTGTTAGTGGTGTGGAGAGTGAGAATAGACTGGCCTTTAAACCCATAGTATATGTTTGCTTAGTAGCTAGGAGGCTGTAGCTACTTAGTCGATATCTTTTTTCATGTGAAATTAAGCTTTAATATTTTAGAGGCAAAGGAAGATTAGCTTCACATAGAGCAAGAAATCAATTGGTTGGGGACATGAGAGAGTGGCTTGCCAATAAATGAGAGAATCTCTTGTTTTCCAAGATTGAGTATTATGACCTTTTCAAAACTTAGCCTTTTGGAAGAAGTTAGATTGAGTAACCAAAAATTGTTTCACTAGTTTCTTCTATGAAGATGCCGATCAAATCTAAGCCTCCACAAGATACCAGGATTTTCTCTTGTTTATGCACAAACATATAGGGAGTCCTTTTGATATGTCCTTGGTGTGAGAAATACTATGGGCCTAAGAAGAGATCCATTTTGAAATTATCTCACACATGGCATGCAAATTCTGCATCCTGTAAACTGTTTTTACAGGAAACTAAAACTGTCTAAAATAAAGGCTACTTAAAACAACAATCTGTAAATTACACTAGAATCTATGAATACATACGCTTAGAGAATATCACAATAACTCAAATAGGCCACTATCAACACCTACTACTGCTTTTATTATTTCTGAACATTAAAAACTCTGCTACAGGAAAATACCCCTAAACTGCGAACTGCTAGACTCAAGACATAGTGAACGAATCAATACCTCTGCCCTTTCTCATATAGATCTGAGAAGGGCATACCAGGGTTTACAAAATAGGTTTGCATGTGACCCAAACTTAGAAATAGAATTTTCTGAAAACTAAACCAAAACCGAATCTTTGACTGGCAGGCACATGCATACATGCCTCTAAGATTAACGGGTGATGGCACATGCCTTAAGCAAGCCTAGCTGGCAGGCACATGCATTTTCCCTCTCTAGATTTATAAATGGAGAGGGCACATGCATTACTAGATGATGTTCTCTTTGGTGAATCCTGTTTGGTCAGGAATAACGATTTTTAGGAGGATGTACTTCAATTGCAATGCCAATGTTTTGTATTTTGTATGATAGACTCAAAAAAATGATTGGGCACTAGGTAGGGGTCAACTCGGGATCCCATGTTTCAAGACGAGCCTAACAAGCCCTTTATTGATATATTTCCCAAATAATTTGGTTGATGCATTGGTGGTTGATATTGTCAATGAAAAAGCCAGTTTACTTGGGCTTTGAGGTATTTGACGAGGATGTGCTTTAGTTGCAATGCTATGTTTTATATTTTGTATGACACATTAAAAAAAATGATTGGGTGTTGGTTGGTGATCAACTTGAGATCTGTAGGTTTCGGGACGAGCCCAATGAGCACTTTATCATATGTCTCTAATGATTGCCTCTGCACAACTTTCCTGTACACTTGAAGCATGCCAGGCCCAACAAATTCCCATGTGGCCTTATAAAATTTGCATGGATAACTATCTAGGCTAGGGGATTTATCATTAACCATCTCCTTAGGGTTGTTGTCAGCTCATTCAAAGTTAACACATACTCATATAGATGTTGATTCTCTAATGACAACTTATGAGGGTCAGCATTAATACAAGTTTGCATTTCCACCTTGCATTCTTTTATTGGACCTTGAGATTGAAACCATTTTGTATTGATAGACAAATTCATTTACAATGTCTTTTAGAGTTGTCACATGACTGGTAGAGGCTTTGAGGGATTTCATACTTTTCATAGATTTCTTAGTCAGTAGAGCTTTGAATGTCTTTGTTAGTTTTGATCCAATGCAGTGTAGTTCTCTCCACAACTTACTTTGCTTAGCTAAGTAATAATAGGCTTTTTACCATCTTGCTGGAGCTAGATTTGGATGCTGAAAACGTTTGTCTCCTTGAAAGACTCATACTCCTATTTTGTTGGAATCATATGTAAGCAACTGGATTTGTAAATGCTCCAACCTCTTAGAATTGTCACCTACTCATTGATACTTTTACTCATTCATGAATTCAACCTATTCATTCGTCATCATAGGTAGGTGGTTTTCCAAAGGGTGGAAAATCATAAATGGATCGGATGAATTTTTAAATGGTCCACCAATTTATGATTTCAACCTAGTCATTCATTCGTCCTAAAGGAGTCTACATATTCAGGAATTTCATTGGAATTTGGGTCACATGCATATTGGGGTTTTCATTGGAATTTGGGTCACATCCTTCTTACATGCTTACTAGGCTACCCTACTAGTTTTCCTAGTAACAACTAGCTATAAGGCCATTGTTACCATAACCTGCAACATCCAATACAGATTATTGACATACTGTAAACGGAAGTAAAAATTTGTACTAAAGCATAACATGTCATATTTTACTCATGTTTCTTCTTAAAATGAAATATTATTCTTCATTTTTGAATTGTAACTCATTTCACACGACATATTTTTATACTGTATGGTGATTTAGGTCACAACTAACTGATATTATCGATGGTTTAAAGGAGAAGCCGGATGTTGGAGCACTACTGCAGATGCCTATATCTACTTTTGTTTTCTTCATGTGCTATACAAATTTCTATTTCTACAAAATTTCCATCTATTTTCCCTAGTCCCTACATTGTTGACTATTTTCTGCAATTTTTGTAACAATAAGTTGGTTTTATGCAGTAGCTTACCTAGCATTGATTGAGGAATGAATAACATTGCTATCTATATACAGTTTGTTGTGTTCACCTGTATATGCAAGATATTCTTGCTCTAATCTTTAAAATCAGTTCAGAGCTTTGCAATTAAATACTTTAGGATGACATGTACGATTTAGATATATAGTGAATAATGCCAAATTGGCACTCATCTCATTTAAATATACAGTAGCTAGCTCATATCTTGTCTTATGTGTGCTCTTGTAAGTTCCTAACTAGTGTTAACCCCATGGAAGTTATAAAAATCATTGGAATGACTGGCTTTGAGAAACTAGGTTTTGGAAGTTTGATCTTGGACATGATTAGCCCTGCCAAGCCATCCTTGGGATTTGGGGGTTTGGCTATTGGTGTTTGGGATTACCACTTTTCCACCTCTGTACTGGCCCTAGTGAATAGCATTTAACGTTGCATGGGGGCAGTGGGTGTACTATGTTTGATCAGGTTTGTTGGTGAGAGATCTGATGGTTGATTTTTGATAAGTGCTTTTCATAACCTAGCCTTCTCTCTCCCTTGTAGCATATTCTTGCATTTTGGTTTTGAGGAGTTGAGAGCTCGACCCTTTGCACATTCAGTTAAGTGCTTTCTTGGCCATGACTATTAGCCTAGGTTGTAAGTGTTTTTGTTGACTGACTGTTGGCTATTGAAAATTTTGGAACTGCATCCAAATTGTGTGTTCAGCTATGTTTGGATAAAGGTAGACTCATACCTTCCTCTATGTTTCCTTTTTGGTGCATTGTTTTTGATTGATGGGTAGGAATTGTTGTTTGGTTGAGTGACTCTGCCTTGTGTTTTTCTTGCCCTTTGTTATATTTGAGCTCTATCACTATTTTTTTATTGTTGCTTTCACTTGCAGGATTTGATGTTGTTGTTTAAGCCCTCGACCCTTTACATGGCTCAGAGTCCAGACTGTGAGCTGTTAATGCACAATAGGAGAAATTGTTGGTTATCTGTTGGTTGTTGGTCATGTGCAGGATTGTTAGAGATACGTGCAGGCTGTCAGTTATGAAAACAACATTGGCTTTCATTTGATACTGACAATAAAACATGGCAAGTCAAATGAGTTTTGGACCTAGTACATGTTGATTTGCATTGTCCAATGAAAACACTTACAATATATGGAGATAAGTAATTCCTATTACTGGTTGATGACTATTCAAGGAAAATTAGGGTTTGTTTTATGAATAATAAGTCAAGTTGTTGTTCAAATTTTGTAACATGAAAAGCTTTGGTAGAGAAACAAACAATTAAACAACTGAAAGCTTTAGGATATGATAATGGAGGTGAGTTTGTTTCAACTTAGTTCAAAGAATATTGCAAAAGGGAAGGTATAAATAGGTGGTATACCACTCCATACACTCCACAACAAAATGGAGTCATGGAAAAGAGGAATAATATAGTTGTGGAGATGGCAAAGTGCATGGTGCACAGCCAGAATGTACCATAGCCATACTTGGAAAAACCAGTGAATGTTGTGGTTTACATCCTTAATAAAACTCCTTGTAAATATTTGTAGGATATCACTCCTGATAATTCATGGTTAGGTAGAAAACCTTTTGTAAGAGATTTTCGTATTTTCAGTTGTATTGCTTTTGCAAATATTCCCAAGGAAAAACGTTCCTAATGACTAACTGGATGTTTCTACGAAAAAAATTGTGATTAATAGAGATGTTGTAGATGAGAAAATATCATTCTTCTGTGACGATGGTAAATCTATGGATAGTACTAAGTAGTGTATGGGAAATTTCTGCTCATTCAATAACAAGTTCTGGTGTTGAAATCAAACAGGACTCAGAGCTGGAAACATCATAGGAGTCAAGTTCCAAGGAGGGGTTTGGTGAAGAAGAGGGGGATTCTCAATCTTCACAACAGAGAGGGATTCTTGATCTTCACAGCAAGACCAAGAGGTCCAACAAAGGAAATGGAAATGGTATTATACCATGATGGAAGGATATTGAGAAGATGAGTTGCCAAAGGCACTAGAAGGAAAGACTACATGATTGAGGAAACAAATTGTGCAAGGCAGTGAGCATATACATTTTTCTCTAAATTCTGTTGTTTTTGTGTCAGGTATTTGAACCTAGCACATTTGAAGAATCCAAAGGAAAACTTGAATCAGAGGCTGCCATGAAAGTGAAATATGATGCATAGATGAAAAGCAAGACTTGGGTCTTATCCACATTGCCTCTAGGGAAGAAAGCATTTGGTTGTAAATGGATTTTAAAAGTCAAATATAAACTAGATGGTTCTTAAGACAAATAAAAATCTTGTCTTGTTTCCAAAGGATATGCACAATATGAAGGGGTGTACTGTGAAGAAATCTTTGCCCCCACAGTGGTAAATTTTCGACTAGTTATCTCCATTTCTGCTCATTCTAGATGGAAGATATACAGATGGATGTTAAAAGTGCCTTGATGTAACCACAAGGGTTTCATTTTTTTGGAAATAAACATTTGGTTTGTTGGTTGGTAAAGTCCTTGTATGGATGGTAAAGTCCTTGTATGGACTCAAGCAGGCTCCTCAAGCCTGGTATTTCAAACTTGATCAATATCTTAGAGATTCTAGAGTTAGAAAAACCTATTATGAACCCACTTGCTACGTCAAAAATAGTGACGATGAAATATTGATCTTATTTTGTCTATGTTGATGGTCTTCCCATCACCAAAAGCAGTGCCAACAAGATTTAACCGGTGAAATTTAATATTTGATCTATTTTTGAAATTACTGATTAAAGCCTGCTTCATTATTGTTTAGGTGTAGAATTTTTGGAATCTAAGCACGCTATATTTTTATCACAAGTCAAGTATGCCAAATAACTCTTCAAAAAATTCAGAATGACTGAATGTAATCCTACATCTACACCTATGGAAGTTGGCATAAAACTCTCAACTTACACGGACTCACCACTAGTCAACGAGTCATTGCATTGGAAATTGGTTGGTAGTTTGATTTATCTTACTACCACCCAATCAGATCTATGTTTTTTAGTGATTTTTCTCTTTCTCAATTCATGTCTTATCCTGAAGAGTTACATTGGCAAGTTGCAAAATGAGTCCGTCAATATTCAAAGGGACCCTTGACTTTGGCATTCTATATCAGAGATATGTTGACTCCATGCTAGCAGAGCATATTGATTTCAATTACGCTAGATCAGTTGATACAAGGAATTCAAAAACAGGTTATGTGTTCACTCTTGGTTTAGGAAGGTAATTTCATGGCAAAGTAATCTACAAGCTACAGTTTCCTTATCCTCCATTGACAAAAAATACAAGGCAGACTTCAGTACAGGTTGTGAGGCAATGTGGTTACGAAGAATATTGGTCGATCTTCAACTTGACCAAGCAGTGATAACCTTAGTTTTCTATGACAATCAGAGTGCTCTCAAAATGGAAAAAAATTCAGTCTATCATGCCATAGCTAAGCATATTGAAGTTAATCACAATTACATCAGATAGTTGGTTGACAATCAATACATTTGCCTTTATTACTGTCCTACAACAGAGCAAATATTGACATAATGACAAAACCACTTGGTAATGATAAGTTCACTCATCGTGCCATGTTGTTAAAAAGAAAGCTAACTCCAGCTAGATTTTCATAATGGTGTAATGAGCTAACATATAAGCTTTCACTCATAGTGCCATGTTAGAAGGAAAGCTAACTCCAATTATATTTTCATCATGGTGTAATGTATTTGATGACAATGTGGCAGTGTTAGATGGAAAACTACTGTATGAGAACTAACACACATTAGCTTTTACTCACCGTGCAATGTTTTAAGAACGAAAGCTAACTCCAGCTAGATTTCCATCATGGTGCATTGTGATTGATGACAATGTGAATGTGCCAGATGAAAAACTACACCATGAAAATTTACACACATTAGATTTCACTCACCATGCAACGATTTAAGAATGAAAGCTAACTTCAGCTATATTTCCAACACAACCCAATGTGATTGATGACAATGTGGTTGTGTTACATGGAAAACTACCTTATGAAAACTAACACACATTAGTTTTCACTCATTGTGCCATGTTGTTAAAATGAAAGCTAACTCCAACTAGATTTCTATCATGGTGTAATGAGCTAACACACATAAGCTTTCCCTTATAGTGCCATGTTGTTATAAGGAAAGCTAACTCCAGCTAGATTTCCATCATGGTGTAATGTATTTGATGACAATGTGGGTGTGTTAGATGAAAAACTACCTTATGAAGACTAACATACATTAGCTTTACTCACCGTGCAATGTTTTAAGAATGGAAACGAACTCTAGCTAGATTTCCATCATGGTGCATTGTGATTGATAACAATGTGGTTGTGCTAGATGGAAAAATACCCTATGAAAGCTTACACACATTAGATTTCACTCATCGTGCAAGGATTTAAGGATGAAAGCTAACTCCAGCTAGATTTTCAACACAGTGCAATTTGCTTGATGACAATGTGATTGTGTTAAATGGAAAACTAACTTATGAAAGCTAATACACATTAGTTGTCACTCATCGTGCCATGTTGTTAAAAGGAAAACTAACTCCAGCTAGATTTTCATCATGATGTAATGAGCTAACAAACAAAATATTTCCTTTATAGTGCCATGTTGTTAGAAGGAAAGCTAACTCCAGCTAGATTTCCATCATAATATAATGTATTTGATAAAAATGTGGTTGTGTTAGATGGAAAACTACCTTAAGAAAACTAACCGACATTAAGTTTATTGACTGTGCAATGTTTTAAGGATGAAAGCTAACTCTAGCTAGATTTCCATGATGGTGCATTGTGATTGATGACAATGTGGTTGTGGTAGATGGAAAACTACATTATGAAAGCTAACACACATTAGAATTTACTCACTGTGCAATGATTCAAGGACGAGAGCTAACTCTAGCTAGATTTCCATCACGGTGCTATGTGATCAATGACGATGTGGTTGTGTTGATGGAAAACTACCTTATGAAAGCTAACACACATTAGCTATTACTCACCGTGCAATGTTTAAAGAACGAAAGCTAACTCTAGCTATATTTCCAACATGGTGTATTTTGATTGATGACAATGTGGTTGTGCTAAATGAAAAATTACATTATGAAAGCTAACACACATTAGATTTCACTCACTGTGCAACGATTTAAGGTTTAAAGCTAACTCCAGCTAGATTTCCATGATGGTGCAATGTGACAATGACGTTGTGTTAACTAAAAAACTACCTTATGAAAGATAACACAAATTAGCTTTCACTCATCGTGCCATGTTGTTAAAAAGAAATCCAAATTCAGCTAGATTTTCATAATGGTGTAATGAGCTAACACATATAAGCTTTCACTCATAGTGCCATGTTAGAAGGAAAGCTAACTCCAGCTAGATTTCCATAATGGTGTAATGAGCTAACACATATAAGCTTTCACTCATAGTGCCATGTTAGAAGGAAAGCTAACTCCAGCTAGATTTCCATCATGGTGTAATGTATTTGATGACAATGTGGCAGTGTTGGATGGAAAGCGACCTTACGAAATCTAACACACATTAGCTTTTACTCACCGTGAAATGTTTTAAGAATGAAAACTAACTTCAGATAGATTTCCATCATGGTGCATTGTGATTGATGACAATGTGGTTGTGTTAGAAAAAAAACTACACTATGAAATCTTACACACATTATATTTCACTCACCGTAAAAACGATTGAAGGTTTAAAGCTAAATCTAGCTAGATTTCCACGATGGTGCAATGTAACAATGGCGTTGTGTTAAATAAAAAACTACCTTATGAAAGATAACACAAATTAGCTTTCACTCATCGTGCCATGTTGTTAAAAAGAAATCCAACTCCAGCTAGATTTTCATAATGGTGCAATGAGCTAACACATATAATCTTTCACTCATAGTGCCATGTTAGATGGAAAGCTAACTCCAACTAGATTTCCATCATGGTGTAATGTATTTGATGACAATGTGGCAGTGTTGGATGGAAAGCTACCTTACGAAATTTAACACACACTAGCTTTTACTCACCGTGAAATGTTTTAAGAATGAAAACTAACTTCAGATAGATTTCCATCATGGTGCATTGTGATTGATGACAATGTGGCTATGTTAGAAAAAAAACTACACTATGAAAGCTTACGCACATTATATTTCAGTCACCGTGCAACGATTTAAGGATGAAAGCTAACTTCAGGTAAATTTCCAACACTGCACAATGTGATTGATGACAATGTGGTTGTGTTACATGAAAAACTACCTTATGAAAGCTAACACAGATTAGCTTTCACTCATCATGCCATGTTGTTAGAAGGAAAGCTAACTCCAGCTAGATTTCCATCATGGTGTAATGAGCTAACACACATAAGCTTTCCCTTATAGTGCCATGTTGTTAGAAGGAAAGCTAACTCCAGCTAGATTTTCATCATGGTGGAATGTATTTGATGACAATGTCACTGTGTTAGATGAAAAGCTACTTTATGAAGGCTAACAGACATTAGCTTTACTCACCGTGCAATGTTTTAAGAACGAAAGCTAACTCCAGCTAGATTTCGATCATGGTGCATTGTGATTGATGACAATGTGGTTGTGCTAGATGAAAAAATACACTATGAAAACTTACACACATTAGATTTCACTCACCGTGCAACGATTTAAGGATGAAAACTGACTCCAACTATATTTCCAACACGGTGCAATGATCTTGATAACAATGTGGTTGTGTTACATGGAAAACTACCTTATGAAATCTAACACACGGTAGCTTTCACTCATCGTGCCATGTTGTTAAAAGGAAAGATAACTCCAGCTAGATTTTCATCATGGTGTAATGAGCTAACACACATAAGTTTTCTGTTATAGTGCCATGTTGTTAGAAGAAAAGCTAACTCCAGTTAGATTTTCATCATGGTGCAATGTGTTTGATAACAATATGGCTATGTTAGACAAAAAACTACCTTATGAAAGCTAACAGACATTAGTTTTACTGACCGTGAAATGTTTTAAGAACGAAAGCTATCTTTAGCTAGATTTCCGTCATGGTGCATTGTGATTGATGATAATGTGGTTGTGGTAAATGGAAAAATACACTATGAAAGCTTAGACACATTAGATTTCATTCATCGTGCAACGATTTAAGGATGAAATATAACTTCAGCTATATTTTCAACATGGCGCAATGTGATTGATGACAATGTGGTTGTGTTACATAGAAAACTACTTTATGAAAGCTAACACTCATTCGCTTTCACTCATTGTGCCATTTTGTTAAAAGGAAAGCTAACTCCAACTAGATTTCCATCATGGTGCATTGTGATTGATGACAATGTTGTTGTGCTAGATGGACAACCACACTATGAAAACTTACACACATTAGATTTTACTCATCGTGCAATGATTTAAGTATAAAAACTAACTCCAACTAGATTTCCAACATGGTGCAATGTGATTGATGACAATGTGGTTATGTTCTATGGAAAACTACCTTATGAAAGATTACACACATTAATTTTCACTCATCGTGCCATGTTTTTGAAAAGAAAGCTAACTCTAGCTAGATTTCTGTCATGGTGTAATGAGGTAACACACATAAGATTTCCCTTATAGTTCCATGTTGTTAGAAGGAAATCTAAATCCAACAAGATTTTCATCATGGTGTAATGTATTTGATAACAATATGACCGTTTTAGATGGAAAACTACCTTATGAAAGTTAACATACATTAGCTTTACTCACCGTGCAATGTTTTAAGAACGAAAGCTAACTCTAGCTAGATTTTCATCATGGTGCATTGTGATTGATGACAATGTGGTTTTTCTAGATGGAAAACTACATTATGAAAGCTAACACACATTATATTTCACTCACTGTGTAATGATTTAAGGATGAAAGCTAACTCCAGTTATATTTCCATCACAGATCAATGTGATTGATGACAATGTGGTTGTGTTAGATGAAAAACTACCTTATGAAAGCTAACATACATTATATTTCACTCACTGTGTAATGATTTAAGGATGAAAGCTAACTCCAGTTATATTTCCATCACAGATCAATGTGATTGATGACAATGTGGTTGTGTTAGATGAAAAACTACCTTATGAAAGCTAACACACATTAGATTTCATTCATTGTGCCATGTTGTTATAAGGAAAGCTAACTCTAGCTAGATTTTCATCATGGTGTAATGTATTTGATGACAATGTGGCTATGTTAGATGAAAAACTACCTTACGAAAGCTAACACACATTAGCTATTACTCACCGTGCAACGTTTTAAGAACGAAAGCTAAATCTAGCTATATTTCCAACATAGTGCATGTTGATTGATGACAATGTGATTTTGCTAAATGAAAAATGACATTATGAAAGATAACATACATTAGATTTCACTCACCGTACAATGATTTAAGGTCAAAATCTAACTCCAACTAGATTTCCCTCACGGTGCAATGTGACAATGTGGTTGTGTTAGATAGAAAACTAATTCGAGCTAGATTTTTATCATGGTGTAATGAGCTAACACACATGAGCTTTCACTCATAGTGCCATGTTGTTAGGAAGAAAACTAACTCCAACTAGATTTCCATCATGGTGTAATGTATTTGATGACAATTTGGTTGTGTTAGATAGAAAACTATTTTATGAAATCTAACTCCAACTACATTTTCATCATGGTGCATTGTGATTGATGACAAGATGGTTGTGTTAGATGGAAACTACATTATGAAAGCTAACACATTAGATTTCACTCATCGTGCAATGATTTAAGGAATAAAGCTAACTTCAACTAGATTTTCATCATGGTGTTATGTATTTGATGACAATGTGACTCTTTTGAATAGAAAACTACCTTATGAATTCTAACACACATTAACTTTCACTCACCGTGCAATGTTTTAAAAACAAAAGCTAACTCGAGCTAGATTTCCATCTTGGTGTAATGAGCTAACACACATTTTCTTTCACTCATCGTACAATGGTTTAAGAACGACAACTAACACGTTGTTAAAAGTTAAGCTAATTATAGCTAGATTTCCATCATCTTGTTATGTATTTGATAACAATGTGCTTGTTTTAGATAGAAAACTACCATATGAAAAATAACACACATTAACTTTCACTCAACATGCAATGTTTTAAGAACAAAAGCTAACTCCAGCTAACTTTCCATCATGGTGCAATGAACTAACACACATTAGCTTTCACTCATCATGACATGTTGTTAGAAGAAAAGCTAATTCCAGATAAATTTCCATCATGGTATAATTTAGGACAATGTGGTTGTGTTAGATGGAAAACTAACTTATGACAGCTAACAAATTAGCTTTTACTCATCGTGCAATGTCTTAAGAATAAAAGGTAACTCCAAATAGATTTCCGTCATGGTGAATTGTGATTGATAACAATGTGGTTGTGCTAGATGGAAAACTACATTACGAAAGCTAACACACATTAGATTTCACTCACCGTGCAACGATTTAAGGATGAAAGCTAACTCCAAGTAGATCTCCATTGCGGTGCAATGTGATTGATGAAAATGTGGTTGTGGTAGATGAAAAACTACCTTATGAAAGCTAACACACATTAAATTTATCTCATCATAGATTTCCATCATGGTGCAATGTGATTGATGACAATGTGGTTGTGTCAAATGAAAAACTACCTCATGAAAAGTAACACACTTTAGCTTTCACTAACTGTGCAATGTTTTAAGAATGAAAACTAACTCCATCTAGATTTCCATCATGGTGCAATGTGATTGATGACAAGGTAGTTGTGTTAGATGGAAACCTTCTTTATGAAATCTATTGCAGGTTAGGTTTCACTCACCATGCCATGTTGTTAGAAGGAAGCTAACTCCACTAGATTTTCATTATGGTGTAATGTATTTGATGACAATGTGGGTGTGTTAGATGACAAACCACCTTATGAAAACTAACATAGATTAAATTTTGGTCACCATGCAATGTTTTATGAATGGAAACTAAAACCAACTAGATTTCCATCATGGTGTAATGTGATTGATGACAATGTGGTTCTGTTAGATGGAAAACTACAGTATGAAAACTAACACACATTAACTTTCATTTATCGTGCAATGTTTTAAGAATGGAAGCTAACTCTAGCTAGATTTCCATTACATTCATACACATACATCAATAATATAAGTGCTATGTCCAAAGTCAAATAGGAATTTGGTGGTTTTATCTAAGTTGATATCTGTAATTCTCTAATGCTTCTTGGAACTCTTATTGTTATCTCTTCATATATATTTTTATGTAAATTATATGTAAATTCCCTTTTGCTAGTGCGCACAAGATGTAGGGGAACAATGTTTCGTGGCATACAAAAGGGCTACCCTATTGTTTTGAATTATTGCAACTATATTACCTTTTTGAACATACACTTCATATGGTTTAACTTTAATTACAAACTACAATTCAAATGTCTTACAGAAATTGGGAGGAGTTACAATGGAAAAGATAATTTTGATAAGAGGGACTATGTTAACCTCCTAATTAATGGTCAAGTTATTGGACTAGGAAGGGTTGAATCTATAGATACTACAACTCATTATGGTGGAGAAAGGCTTAATGTAGGATATGTTATGGTTTTGATAATTGATGTTATTGAACCACATTTGATTGTGGAATATATTGATGAAGGGGACTTACATCCATGAAAGATCATAGATTTGAGGCATAACAAAGGTAAATCAAAATCTTGAAGCACATGTTAAGTGTTTTTGATAGTACATTGCTTATTATTTCTGAGCAAATACTAAGTTTGTCTAATTTGTTGTATATTTGGAAATGTCTCTTCTGCATTTGCTATTGGAGAAAACGTATATCTTTTGAAATGTGGAGTGATGGTGGGTGAAGGCTCCATATTCAATACAAATATTGGTCATAAGGTGCATGGAAGTATGGTAAATAAAGGATCCATACCGGTTAACATTGAGAAGGTGTTAAAACATGATTCTCTTTTGCCACATCCAACAGGATTTGAAAATACACTAGGGGTCCATTGGGATCTTATGATATTTTTCCAGAATCAGATTTGGAACCTCATTGTCATGATAATCAAGTAAATGCTCCCCAAGATAGGATTACATGCACATGTAAATAGTTTTCTCTTACACATGAGTGCACAGGAACAAGCATGTGCATTATCAAAGGGATCATAGTTAATGTCTGTGAGGATGACATGGTTGAGGGTGAAAGGTTCAGTGAAAAGGAATTTAGTGTTTTTGTGGAAGACATAGAAAGAAATTGTGAAATATATAGGATTGGAGATAAGTCTATACATTGTTTGGTTAGATGGTCAATAAATGAGTTGGTAGACAATGAAGGTGAGATTACAAGGGTGAATGAAAATTTCAAGGAGACGCCCAATGAAATGGTGGTATGCGATCTTATAGAGGACACAAGTCCCTTAAAAACATGGGATGGTGATATTTATAATGAAAAATATCCAGCCTCAATTCCTATGCACGTAAAGAGGCCATATAAAAGGATTAAACGAGTTGTGGCTACAAAAAAAGTTGGAAACTTTCAAATACATAGAGATGAAGAGAAAGAAACTGACTTTTGGCAGCAGATGAATGTTGCAAACAAGATTGTCTTCAACATGTGGATAGGAAAGCCATTGCAATTGCTAGAAGGGGTATGGAACTCTTAAAAAAATGACATTAGGGAATTTGCCTTGAATTCACTCCTTTCCAACACAATCATGTCAAAGAGCCATGGCCATGGCCTACCTCATACTGTTAGGAAAGTAAAGGACATGAGGTTTAATGGAGATATTATTTGTAAGAAAGCATGGTACAAGATACATAATATTCCTCAAAGCACCTTCTATACTTACCAACATAACTTCCAATAAGGACCTATCAAAGGAATTCATGGTAACACCAACAAATGCAAACGACGTGCATATACTGTGGCAACCATAGAAATATTGCACAAAATTGTCATGGATAATTCAAAATTTTCACTGAACCAAACACAACAAGTTGAATAAGATGGAACGTTTGCTCCTTTAATACTGCTTCCATGAACGTACACCCAAAGTTCTTTGTTAAAAGAGATCAATGAGGCTCTTCAAGAGCTCAATTTTCCATCAATATCACAACAAACAATGAGCAACATTGGAATACTCATTTTCCATATATGGAATTCTCAAAGAACGCTAACTTCAGTAAATGTAGTGAATGTATCGTGTTTAAAGCACAGATGAAGACAATGACTACAATAGAGCTGGAAGAAAAGGCATGAGCTCGATTGAAGAAACAAAACAAGATTGTTATGTGTGGAAGATATTACTACTATGCCCATAAAATTATGTCAGAGTGGTATCCAAAGGAATACTTTATCATTATCCATGATAAAATGGACAAAAGAAAGACTTCAATCCCAAGATTACATGTCAAATCAAAATCTGTTGCAGGAACAAACTTGGGTTTGTCATTTTCAGGTGTTCTAAAGCATGGGCATAACACATGAGGTTTAGGTCATTTATCCCTACCATTTGTACACATGGGATCACAATTTACCATTACATCTATTGCAAAGTGATTGGGGACCTTGAAGACCCACACCTTGATATGTATGGTGATTTGCTTGATGAGAGTGGAAGTTGAAGAAACCCACTTTCAAATGCATTACTTCAAAACTCTATTTACTCAAAATGTAGAGTCTACAAGAATGCTTTCCTATCTTTAAATGGAAGCTCAAAAAAACAAAATCTTGATTTTAAACCTCTTCCTCCACATTTATTGTTACAGTTGGAAAATGTAGCCAGTGATAATAAGAATCGTTATGTTTTCATGTTTCTATCACTATTAACTGCACTTGGTGTCTTCATCACTATTGAGGTTGGGTTCTTACTTGTGGGCCACACCCATGAAGACATAGATGGAACCTACGGAAGAATGTCTTCCAACTTGAAAAGCACAAATATATATTTTTTATTTGAGATGATGTATACATACTGCACAATAGAAGAAAAACAGGTGTTTCCACCTAAACTTATTGGCAAAGTGTATGACTTCAAAAGTTTCTTAATGGGTACATTAAGGAGGGGAAAAATGCACTAGTTGGACATCTTAATGTCCAGTACTTCCAATTTCTTGTACTCGATGATGTTCCAGTTATGAGGTATAAAGAATCCATCAGAGACATTAAGTGGTCGGAACCACAGGGAGTTGTTGAATATAGATGATGAAGGTCGACCTATATTGCCCACATGGAAGCCATCTTTCTTACGTCCCAAAGACAATGATGTTTATTTAAAAGAACTAAAGGAAGGAATAACATCATACATAAAAATTTGGAAAGAGACTATTCGCAATGAGAATTCACCAATTGTTATAGAGGAATGGAATAAAAAAATAGATTATTGGAAAAGAGTTCTTGATGCATTAGATGGAATCTATAATGACCATACACCCTTGGACGAAAGTGATTCTTCTTTTGATGATTTTTGGCCGAAGACGAGGAAAAATGTTAACATTTATGGTAATGCACTCCATGCAATATCAAGTATTATGTATATGGATTTCAATAATGTGACAGATGAACCGGTATATGTTGGACCCAAGTGCAACAAGCCAAAGCCAACATTCGATCCTAGAACCGATGTAGAGAAAAGGAAGTTGTTTCTTGTTAGATAAGGTAATTTGGATAAAGGATAAATGATTTGGATGGAAAAATCCACCTCAGATATCTTCCAGGATGATGACAATAAGACTCTTCATGTAAATATTGATTGGTGGCAGCCTAGTTTAGGGAAATACAAGGGAAATATTTTAGAACAATATTGGGTACCAAATCTTGATGACACAGAACTTTG
>LPNX010390938.1:326044-368759 GCA_001517045.1 Pseudotsuga menziesii
CATTGTGTTCCCCTGATGATTGGTGGAGTGTCCACTCGAAACGTAGGGATGTTTCAATATACAATTTAATTCCATAAACTCTCTTTGTCATTATGATTAACTGTGGAAATCTTCATCCTCAAGCTGTACTTGATCTGCTTGAGAAAATATAAGGAGATTAGGTGGAGATGATTAATGAATGTAATTTTGCTTTTTGAATGACTAATTAATATACATGAAGAAAAATCATGTTTGTAGTATATCAAATTTTCTCTTTAAGCTACCTTTTGAGGAATTTTATATTATTTTCTACATACATGAAAATTTTGGTTCAACTTCATGTTAATTCATGTGATGATACTTTATGCGAATGAACCTAAAAACATCTTATAGACTTGTTTTGTGAGTAAATGTAAGGAACTTGCAATAAGGTTTGAAGTGAGTTTTCCCTATTATTCGTTATTATAGTTGATATAAATTTAATTGTACTACTATGTTGCATTTACATTCATAACTATATTTTCTCGTGTAGAATTTAAAGTGGTGCCAACTTTGTACTAGTATATTAACTTATACTCAATAAATACAGTACTAACATTTTAAGTGTGCAGGTTTTATCAGTTTGTCATCATTGTGATTGTTTTTCTGGATTAAACTGTGTGAACATTTTTCAGACCAATGTTTTGAGTGGACACTCCACCCATGCTTGTTACAGGAACCATGAAAAACTCATTGTGGACTGAAAAGATTTCACATAACTTAATCCAGAAAATAAATCATTAAGTAGTAGCATCATGTTAGCTTTAATTCATGTTAGACATTATCATCAAATACATTGCATTATAAAGACAATTTAATCCATGTGAGATTTAATGCTGATCATAATGCACTGCATGGAATATAAGTATTATGGATGGAGATTTTGATAATGTGACAGATGAAGTGGTATATGTTGGACCCAAGTGCAACAAGCTAAAGCCAAGATTCAATCCTATGATCGAATTTGAGAAAGGAAATATGTTGCTAGTTATATCATGAGCTAATGATGAAGGAGAGATGATTTGGATGACAAAAACCACCTCATATATCTTCTAGAATGATGAAAGTGAGACTCTTCATGTAAAGGTTTATTGATGGAAGCCTAGTTCAGGGAACTACAAGGGAAAATTTTAGAACAATATTGGGTACCAAACCCTTACATTAAATAGTTTTTAAATGGGCCATTCTAAAATTGTTCCAACCTTCTTAGTATAGGAACTCAACACCAACAATGTACTAGTTACCATATCAAATTATAATTCAATTTCTTAATCATATTAATATATACAATATTGATGTCATTACATAAACTTAATCAACTTACCATTTAATACAAACTATAGATAATATTAATAGAAATTATGTAAGGAATCAAAGTCTAAGAATTTCATCATTTTGAAAGAATCAAAGTCTAATACTGTCATCATTTTGATCTATCACGAAGGATTATAAATGTGTAATCTAGGTGTTAACACAGTCTCTCTCCCCTCATGTTGTAAAGGGTGCTAGCTCAATGGAAGAGCACCTGCATTACAAGCAGGACGATGGTGGTTTGATTCCTCCGTGCCCTAACATAAATTAATAGATGATATACAATCTTAATGATAATATAAATATTGCAAGATATCTATATTTTCATTATAAATATGCTTTTTTCAATTAAACACATTGTTCAAATGCTTCATAAATAAATAATGAACACTTGCAATAATTAGTTTAGTTGGTTTTTCCCCTTTCCTCTTGTATATGAAAAAAATCAAATTGTATTGCGCTAATGCTATTCTAGCTCATAATTGATTTTGCTTATTAAAACATCTAATATTAATAAATAAGGAAGGATTTACTAACATCAATATCATTAAATAAATTTA
Organism: Pseudotsuga menziesii; assembly: GCA_001517045.1. Taxonomy (NCBI): domain Eukaryota; kingdom Viridiplantae; phylum Streptophyta; class Pinopsida; order Pinales; family Pinaceae; genus Pseudotsuga; species Pseudotsuga menziesii. The sequence goes on from LPNX010390938.1 coordinate 327,934, forward strand.
TAGGTAAGAAATTTCTCAAGTTAATCTATTATTCACAAAGTAAGCATTCATCAACTTAGTTTCTAATACACTACCACTGCCAACAACAATAATAATAAATTATGTTGCTATTTTAATTCATAATTTACTTTAATCATTACAAGGATAAAACTTAGACTTTAAAGTCATAACATATTTTTTTCATTTTGATTATAAGTGGTGCAAATTTCCAAAAATAAAACAACATACATAACAAAGACAAAAATAATTACTATGACAATGTTTATAATTGTTGTAGTAACGAATACAATGTTGATATTATGTCATAAAATAATTTAATCAACTTAACATCTAATACAACCTATAAATAATATTAATATAAATTATGTAGGATTCAAAGGCTATGACTTTCCTCATTTTGAAGGAACTCAATCTAGCAAAAGTTCTAAATTTTAAAATCTAACCCATCTAGTTGTAATTGAGATGTAATATTTCCTTTTGAATAGTTGAATACTAAAGTTTTACTTGAAATAAATAAAAAATATTAATTGAGAAATTAGTTCAATGGATTAATTATTCCAAATTTAATGGAATAGTTCTTTGAGTTGATTTTTCTAGATTTAATAGAATACGTATTTAGAGATTTCCAAAAAAAAACAATGTGGATGAAGTCCTTGTAATAGAATATTTCCAAATTTAATGAAATATGTGTTGAAAGGGGAAAGAGATTCATGGTAGGACTAATTAGAAAACTAGAATTGTGAATCTGTTTTATTTTTCATCATTTATTTATCAACAATTATAAAAGTAACCCCTCCTCGATTCCCCGATTGAGATCCACTTGGATCGAAAGAGGTTCCCGGAGGGTTTAAACAAGAACACCCAGTGTAAAACTTACTAAAATTGACAAGACTCCAGTGTGTATGCTCTGCACTTGGATGCATCTCGTCTGATCAGTCAAGATGTATCAAAAGCACTTGGGTGATTAGTATAATTAGGACACACTCTCCCCAACTGAAAAACCATCAGGTGAAAATCCAACACCTAGATCAAACCTTTACGGTGTAAAAATACCCAAAGGAAGTAGGAACTTCTGAAAAGTGACCTCGGGGCACCGATCTCTATCACACCCTAACAGGTGCATTACGAACAATAGCCCCAGAGACTCCATTTCAGCCCACATATTCCTTGCGGGTAGCCGTGAAGGTTTAGTTTTGGACATACTCCACGTACTCTCAGGTATATCTAGAGTCCCCTCTTAGCCTAATTTTAATCAACTCACACTTCAAACTTAACTTAAAACGTACCAAGAGGCAATCGCAAAACATTCAGTCCAAGAACATGCAAGTATGTTATTTCTATTTTTGACTCCATTCTAAGGAACTGGTTATTTTCTTGCTTTATATAAATATTGTGTCTCAGCATTGTGCTTTCGTGTGTTCACCTTTTATATCTTGCCATCTTTGATTATCTATAGTTAAATTGCAAACTCCTAAGCAACTCATTCAATTTAACATCACAACACTAAGTAATTATCCTTAGTAACTTAATAGGGTCTACCCCCGTTGGCTTCGTTAGGAGTTGAGCCTAAACGGAGGAGTCAAGAAGAAGGTGATAGCCTTGACTCGAGACTTGCCCCCAAGGACACACCGAGTGGCTTGAATATTTCTGCCACGTGACCTAGGTGTGTGAAAGGTGGCAACAGGAAAACTCCTCAAAAATTTAGCCAAAGAAGCCAAGACAAGGACTGAGCGAAAAACCAAAGAACTCACAGACAAAAATACAGAACAGGTTGAGTTTCTCGACAAATGTAGGACTTTAGCTCAGTACTTCATACCAGGCCCCATAGAAATCGACACGGATAGACCGCTTGAAAAAGTGTATCAGCTATTTGAGAGCACAATGTCGACCATCCAAGCGTGCCTCCAGGAAACCAAGGAGGAAAAGAAAGAGGAAACTTCCATACTTCTATTGGCACATCACACTGCATTCTCGGAAGCATACAGAGTATTATAGGACCATATAGAGGATTCTGTCGTAACCGAAGAAGTCCTAAGAGACTGGCCTACTCACGACGGGAAATTTTATCAACATACACGACAGACTCAGTAAGGGATTCAGGCTTTGGAGAGTAGGAATACCACGGAGGCAGCACTTAGGCCAACGCTAGAAGAACAGATAGTGCTAGAAACCACCAAAATACATAAACTAGAAAGGGAAGCACATCAATGGGTGAAACAAGCTCTCCCCAACTTAGAGAAAGTCAACATCATCTTCCCACAGATGAAACGACTCATCGACACTGCAGAAGAGCAAAACCAGTTCATGGGCCCCAACATGGAAAAGATAGCAGAAGTCCCCATCTTAGAGAAGATGTCGATCCTGTCCAGCTTAACCACATTAACCATCGACATCCAGAAATATTTGTAGAGTTGGACATATTTCCAACATCACCTCGCCATCACAGCTCCAGCCATTGTTGAGTTCTGTGTACAGAAAATACCAACCATCTGTCTCCACAGTCCACCACAATAAAATTTTCGAAGACCAAACAAACAAATTTTGTGTACCTCCCTGTTTCTCCGGGACAAAGAAACATTTTGTTCGTGGGGGAGATGTAGAAGGAGCAAGTCGATAAGTCGACTTGAACGAGGATCGACTTAGTCTATTAGTCGACTAAGTCGATGGGCCGACTTAGTCGATCAGCCGACTAAGTCGGTCAATCGACTAAACTAAAGAGATTAGGTTGGCCATCTAAAGTCGTGTCGGTTCACTGGACCGACAGGTAGTTACTTTGTAACCATCTGTAAATTGTATATATTAGGCTGTTGAGCCAAACAAGAACTCAGTTCAATTCTCTGCATTGTATGAAATCATTGTAATAATATAATCTGTTTAATCCTATCTGTTCTTGTCTCTTGTCTCTGTTCTATATTTATGTATGTGTTAGTATGTATTAATGGTAACCTTATGTGATCTGTGAGATTACAACACCTGTAAACTATCTCATTTCAACAGTCATTTTAATATTAGTACTGAGATTGTAAGGGGAATAACTTTATACAGTACCATATATAGATTTAGTGAGCATACTCTATACATAGTTTTGGAATTCAAGTGAACTCCACTAGCCTCACTCACTTCCCTTCCAAGCCATGATTGTGGTGTGAAGAAATCAAATTCAAGTAATCGATGTAGGTTCTTTGATGAATGATATCTAGGATTGAATTATCGCTACAAACATCTAAAGTGATTTTCTCACATCTAATGTTCCTGAGTGGGATTAAAATAGTTATTCAATTGCAACCATTGGCATATTGAATTAAAATAGAACTGGATATAAAAGGAGGATATTATATATGGTCCCTTTTTATACAATAACAATATTGTTCACACAACAATAGGATTGAAAATCTATACTAGCGGAGATATAACAACAACAACAAAATTCACACAATATTGATGGGTTAAAATCACCATAACAAGTCTCTTTTATCATGTAGCGAAAGGGATTTGAGGACTAATGTATTTTGGAGAATGTAATACTTTGAACTTTAAAATGAGATGACTTTATTCTATTATTGGGAATGTTCAAAAGTAAAGCAGTGGCAGAAATTGTAAGCATCTAAAAGCGAGCTTACACACCTAAAATTTGCATCCCAAAGGATTAAGATCTATATGTAATTAGTTGAATATATTGAGAAACCTTTAAATTGGATTTCCCTCCATAGAAGGATGTCCAAGGATTTTAGGTTTTTCTCCCACAATCCAACCATGGGCATCATTTTTGCTCCAATAATATTTTGATCATAAATGGGGTTTAACATTGGCGATTTGGGGATCCTTATTGTATGAATTGTGGGTTGAATCTAATTCATTATTGCATATGTTGTTGAATATTTCGCCATTAAATAATGGGAGATTACATACTCAGGGAATGATAGCTTAAGTGAAGAGTACATACCAATTTGGGTGGCATTGTGTGTTCTAGGTTAAAAATTTGACTCCTCTGCATCCTCCATGACCTCTACAACCCCTTTGTGTGTTGATGTAATTGTAGCTTCGGAATGTATTCACCTGTATTTCCTATGTATTGTAACCCGATGTTTATTTCGGGATGTATTGTAATGTACTTGAGTCATGTCATGCCTCGATGTTCTTATCTGGACTTTCTATAATGTAAAGAAGTCATGTCAAGTCAAGGTGGGTAACGCTCCTATTGTCTAAGGGTTAAAGTCCCTGCAGTTCTGGGGCACTAGGGTTATTAGACTCACCTAGTGAAGTCGGCCCTAGTTGGTTTAGTTAAGTCAAGAATTAGTATAAATAGAGAGCTAGCCTCTATATTTATAACAAAATCACTCACACTCATTTGTAGCGCATAGCTAAGGAAGAGAAAGACACTGGGGCAAGGAAGAAAGAGGTTACTATTGTCGGGAGATCATCTTACTGTTTTGGGGTTTTACTTTTGGTGTTGATTCTATCTCTGAGGAAGTTGTGGGGTTTTCTCCATTTATGGTTTCCCTGAGGAAAAACACTGTGTTCATTGTCTCTTGTGTTTGATTGCTATGCTTGTTGTTCTCTCAGTTAAATATCCTAATGTTATGCTAGCTTAATGTTAAAAATCTAACATGGTATCAGAGCTAACCTGAGAAGAAGACACTTTGCAGTTGCAGGAACTAGGGCTTCCTACTTTGTGGATCTCTCTCCACATATTTTCAGTAAAATAAGGTTGGAATAACTCTCCTCCCTAGGGTGCATCTTTTTGTCGAAGCAGAATCCAATTATGAGATTTTTTAGTTTTCAACCCGACACTACTATCGAAAATTAGGGCTTTTCATAGAAGTGGAATTTTTCAGTGAGCCCATGCCTGGATTGATCTCCTCCTCAAAATAAAATTTTAGAGATCAATACCAAAGCATTTGGTTGGGAAGAACTCCAGAAAAGAAAAACCCTAATCTACTCCTGAACCAGCACTATAGAATTTTAGCTCCAAATCCATATCGGACATCTTGACCTCGTAAGATATAAATATTTTTTATTTCCATTTGAGGTTCTCAGTTGATATGTCTCATCATACCAAGCTTGATGAAAATCTTGAGGGAGCTGATAACTTCTGAGCCTAGAAGTATAGGATCTCCCTGGTCCTGGAAGAAAATGAGTTGGACTCCTATATCAGTGAGGAGGTTCCAGTTCCATAGGGATATGAGGCTAAGACCTTACATAAGAAGAATTTGGTTATGGGAAAGAGGATTATTGCTGATTCAATAAAGGATCACCTCATACCATAGGTGTCCTCCCTAAAGACACCTAAAGCTATGTTTGATGCCCTAACCAAATTGTTTGAAGGGAAGAACATAAACTAGAAGATGACTCTAAGAAACCAATTGAAGAATGTAAAGATTCATAATGCATAGACCATCCAGTATTACTTCACTAGAGTTTCTCAAATAAAGGAACAACTGGAAGTAGTAGATGAAGAAGTGGAAAATGCAGATATTTTAATGACCACCTTGAATGGTCTCCCCAGGACATGGGAATATTTCATTCAAGGGATCTGTGCCAGAAAGAAGTTAGTCAAGTTCAACATACTTTGGGAAGAATGTTTACAAGAAGAAGCTCGGATAGCAGCTCGAGAAGAAAAGATGGGAAGTGAAAATCAAGCTCTCACAGTTCAATCCAAGAAACCCATAAGGGACCATCATCATCATCATTATAAAGGTAAGCACTCTTCCCAAAATAAATCTCAACTTAGATGTTATACTTGTGATGAAATAGGACACTTTGCAAGAGACTGTCCTAAAAGGAAAAAGAAACCCTCACAAGAAGAAAAACAACAAGAGAAGACATCATCCTCATGCTGCAGAGGATGATGAACCTTCCACAAAGAAGACCAAATATGAAAGTGAAAATTCTTCAAGTAATGAATAATATGTTTTGATTTCCGCTCTCATAGGAAATATCACATATGGAAGCAATGATTGGCTTATAGACAGTGGGGTTTCCAAGCATATGACAGGAGTCAAGGAATCCTTTGTGAGACTATCAGAACATGAATCACCTCACAAGGTGAAGCTCGGAGATGACTACCAATATCCAATAAAAGGTAGTGGGGAATCCTCCTATAAGCTAGACTCTGGAAAGTCTATGACAATGAAGGAAGTATTGTTTGTACCGGGACTAAAGAAGAACCTTCCCTCCATATCTGCATTAGATGCAAAAGGAATGAGGGTTACATTTATAGATGGTCAAGTCATCATGTGGCCAAAAGGAAATACTATTGATGATGTGGTAGTGATTGGAGAACAAGAAGGAGGATTGTATAAATTGAAGGGCCATCCAGAACAAGCCCTTGTTCCATGACATAATAGAGCCAAATGAGCTTTGGCACAGAAGGCTTTCACATGTTCATTACATAGCACTACCACTTGTAAGCAAAGCTGTTGAAGGTCTTCTAGAAATTCAAGCAAAACATGATGGCGTCTGTAAAGGATGTGCAAAATGAAAGAACACAAAGAAGACATTTCCAAGTAGTGAGAGAAAAGCAAAAGGAATATTGGAAATCATCCACTCCGATGTATGTGGACCAATGTCATTAAGATATCTAAGCGGGTATGTATAATATGTTTCCTTTATTGATGACTTTTCTAGGAAGACATGGGTTTACTTCATGAAGAACAAAGATGAAGTATTCAACAAGTTCAAGGAATTCAAAGCCTTGATTGAGAACCACACAGAAAAGAAGATAAAAACCTTTCGATCAGATAATGGTGGAGAATTCACATCAAATGAATTCAAAGAGTTATGCAAAGAATCAGGGATTAAGAGGGAGTTGTCCTCTCCATATAATCCACAACAGAATGAAATTGTAGAAAGGAAGAATAGAACTATCATGGAAGCTACAAGAGTTATGCTTCATGACCAAGATCTTCCCATGCATATATGGGTAGAGGCTTCCAGAACAATGGTGTATGTACAAAAACGTACTCCACACAGAATACTCAAGAACAAGACTCCTGAAGAAGTCTTCTCCAGCAAGAAACTAGAAGTCAGCAATCTCAAAATATTCAGCTGTCCTATGTACATACACATTCCAAAAGAGAAGAGAACAAAAATTGGATCCTCAAGGAAATAAGGGTATATTTGTGGGATACTCTAAAATCTCAAAGGCTTACAGAATATAATTCCCAAGATTCAAGAAGATCGACATCAGTAGGGATGTAACATTTGATGAAGACATAGATTACTACAAATCCAGAAAAAAACCTACTAAAGAACTTGAAGAAGCAGAAGCACGCCAAAATCATGATAAAATCATGAATGAAGAAAATCAAGAAGAAGATCGAGAATTTGAAGAATCACAAAGACCCGTAGATCTACCTCAGGAGAAGAATCCTCATAAGAGGAAACCTACTTGGGTACGAGAAGCTATCCAAGGTGTAAAAAGATATGGGGCTCTAGAAGAGAATCACAGAGAAATAAAGAGGACCAGATCCTGCTCCGGATATGTAGCTTTATTATGTGATTTCATCAATGAAGAACCTTCCAATTATGAAGAAGTGGTAGAACGAAAAGAATGGAAGGATGCTATGATCGAAGGGTATCAACCGATCATGAAAAATGATGTTTGGGATGTTGTCCCAAGACCAGAAGGGAAGTTAGTTGTAACTTCCAAATGGATCTAAAAGATCAAGCATGTTGCAGATGGTAGCATTGAAACATATAAAGCAAGATTTGTTGCTCGTGGTTTCTCCTAGAAAGAAGGAGTAGACTATGAAGAAACTTTTGCACCTGTATCCAGATACACTTCTATCATAGCAGTACTTGCTCTGGCTATAGTGATGAAATCGAAGATACACCAGATGGATTTCAAAACTGCTTTCTTGAATGGTGTAGTAGAAGAGGAAGTGTATGTGGAACAACCACTCGGTTTTGAGACACATGACAGGGAGTCTCATATATGTAGATTGAATAAATCCCTGTACATTTTGAAATAGGCACCCAGGACATGGCACGGAATAAATGACAGCTTTCCATCTAGTTTGGGCTTTACCAAAAGAAAAGCAGATTCCAAACTTTACTACAAGGTTGAAGATGGAAACCCAATGATGCTCCTACTATATGTAGATGATCTATTTGTAATAGGTATGGATGGGTTGATTGCTAATACGAAGAGAAAGCTTGCCGTCGAGTTTGAAATGAATGACTTGGGAATGATGCACTATTTTCTAGGCATGGAGGTGTGGCAGAATGCAGATGGAATTTCCCTCGGACAAGGGAAATATATGGTAGAGATATTGAAGAGGTTCGGGATGATGGACTGCAAGGCCATGACCACACCTATGGCATCGAACCTAAAGCTATTGAGTGATGCTTCATCAAAAGTGGTTGATGCCACAATGTATCTTCAGATGATTGGGTCCTTGATGTACCTAATGAACACGAGACCATATATTTGCTTTGCTATGAACACCTTGATCCAGTTTCTGACAGATCCGAGACATGTTCACTTGATTGCTGCAAAGCATATTCTGGGGTAACTGAGGGGTACAATTGATTATGGGCTCAAGTATGAGGTGAGTCAAAATATTAACCTAGAGGGTTATGTTGATTCAGATTGGGCAAGTAGTGCCATCGATAGGAAGAGAACTTCTGGGCATTGCTTCAATATGGGATCAGGTGTGATCTCTTGGTTTAGCAGGAAGCAATCCTATGTGGCACTAAGTATAGCTGAAGCAGAGTATGTCACAGCTTTTTCAGCTAGTTGTGAGGAAGTATGGCTAAGGAAGCTACTATCTAATTTATTTGATCTCCAGTTGGATGCTGCTTGTATATATTGTGACAACCAAAGTTGTGTGAAGTTGTCGGAGAACCCGGTGTTCCATGACAAGTTGAAGCATATCAAGATCAAGTATCACTATATCAAGGATGTGGTGCAGAGGGGAGCAGTGAATCTCCAGTATGTTGCGACGGATGAACAGATAGCTGATATGTTGACAAAGCCATTAGCCATAGTGAATTTTGAGTACTTGAGGGAGAAGCTTGGTGTTCTTTAGATCAAGGTTCCTTCCAAGGGGAAGTGATGAGTCCGTGAGCCATTCTGACATTGTGAGAGGATTGGTTCCTTCCATGGTCAGATGTAAGGGCTGAGCCATTCTTTCATGGTGAGTGGATTTATTCCCTCCATTTCATATATGAGTGCTGAGCCATTCTGATATGACTATAGGATTGGTTCCTACATGATCATATATAAGAGTTGTTTCCATTCTTGGAATGGAGATGCCTGGCCAATTACCAAGAATACTTGGTCTGGGACTGAGGGCCTTTTTGAAATGACTGTAAGATGTAGTCTTACATGATCACATGTGAGCGCATGGCCATTCTAATGCAATTGAGGGATTAGTTCCCACTTAATCAGATATAAGGGCCAATGCCATTCTCTGGGAGAATGGAGGCACCTGGCTAGTTACCAATAAAGCTGAGTCTGGGAATGGGGACCATTCTAATATGACTATGGGATGTGTTCTCACATGATTAGATGTGAGTGCAAGGCCATTCTAATGAGTAGGTCAGATATAAGTGCTGGGCCATTCTGATGAGTAGGTGAAATATAAGTGCTGGGCCATTTTGACGAGCAAGTTAGATATAAGTGCTAGGCCATTCTGACGAGTAGGTCAGATATAAGTGCTGGGATATTCTAACAAGTAGGTCATATGTAAGGGCTGGGCCATTTTGACAAGCAGGTCAGATGTAAGGGCTGGTTCATTCTGACATGGGAGAGGATGAGGTTCCTTCCATGGTCAGATGTAAGGGCTGGGCCATTCTGACATGGTGAGGGGATTAAGTTCCTCTCATGGTCAGATGTGAGTGTTGGGTGTGACTTTCTAATGAGTCAAGGTTAGATGTAAGTGCTGGATGGGCCATTCTGACTTAGGGTCAGATATAAGCGCTGAGAAAGACCTACATGGAGGATAGGCCTACAAACAACATGAAAAAGGGCTGGCTCTGTAGAACTTCCTATGATGAGAAGAATCATGAGATAGCACCCGTGATGATTTCAGTGATGATGATGCAGTAGTGATGATCCAGATCAAGTGATGATCTAGGTCCAGTGATGATGTCCAGTGATGATACATATCAAGTGATGATCCAAATCTAGTGATGATGTCCAGTGATGATCCAGATCCGATGATGAAGGTGACTTGAAGATGAAGATGACGAGAGCTTGACGATGATCTAGATGATACAGAGAAGAAGACTTGTGCTATTAAATTGTGTCAAGAGAATACCTTCCTAGTTAAGAGGGAGTGTCGATGTAATTGTAAATTCAGAATGTATTCACTTATATTTCTTATGTATTGTAACCCGATGTTTATTCTGGTATGTATTGTAATGTACTTGAGTCATGTCATGCCCCGATGTTCCTATCAGGAGTTTCTATAATGTAAACAAGTCATGTCAAGTCAAGTCAAGGTGGGTAACCCTCCTATTGTCGAAGTGTTAAATTCCTCATAGTTCTGGGGCACTAGGGTTATTAGACTCACCTAGTGAAGTCGGCCCTAGTTGGGTTTAGTCAAGTCAGGAATTAGTATAAATATAGAGATAGCTTCTCTATTTGTAACACACTCACTTACACTCAGTTGTAGCGCATAACTATGGAAGAGAAAGACACTGGGCCAAGGAAGAAAGAGGCTACTGTTGTCAAGACATCATCTTACTGTTTTGGGGTTTTACTTTTGGTGATGATTCTATCTCTGAGGAAGTTGCAGTGTTTTCTCCATTTATGGTTTCCCCAAGGAAAAAAACTGTGTTCATTGTCTCTTGTGTTTGATTACTTTGCTTGTTGTTCTCTCAGTTAAAGATCCTAATGTTATGCTAGCTTAATGTTAAAAATCTAACATTGTGTCCTCTAGGTGACCTCTATGTCCTCCTTGACCTTTCCCTCTATGTCCTCTATGGCCTCGTGACCCCTCTACCTTTTCTCCTCTCTTATGCGTCCTCTCCTCTCCTCTACGTCCTCCAACTTTGAAACCCATTTGCATCCTCGCCTCTGTGTGCTCCTTTAGAAACACTTTTCTCTACCTTAGACCACCAAGCATAGGAGGGAGATAAAACAACCTACTAAGAACTACGTCCCTTGGATTTGAAACTCCTTTGTGTGCTCCTTTTTTTAAGTCCTTGCTGTACATTCGACTGCCAAGCACAGGAGGGACTTTGCTATGATTACTTTAACTTGCCAATATTAAATCCATGACATATTCAAATTCAAGGGAAGAGGACCAAAAGCTCTTTTTGGTTGAAGCAATAGAGAGATCAAATGATGGAGAGGTTGCTAATGGAATGATAGATTCATATATTCCTAGTTCTTCTTTTAGATAACTACTATGAAGTGTAAATATATCAAGTTGGATAGTTATATGTCCTTTTCATTCATTATGTTAGTACAAGTATATTTACCTCTTTTTGGTTTGGTATTAATAAGGTCCTAGTCTATCATTTTATCTTAAAGCTTTTTTTCTAAATTGATTGTGAAGAATCCTCAACATTTTTCCTCTTGAACTAGTACCATATTGAAATCACCAACTAGAATGCTATATTCTATTTGAATTGTATATTTCATCTCTTCAAGTGCGCATTGACACTCTTCAACTCTTGTTTTTCTCTATGATGCATAGGGGCACTAAATATTAAGTATCTTGTGATGCTTGCTAGTTTGTAAACAAGCCATATTTGTATAGATCTAGTGCTATGATGATGATGATAACGATGATGGCGATGATGAGGAGGAGGAGGAGGAGGACGAGGACGAGGATGATGATGATGATGATGATGTCGATGACAATGATGGTGATGATGACGATGATGATGATCGCGATGATGATGATGATCACGACGATGATGATGATAGTGATGATGATGATGATGATGATGATAGTGATGATGATAATGATGCTAAGGATGATCATGATCATAATGATGTCGACGATTATGATGAGGATGATGGTAATGACGATTGTGATGATGATGGCAGTGACTATGAGGATGATGATGATGATGGTGACTATGATGATGATGATGATGATGATGATGATGATGATGGTGGTGGTGGTGGTGGTGGTGGTGGTGATGATGATAAGGATGATGATGTTGAGGATGATGATGAGGATGATGGTGATGATGGCGGTGATGATGATGGCGATGATGGTGATGATGATGTTAATGATGATCATGATGATGATGATGTTGACGACGATGACGATGACGATGATATTGATGATAATAATGATGATTATGATGATGATGATGATGATGATGATGATGACGATGTGATGATGATGACTATGATGATGACAATAAAAGTGATGATGATTATGATGATGATGGTGATCATAGGTCGATGATGATGATGAGGATGATGAGGACGACGACGAGGAAGATGATGATGAGGATGACGATGATGTTGTTGATGATGATGCTGTTGTTGTTGATGATGATGACGATGATGATGATGAGGGTGATGATGTTGATGATGAATATGGCGATGATGATGTTGACGAGGAAGAGGGTGACAATGTTGATGACGGGGATCATGACGAAGATGTTGATGATTATGAAGATGATGAAGATGTCGATGACAATGAGGATGATGATGATGATGAGGATGATGATGATGATGATGATGATGACTATGATGATGATGACGACGACGATGATGATGATGATTATCATGATGAATATGTGAAGATGATGATGATGGTGTTGATGAGGAAGAGGTTGCTGCTGATGATGATGGGGATCATGACGAAGATGTTGATGATTATGAAGATGATGAAGATGTCGATGATGATGAGGATAATGAGGATGATGACGATTATGCTGCTGCTGCTGATGATGATGACGAGGATGAGGGTAATGACCATGATGATGATGGTGGTCGTGAAGATGATGATCATGATGAAGATGACGATGATGGATATTGTGATGATGGTGAAGACAATGATGATGATAATGATGGTTTAAACATAACTAAATAGTCATAAACATAATACATTATGAAAAATATGTTCTCGCATACATCCTAACCCTTATTGTATATGCATGTATTGACCAAAAAACACATGTACATTGGAGTGGATTTATATAGCTTAGTATGAGGAGTCCCAAAAATGACAAAAAATCATCTTCCTCTTCTTGAATTTTTGTATTTAGAATATGAATAAAGAATAAACTCCAACTCATATTATCTAATGTCACGTTGATCCATATGTGAGTTGATAGGATCAATGGAGTGTTTCATGGCATCCATTCAAGAATTAATATTTTGAAGCATTCCCTTAATGTCCCTTGTTTTGTTGAGGGCTCCAACCCCCACCCCTCTCCCCCTGCTATATCCCTATTCAACGAATCCTCCATATCTTCACCTATCCATGGAGAAATTAAACATAAATTCCTAGACAAAGTTAAAAGATGTTGAATTTGTTATGGTTTATGCTTTTGAAACCACTGTCTTGGTTACTCCAAACCTATTTTTTAAGAGGGTTCACAATATGAGATATGACACATAATACATTACACGTGGTGGGATCATTATTCTCACATACCTTCTAGATTCCAGCATTGCTACAACGCCATTGTTATTAATTTATCATTCAATATTTAATTTAAAAAAACAAAACATACAAAATGGTTTAAAATGTAATTTTTAAAAACAAGACATGCATTATGATTTACAAAACATAGGTATGGTTTTTTATGCTCAAATTGTTAGTGCCAGACATGTTTGAGTCTAGAAACCCTATGCGTGATAACTATTCATTTCCTTATTGATCTTCTCTTTGTTTTGAGAATAATTTAATATTATTTACTTAATAGGGCCAACCACATGAAGGTGGAAGCTCTTATGGCCCCTCCCCCCTTCACATCACTCTAAATTCCCCATAACCCGACAAAAACTATGTAAGAAAAATGTGTTATTGCATATGCCAACATACAACAAAATGTAAATAACACTAAGAAATAGTTAATGTATACATTGTACCAATAAAATTAGTTAATTCTAATGCAATATTAAATTAATCAAAATATATAGAGTAGATAGCAGTTACGATCATCATCATCATCAATGATGAGGATGATGATTATGATGACGACGACGACGATGATGATGATGATGATGATGATGCCGATGAGGATGATGATGAGGATGAGGATGAATATGGCGATGATGATGATGAATATGGTGATGATGATGATGATGATGATGATGACGATGATGATGATGATGATGATGAAGATGACAATGATGGAGGCCGTGATGATGAAGATGATGATGGTGGTGATGATGATGAATATGGTGATGAAAACGATGATGATGACGATGAAGAAGAAGATGATGATGATGATGCTGATGAGGAAGAGGGTGATGATGTTGATGACAATTATCATGATGAAGATGGTGATGATGATGATGATGATGATGTTGATGAGGAAGAGGGTGACGGTACTGATGATGGGGATCATGACGAATATGTTGATGATTATGAAGATGATGAAGATGAAGACGATGATGAGGATGATGAGGATGATGATGATTATGATGACGATGATGATGATGACGAATATGATGATGATGAGGATGAGGATGATGAGGATGATGATGATGGTGGTGGTGGTGGTGAAGATGATGATGATGATGATGGATATTGTGATAATGGTGATCATGATGATGATGATAACGATGGTTTAAACATAAATAAATAGTAGTAAACATAATACATTATCCATAAATATTTTCTCACATACCTCCTAGATTCCAACATTATTACAATGCCATTCGGATTCTGCTTCATCTAACTTAACATCTGTATCCGTGTCATCTGGTTCTAAATCACTATCATTGAAAAGATCACTCATATCAGAATAATGATCAATGTCATGTTCGTTTAGATATTCATGATCAATATCATCAATGTCAATTTCATTGTCTGCTACATCATTGGGATGATCAACTTCTTGATCGGATTCTTCATATGACACATCTACGTCGATGACCAAGTGCTCTTGGTCTGCATCACATTCTTATTACACATTGTCTTCTTCCTATACATTATACTTGACTGGTCTTCCTCTTGGATCGTATCTAACAATGTATGACCAACCTTCTTTACTTGGAACTTATAAGTAAAATACTTTCTCACATTGACTTGGAAGAACATAAGGCTCTATACCTGGTTCAAGTGCCTTGTATTAACCATGGGAAATCCATTTTCATGCTCAATAATAATTCTTTCAGGATCACGTTCATTCATTCATATCTTGTACCATTTGAACTCAAATAGAACTACTTTAAAGGAATTAAATTCACAATCAATTATATCTTCCAAATAACCATAGTACCTATTTTCAGATACTTCTGGATTGCTGTCACTTCTAGAGGAAACATTAGTGAATTGAAAAACTGCATTCATCCAACAATCAAATTTTTTCCTCTTGTCATCCAAATTTTTTATGAGAAATTTACGACCATTACACCACATTAGCATGGTGATGTATCAGCTACATCATTCTCGACTCTATAAATAAATATATAAGAATACATAAACGAGAGAAATATTTGATACAATGTGAAACAATGAAAAAATGAGCAAGGTAAATATACTTACAGTTTTATCTTTTAAACCGCATGCTAAATCAATTTCCCTTTACGTAAGTTCTTCGGAATATTCTTCTTGATGACGATGCATTTTTTTAATCATTTTACTAACCCATTCCCATGACAAGGTACCATAGTATTCTGTACATTGTTCAATCCATTCCTCCATCCAATCATGATTTTTTGCAATGTATGAATATATTGCATCCCACACGCAACCAAATATATGAAAAAATAACAATTAAGAATTGTAAATTAGCTATCATTAAAGGAAATTAATTTTACATTAAAATACTGATGGAATAATAAAAAATACATAAATTGAAAATTTAATTGTATAATAAATTAAATGTACACCATTCAATTACCTTTTACTTTCCTCTTTCTACCTTTCCCCAATGAGACTTCCCCTTCAAATTTGTTGATGGAGTCGACATGCCAAATGCGAGGCAGATTGATATTTTATGCTAAAATTGGAAGATACATACTAATGTACACCATCGATTGATATAGTATATATCCCTGGACCATAGAACCCTCAGGGCATTCTATTTGTCTAAAAAAATCCTTCAATGACTTAAAATTCCTTTCCACCATCCACATTAACCTTGAGTTTACAGGTCCACACATTTCAATCTCCTCAACTTGGTTTATGAGATAGTGTTCTTGTGCATTGAAAAATTTTGGACGTAAATAATTCTGCATTTCACACATTAGACGAGGAATTTCTCTCTTCCAATACCTAATATCTTCTTTATGGATTCTTTAGATGAAATCCACCTACAAAAGATGCAATAAAATAACAACGATCAACCAGATTGAGGAATATATAATAAAGTTCCAAGCTGTAAAACACAATATGTATGATCAACAATGCAACCAAAAGAACGAACATTTTTCATGCATATAAAATTGTTACTTGCCTCATGTATTTACCTAGATCATGTATAACTTGTTTTATGTTGTCGGTAAATATATATGGGAGAGCCAAAGGTAGAATGTACTGTAGAAAAAAAAATCATTATCTAATGTTTCCAAATAGGAGAGAACAATTACTAAAAGATTTACTTAATGTAAATTATATATGTAAATAATTACCATTAATGAATATATGCCATTCATGAATTTTAACACCACCAAAATCACCTTTTTTGGTTAATATATTTTGTATGTTCGATGAAAACCCCGTCAGAAACCTTATTTTCTGAATGACCTCTTTTATAGCATTGCTTTGTTGCTCCTTCAATAACCATGGAAGACTTATATTTCAGTACCCATTTTCGACATTGGAAATAATTACACTTTGCAATGCATGATTGGCTTCTACAATGTCATTACAAATTTTTCCAATTTTATCTTTGTCAGACCTTCCATCTAATGCTCACCATATAATTTATGTTACATTCTTCCTCGTACACATTGTATCAAACAAATGACCTATTTGTAGGTGCTCGTAGTAAGGAAACGTACTGAATTATATGGGATAACGGTTCATTCCTCGTGGAATCACATTCATGCCTTAAATACATTCATTAAACAAAAATAAAAAGCACATTAAAAATAATTCATGACACACATGGTAGAGAAAATTCAGTAAAAATAGAAAAATCATAATATTACGTGAACATATTGTATGCTGCATATACAATTTACATACCTCAACGATTTCTGTTATATTCCAACTTCCATAGTTGAGGTATCATTCTTCGTGGTTTCTTTGCATTCTCTTCTTTACCATTGAATTTTGTTTTTTTTATAGTTTGGTACCTACAGTTCTTAGGGAGGAAGTTCATATACTCATCGAACACCTCCTTTGCTAAACTTCTTGAACGACAATATTTTATCCTAGGACCACATACTAGAAATGCAAATTTTCCCTTTGTTTAAAGACCTACGAGATATATGTATTATTGTTATAGCATCAAAAGATTATTAATTTAAAAAAAATACATTTTTTTTACCTTAAAAACATATAATTTTAACAACGTGCAACATAAAGTTACATACCACAAAAATGTGTTAACCCGGGAAAGTCATGAATTTTCCATGCAAGTATTCCATGGAACTGAAATTGTTTCTTCTCTATTGTTTTGGAGTTGTCATACATAGTGATTCCATCCCATAACTTCAATAGCTCATCAATAAGGGGCTCAATATATACATTCATATCTTTGACTTGGTACTTACATAATTCATCAATAAAGATACAATATTTCTATTTAGTTATCCGTCCAAATATATCAAAGGTGTTCTCATGCAACAATTAAAAAAATAACTTTATGAAATAATATAATTACTTTCAAAAAAATACCTAGAATAATTATTTTCAACATTGTGTGTGTTAGCACTATTTTTTGTGTAGCATGAGATGATGAAAAGGTAAGATGGAGTGACCGCAGCCTAAAAATAAAAACACATAAAATATTCTAGTTGTAGGGTGGCCGAGAAATTGTGTTAAAAGGGATAGAATTTCTATGGTAGCGATATGAAGACAAGCCAGATCGACGAAATGGTTTTCGTGAATACCACAGGGGAGATCCAAATTTCCTTCGTGTTTTCATGAAACGACGTTAAAGAAACCGCAAGTTCCTAGGCCCAGGATTGATAGAATATAGATTCACGGGAAATATTGATTTCTCTGTATCAAAGTGCTTGCAGAAGTTTTGGTCCCTAGATCCACGAAATGAGTTAAAGATAGGTAACATTCAACGGTGCAGATCTCGCCAAAAAAATATCTACAATGGACAATTTATCCATTGATGGGACGTGAATGGGACAAACCATCTTGGGGATTCATGAAAATTGGTACTTCAGTACACATGTGCGGATGGGATCGAAGGGGTTTCAAATTAAAGAGTTGAGCACAGAAATAACACAAACTTTCTTGTCGACAATGAGCCCATGCTGAAAGGTGCCTTTGAGCACAAAACAAAAAAAAAATTGCCTGAAAGGGACACGTTGCTGACTAAGGAGGAGGATGAACGATCCAAGCCACATCCACAATGCGCCACCTGGAGATGCCCAAAAATGTCATTTTCAAGACAGGAGAGCCTGGAAGCCAGAGACGTTGCACTGTCGTTAATCCCTGCATGCACGATTTTCTCCATGATGATTTGTTTTATATATATGTAAACCATGGTATAAAGGCCACATCCTAGTTTGCTAAAGTTTTGATCACGATTGTAAACAACTTCTTGTCCTGTTTCGAGATTAGTCTCAGGGGCTTGAAGAACTATAAAGAGACTCCTCGCTGAGGGAGAAAGGGTTGGTTGGTTTTGAATATGCAAGACTATTGTGTTTGTAATATTTTAAATTAATACAAGTACATAGATGAATGTTATTTATATGAATGCAGGAATTCATGTATGTTTCTAAATTACAGTCTGTGATTTTATTTTTCTCATGTGCATGTGCTTCCTGTTATCTTTTACATTATGTTTTTCTTCATGTTGTAGACTCAGTGTATAATGGTTAGGAATTCATACTCATATGATCCTTCCATTTTCTCTGATATACACCAAACACTTCTTCCAAAATTGGTGTGGAATTCATCCCTACGGTGCTCTATGCTAGGGGACTGTCATCATTCTGCATTTCCCATTAGACCCTAAACATAACAACCATGATCGAGGCACTACCTTGCTCCTGTAAGTGTTTTCCTATGCAAACTGCTATGATTTCTTGGGTTTTTTGACTCCATAGCCCGATATATCTTCATTTTGTTTCCAACCACCAATATTTGATATCCATTTTGTGAAATTATGTCTGGCCTTGTTATACATATGTAAGAACCCCTCTCTAGATTTGGAGAAGTCATATCCCTTTCCTAAAGTGGTTTTGTTGTTACCTTGGGGTCCACCTCTCGCACCGGCCTTAGGTGCGATTCTGAGTGCAAACAAATTGGCGCCATTTCCAGGGTAGAAATTGAAGATCATCCCTGGGAGGAATGACAAAGATTCAAAGGATAAAGGGTTTATGTGGGAAAATAGAGACTCTTGCATGTGAAAAAGATTGTATCATTTTCCCTGTTGACTCCATGTTACATTTTCTAGAATATGACTCTCCATGTTACAACTGAGAAACATCTATAGGATTTTGAAAACTTTCTTGATCTTTTTGAGATAGAACATGACGATGTCTGTATGAGGGATTTTTCCCAATCCCTGCAAGGTAACGTAAAAACCTGGTTCAGACATCTGCTTCCAAAATCTATCACTACATGGGAATATTTTTATTGTACATTTTTGGACTTCTGGGGTGAAAGGAGGTCGTTAGACCAAATACTCTCTGAGTTTTACTCTATGAGAAAAGATGGGGACGAATCTATGCCCAGTTTCAACAAAAGGTTTGCGAGATTCTATTACGGCATGCCCAAATAAATTCAACCCTTAGAGTGTGCCGTGAAGCTACATTACACATTTGTTTTCCCCCTCGATTTGTCTCTGTTTCTATTTCAGAGAAAATAATTTTCATTATAGAAGATTTTTGTTGATACATTGGAGGTCGAATAAAATTTTAGGTTGTCGAGAAGCCTCCTAGAGCAGAGCGGTAATAATGGAAACAATGAAAGGCTGAAATAGGTAGAACTACATGAGACAAAAGACGAATCCCCTTAGAAGCTAGCCCCTTTCTCTAGTAGACAAAGAGAAAGATAGTATGGTGATGAAAATATAGGTTGTTTTACTAGTTTCATCCTTGGAGATTGCATCCAACCTATTGCAAATTGCATGCATGATAGCCCAGAGCAACATTTGGGTGCACCCATATATGATGAATACGAAGATGACTATTGGGATGGAGTACCTAAGGAAACAAATTTGTATCCTGCAAACACAAGACCTAATAGGGAAATAGACGCGGTTTGTGAAACCAAATATTCTCCATATCTTTCAGGGCCGAAGACCTCATATCAAGGTGAAGGTTTTTTTTTTGTTTTGTGGAGGGAGATGACTGTGCCCTTGCTGGAGCATATCTAAAAGATGAAGTTATGGCTCCTAAGGAGTGGAACTAGAACCATGATACACCATTCAAAGAGTACCTAGGGTGCTTTGTGCATGGTTTCTTAGGAAACCAATTTGATTATGAGCCAGAGGGGTTGACTTTTAAACAATTCTCCCAATATAATTGGACGATAGATCCCTCTGGAAAATGTAGTGGTATTTGTGGTTGTGTCCCCAATTTTATGGAAATAATATTGACCAGGAACACCACCAAGGAGTAGAAAAAGACCCCAAAAAGGATACTTCCTTGTGCATCTTGGGCCAAGAAACGGATCTACCCGGTTCTATTGAAGAACACAACGTCGCTTTCTTCATGACACTTGGGAATAAAGCCTTGAGCTCTAGATTTCCATGCATAAAAGTTGAAGCTATAGATACTAATGAACCAAAAGAGATGTCCCAAAGTATTTTGGTACGTCACCTCCGCATGCTGCTAGGAGAATGGTAGTTGGAACATTTTTGTCACGTCAAGTGAATAGCCGAAAGATTCGACAACCATCACGATTTCTATGATCCAGTAGTAGAATACATGATGAGACTTGGAGAGGGTAATTAATGGTTAAGCATTTATTGAAAAAATGAATTTCTTTATTTTAAATCTGTGATACTAGAGTTTTTTATGTTGTTTTGGGTCCAACATGAGAAGAAATGGGATTTATAGGACCATTTTCTCGGCTGGCTTCATTGGAAGTCGGCTATTACTTAAAACAGGAAATGATAACCAGGAGTTAGAATAGATAGATAGAGATGAATAAGCTCAATATAAAGAGAATTTCCGTTTAAGCAGTTTTATAATGCTTGCAAAGTTATTTTTTAGTTAGCCCCTTTGTTTGGTTTAATTTTGGACTTTGGAGCAATTTTTGATGTTTGTAACAAAGCATACAGAGCCACCCAATGAATTTTGGCACTTGGTCTACATTGTTCTTTGCTACCTCACAAGGAGGATAGGATACCTAGCTAGAGCCACTTGTTAGCATTGTTTTTCACGCAGCATGAGATGGTGAAAAGGTAAGATGGAGCGACTGCAACCTAAAAAGAAAAACGCATAAAATTATAGTCTTAGGGTGGCCGATGAATTATGTTAAAAGGGATAGTGTTTCTACGGTAGCAATATGAAGACAAGCCAGATCAACAGATGAAATGGTTTTCATGAATACTACGGGGGTGATCCAAATTGATTTTTTGTTTTTGCAGAACGATGTTAAAAAGACTGCAAGTTCCAAGGGCTGCGATTGAAAGAAGACAGATCAACAAGAAAGATTGATTTCATCAAATCAAAGTGCTAGCAAAATTTTTGGTCCCCCAATCCACGAAATGAGTTAAAGAGAGGTAACATTGCAGATCTCGTCGAAAAAAGATCTACAGTGGACAATTTCTCCACTGTTGGTACATGCATGGGACAAACCGTCTTGAGGATTTGTGAAAAGTGGTACTTCAGTACACATGTGGGGCTGGGATAGAATGGATTTCAAATCAAAAGGTCCAAAATGATGGTATTCATCAAAATGTTGTGGAAAGAAAAGTCAAAGATGAAATGTATGGTTTCGTGTATGCTCTGCTCGTTCGAAAAAGACCCTGTCAGTGCAAAATATCAAGACAGATGTGTGAAGGGATGAAGCGACAGGAAATTAAATGCCTCGACACCATTGGAGAATGCCTAGGATAGAAAAGTTGGCTCCATAATGCAGATAACCCTCCTGAACCCAAAGGCCACTGCATCAAACATGCTAAAATCTGGAAAATATATTGAAGGTTGAATTGCAGAGGACAAGTAAGGTTTTCACATGAAGCAAGAAGGCGTGGCAGAAGAGAATGGTTCTGATACCATCACTAGAAAGGAAGAAAGGGTGAGGACTGTCAATTCCATGTGTCATGGGCAATATGGGTGACAACATGGGATAGCACCAAGAACCTTTTCCACAACCGTTATTTTAATGTCGTAGCAGAGGAGATGGTCTGACTATATTTTTCAGTAGGGAGGTGAAATCCCAAACCCATGTGCTCATGCGTGTTGTCATCATGGTAATCGATGGAGAAGTGTGTGAAGGTACTGATGGGGCCATTATTGTGTCCATTTTTGCAGCTCTTTATAAATGCCACACTACAAAACCACCAAGAGATAGAGACTGAGTGAATCTGAAATGAAAGCTAAGGTGGTGAAATGTTAGTCTGCCGAGATTTCTGGAAAGTTTAGAGAGGATCCACAATGGTCATCTGTTTTGAAAATCCCATCTGTCGAAGAGTGTTATTGGTGGGTGAGCATGGCTCCATAAATTTCCCTAGTTTTTGTATCGAAAAGGATTGAGCCATTCGGGTAGGGACGTTCATTATATTAGAGAATCCTTCCAGCACCAGTGAGGTCATGGAAAGGACGTTTAGTGCATTAGATGGAATTCTTAGGGTTGGTGAGGGAATTACTATCTTAATAGAAGGTCACACCCCTGCTAAGGATGTGTCTAGAATTTCATTTCCAATGGGCCTCTCTCCAAAGCCTTGGGAAAAGGTCACGGTTTCCACAATTGTAGCACGTGTTGACCATTTATAGTGGTGACCTATTGGAGTGAATGCTTGTATGAGAGGAGAAGAAGTCCAAAGTCCTCATCACCACTTCTGTGAGCTCTACTTCCTAAATTTGTCTGGAGTGGTGATGAGGTCAGAAGTGTTCCACACCGTATGATCTATAGAAGGATTCCCCTCCTCGGAGAGGGGAATCATAAGAATAACCAACCTCTTCAAGGACCCGACACTGTCAGAAGTAGTGCAACCCTTCTTCAAGTCCCCTCGAATAACAGTGTTACCAAGACAAAGGGGTGCAAGGAGGAAGGCTAAGCATAGAAAGAACAGAAACTTTCTTGACGACAATGAGCCCATGCATAAATGTGCCTTTGAGCATAGAAATAACACAAATCGTACGAAAGGGACACTTTGCAAACCTAGGAGGAGGATGAACGATCCAAGCCACATCTGCGACGTGCCACCTGGAGATGCCCTGAAACATCATTTTCAAGATAGGCAAGACTGGAAGCCAGAAACATTGTGCTGCCATCAAGACCTACATGCATGATTTGTTCCATGATTCTTTGTTTTATATATATGTAAACCATGGTAGAAATGCCATGTCCTGGTTTGAAAAAATTTTGGTCATGATTGTAAATGAATTATTACCCAATTTCTAGATTAGTCTCAGGGGCAAGAAGCGCTATAAAAAGACTCCCTACTGAGGGAGAAAGGGTTGGTTGGTTTTGAATTTTCTAGACTATTGTGTTTGTAATATTTTGAATTAATACAAGTACAGAGTTGAATGCTAGCTATATGAATGCATGAATTCCTATGTGTTTCTAAATTATAGTCTATGATTTTCTTTTCCTCATGTGCATGTGCTTCCTGTTATCTTTTACATTATGTTTTTTTTCATGTATTAGACTCAGTGTATAATGGTTAGGAATTCATACTCATATGCTCCTGCCATTGTCTTCGATATCCACCAAACACTTCTTCCAAAACTTGTGTGAAATTTATCCCTACAACGCTCTACGCTAGAGGACTGTCATCATTATGCATTTCCCATGGGACCCTGAACATAATGACCGTGATCAAGGCACTACCTTGCTCCTGCAAGTGTTTTCCTATCCAAACTACTATGTTTTCTTGGGAATTTTGATGCCGTAGCTCGATATATCTTCATTTTGTTTCCAACCACAAACATTTGATATCCATTTTGTGGCATTATGTCTAGCCTTGTTATACATATGTGAGAGGTCTCTCTTTGGAATTCAAGAAGCTATATCCCTTTCCTAAAGCATTTCTGCTATTACCTTGGGATCCACCTATCATAGCCTTGGGCACAGTTCTAAGTCTTAACAATGTGCTCTCTCTTAATCGTCATCCAAGGAGGTAGGTTATTTTTTATGAAGAAAACAAGCCACATTGAGTAATTAGAACAAAGCTCACCAAATGGATTGAAACCATCAATTGCCAATGAAAGTATAACATCACAAGCTTCATCTTTCAAAATCAGCCATTTTTCTTTGATTTTATTCAATGCAGAACAATATGCAGGAATTTGAAGAACACCATCTTCACTTTTGTTCTTCGCATTGTAATACAAAAACTGTGTTATACTTTGGGACCTGAATATTCGTTGGAAATGTGGAATTATGGGAATATAATGAAGAAATTTGTGAGGGACCTCTTATGTTACTTGATCAGTTCAATATCTACTAATTTCATATTGTGGGAATTTTTTTTCTGATGCATACTGTCCATAATATATAATATGATTATTAGGACATGCATCAATAGATTAATACTCCACTCCAACTTCTTTCATAAACAAGAATACCTCTCAACTTGTGCATGGTAAATTATTTGATGGTGGTAATAGAAATTCACCCAACAATCTGCAACATTGACAAAAAGTGAAATGTAAACAATATACATCATAAATATTTTAATATCCCTAATTTACAAATTAATTAACACTAAAAATAGAAGAAAATAGTCAACTTTACATACCTTAGGAGTTGTGTGAAACAAGTGTCTGATAAACAATTCGAAACCTTCAAGTTCACCAACGACAATATAACAAATAGAATATTGGTTGTTGTGCCTTCATAAAGAGGTTCTTGGGACTTCTTGAGAAGGGGAACATCATGAATATCATGGAGGTTGTCCTCGTCCAATGGAGAAAATGTTTCTTGGACCAATCTATTTATCTCATCTTCACCATTAGTATCAATAACATCATCTTAGTCCATAGGATCATTAAGAAATCGATCTTCAATAGCATGATCTCCATGCCCATCATCTTGTAAAGTAGTATTTATACTATTATGTGGAAAATAGATCTCTGGAGGTCGACATCTTGGGGGCATTGTATTTATATAATTTACAAACAATGCAATAACATTAGTGTATATTATACAACACATATATTTAAAATGATAAAAAAATTGTGAATACATTAGTAGTACTATTACAAGAAGTACATTATGTAATGAATAACATCTTACCCAGGGATGATATTCATACCCCCCTTCAGAATGCCCCTTCTCCTTACAATGTTTTCTAGTTGTTTTTCTTAAAATTCTTGTAATTTGAAAACCTCTGCAATCATTGCAAGGAAGATAAGACTTTCCATCACCCTTCACCTCCAATGTTGCCTTAATTTCAACATACCTCCTATTGTTTCCTTCCCAGGTATATTTATTTGACATTCTAATATCCTATAAGAACAAAAAAAACTCATTAATCAATATATACCATATTAAATTGAATAGATAATATATATATTAAAGGAGACCTAAAATTAAAGGAGGTGACTAGAGCATTATCTAATCACGTATAGAGGATTACCTAAGTAATTCCCTTGGATTACTACATGTTTTTCCAATAGGTATTAGCATATGGTGGGTAATGGCTATTCACTCTACATAACATGAATTTATATATTTCCTTAAAAAGGGGGCTAAGGAATTGTGTTAATGATGTCACAAATTAGGATATACATATTAATTCAATGCATGTGTTGGTATATTAAATATAGATATGGTGTTTCCTTATTAAGTAATGAATTTCTATGTAAATTTCCAAGCGGGTTAGTATGTTGGGTTAATTGTATTTTTGAAAGGAGTTGTTACACCACTTTTACAAGTGGTAATACCCATAGGATAATGAGGGGTTAATTGGTTCCCTGCGTTGGTTTATAATTATTAAGTGCAATAAATTCTACATTATGCTGTTGTTGTGCCCTTACTCAACAGCCTTAAAAAACATATTTCATCAAACAAAATCTTATTTTGTTTTGATGGAATATTGAAATTTCTCATTTCAAATCTAAAGAATTGACATCTACTGAAATGGTGACATTTCGTGAGCTACTGAATCGATGAAATTCTATGTTTTTACAACCTTTGTGAACTATGGTTAATAGACATAAATCACTGCATTAAAATCATTACTTTGGGTGAATTTGTCTCTACAACTTAAGGGATAAGCTTTGCTGGTTATAAGTATTCACTTGAATATTAACTAATGCATATGTGTCATTGGTTTATTGTAAGTTTGACAAGGTCTTAGAACATCGAAGGCTTAATAATTTATGCAAACATGCCTTTTCCTAAGTTCATTTTTACAAACCCCGAATTATATTTGCTCATACTGTAAATGTTTAATGTCGATTTTTATAATATGATCCATGTTATGAAGGTTTGATGTTGGGTTTCATGGTTATGTTGCATCGTATGCTCGCCACCTTCGAAGGATTATATAGTCATATGGTAAGGTGTATGCATTAACGTCTAAGGTTTAATACTCATGGTCGTTTTGATCTATGTCATCGCCTCCGAATCCAATCCACTTGCTGCAAGGTTGATATGGTATTATTGCACTTGCACTTAACTCTGTCAATCACATTCACTTGCCAGTACGAGCTCAGCATCGTGGCTCCCTGTGTGTTGGAAACCTGTGATTCATTTACGGTATGATTGTATGTCGAGTACTCTGAATAAATAATGGTAACATGAGCTCATCTGGAGTCTTCGATGTTAGTTCCTTTATCGCTTGATTACCACTCTATGTGGTTATTCTCCCTCCCCCATGCCGATTTTACAGCGGTCTTGTCTGGTTTTTTTCATGGCGCAATTTGTTTATGAGAACCTTGGGTTCCATTGCTTATGTGTGTTGCTCAGTTTAAATCCTTAATGCTCATTCTCCAGCTCACTGTCGTGTTTCAATTTTTGGTGCATTTTTTTGTGTGAGATTTCGTGCATTTGCACAGGAAGTCATGGCTCCTGTGTTTAGGGTGGAACCCAGTGACATGAAACTTCTTGATTCAAACCCCACACTCTTAGCTAGGGTGGAAGCAGTCGGATGGTTGCCATTCATTCGCAAGTTCATGGATTCAAACCCGGAGGTGACGAGGTTGTTTGCTTTGTCGTTGGACGATTCTCGGGTTAAGATAGCTGATCTCCAGTTTAGGGTTGATGAGCGTTCAGTTGCTCTTGCTACTAGTTTTCCGTTGACAGGGGAGCGTTGGTTCAAATATAAGAGGATGGAGATCAAGGAATGGAGGCAGATGATGAAGAATCCGTGCCAAGATGTTTCTTTTAGAACTGGGATACCAAGGAAATACTTCAAGAAGGAATGGCGACCGGTCCTCGATGTTATCCACCGGTACGTGACCTGTGAGGGTTGTTTATCCTCTTCTTATGTATATCACCTTCGATTACTGGCTGTTTTCCTCGGTTTTCCTCTTAATTTGCCTTATGATCTAGTTCAAAGTTTAAACAAGATGTCTTCGGCCATTAAAAGGGGGCCGAAGAACATTAGTCACAACTTGTTTCATCATGGTTTGGTTAAGATGCTATTAGAAAGAGAATTGTCTAAACACAATCAGTCATGGGACAATTTTATCGAACAAAACGGTTTCTTGGCCTTCTGTCACTGTCAATTTGATTGGCCTGAAGAATGTGTCAGGCATCAAGAGTCTAGTCGAGTTTCGATTTCGCCTGTGCGTGAGCCTGTTTCAAACCCTAATGGTCGTCTGAACCCCAACGTTTGTAATGAGTCTGTTCCCACTCCTGTGAGTAGTCCCGATTCTCCTCTGCCTTTTAAGAACATGAGGAAGTCTTCAAATCTATCACCAGTTACACCAGAGAGTAATGTTAATAATACCTACAATTAGGAAGGAAAAAGGCCGAAAGCTAAGGTTATTGGTAGGTTTACAAGAAGCATGGTTGCTAAGGGTAGCACTATTAAACCTTCTGTGAATAAAAACATTGATATTGAAACAGTTGTGCTTGACGATGAGGAAGAGAAAACTGTTTTACCTGATAATGGTCTCGATATTGATCATCAGCCTTTCGTAAGCCCTCTAGATAGCAGTCCTTCTGTATCTGATAAGAACCTTCAAGTTGACCCTGTGGTTGATCCCCCAATGAAGGGCAAGTCTGTTGAAGTTAATTTAACTGGGGCTTATCGAATTGATGATACTGTTCACCCACTCTTTGTTAGTTGTCTATTAGATAAAATCCATAGAATGGAATTAGAACTGACAGAGATGGTAACACGTGATAATGTTATCAAAGCTGAGAATTTGAGACTGAAAGAGAAGGTCGATTCAGATGATAAGTGTCTACTGCGTTTAAAGAAGCATAAGAATAGGTTGATTCGTAGAGTCCTGAAACTCCAAAATGATAGTCGGAAGAATGAGGAAAAGATGCGTGAGCTAAATGCTTAGATCACTCTGATGCAATTCAAGGGTCATTCGCAGAATCCGGCAAATGGTGTAAATATTCAGGTGTTTAACGCTCCTGTTAAACTATAATGTTTTGGGCATTCTCACTATCGTATATATGTTTAAAAGGGTTTCAGGTTTGAAGTTGTAATCAAGTGATAATCAAGTTATTTCTGTCACAGGTATTGGTGTGTATTGATTTTTTTCATTATGTAGTCTATTTTACTTTTCTTGTGCGTGTGTTTTAATTATATTTCTTTTATGTGTAGTATCACAGGTGATGTTGTTGGTGCTCTTTTTCAGATTTTGATGACCGATTACCTTCAGGATGATCCCTGGATAATCAGGAATGAATCGATTGGCATTGATGTTTCCCAGGTGTAACTATATCATTAGTGCCTTTGTCATTTTTATGATTTTGTGCTATAAATAGAGTCTTTCCAATTTTAAGACATTATTACGCATATAGAAAAATGACATGAGGAATTTGTTATTTTTAACGAAATTGGTTATGATTTTGATTTTATAATTTCCAGTTTTATAGAACTGTCCAGGTGTGAAGTAATTTGTATTTAAAGAAGACATGTATTACTAGATAGAGGATCAATAGCTGGGAAAAGGACGTGACAAGATCACTGTTATTTTTCCTGTGACTTCAGACAATTTTTTGTCAGCAGCTACAGCACTTTTAACTTGTGATATTTATATATATATTCACAGTATTTATGCTATGCGAATGTGTTTGTGATATCTTCTGATCTTGTCACTTTTTCTACAGTATTTATGTTTGTCATGATTTCTTTAATGAATTATGCAAATACATTGTGTATAATTGTCGACTTATGCTGGTTTTGATTTGCTGATATATCCCATGTTATAGATTTGGTGTTGTCATCAATAAATATATGTGATTTATGTGTTTACTGTGTGATCTTGTTTAAATTCTGAAATTCTTCTGAATATTTTCAAGACTATTAGCACAGTAGCCTTATTGGCAATTTGATTCCAGGTTAATGTTTTTCTACGCTCCTGATCAGGATAGGATTTAGAGTAGGTTAAAAGTTTTCTTTTAATTATTTTATTGAAAATCCAGCGAATCAGATTTCTATATTTATACCAACGTTAAAATTATTTTCTGATTTTGTGATTAGTGTACATGTGTTTATAATGTATTCCTTTTTGTAATCCATTGAGCATGTTAATATCAGTTAACTATTTATTCTTGTTTTAAGAATTAACTGATTAAGTAGATTATTTTTCCGTGATTAATTTTGTAATATATTAATTAATTAGCAATCAGATCAATTAGTTTTATTTGTACATTCGTAGGTATAGCGTAGATCTAATTAACAAACAGTAGCTTATTTTTCCTTTTGGAAGTCTTCTCCTATAGCTAGGAGTAATTTAGGAAAGGCAACGGGGCCTTAATCCCGTCAGAGGAAACTACTTAAATGACTGAAAGCATCTCGAAAACTCTTGGATCGGGTTGTCTCTTGGTTGACATTTGTGCCTTTTTAGGCCTGTCAACAATGGCGCTAGAAGGAGGGCCAGCTTAAGCAAATGGCTGATGAAAACAACCCTATTCATAAAATCAATCAGCCCATTACCCCTCAAATACAATCATCATCTCAACCACAAACATTCCAATCATTAGATGAGAATCCGTTGAATGATACTGTTCGAAATCTCATTCATCAATTCAATGCTAGTGGTGCTCATCCACCTGAAGAACTTGATCAGTTTGAACAGGCCATAAATGAATCCCGCAGGATTTTAACAAGAGCCTATTTGAATCTCACTGGAATCCAAACCACCAAAATTCCTCTTCCACAGATCAGACATCCACGCACTCACCATACTGAGTCTCCTCCTGAAGAACGGGCTCAACCTTTAGGTGTCCTCCTTGACCATCAATTACAACAGTCTCTGATAGGAACCAGTCAACCTTCATCTTCTTCAGGGCCACCTGTTACAGGAGGGTCTGGTCGACCACCATCACTGCCTCAATCACCTCCTCACATCTTTCAAACACCACCTTCACCACATCAATCACCAAGGAACATGGCAGGTTTAAATCAGAACCCTAATGCCAATATGCCATGGTTAGCTCAGGATGCGGTTGTTGTGCCAAGAAATCAACATCCTTTGCCAAAGCATCCTGCGAAATTATTGCCCAAGTTCAATCTCGAGCTAAAAGAGCCTGCAGAAGATCATGTTAAAAAATTTATGCTAGCAGTTCGGCTTTTGGATGTTGAACACGAAGATGTTGTTTGTCGACTTTTCCCTTACACATTTGAGGTCAAAGCCTCAACTTGGTAATTTTCACCTACTGCTGGTTCTATTAACAACTGGAATGAATTCCAGTTGGATTTCATGAACAAATTTGGAGATGATAAGACTCCAGTTGTGTTGGTGTTAGAATTGTCTAGGATCCGTATGGAAACCAAGGAGAAGGTTAAATATTTTAACCAGTGGTTCTTGACTCTTAGAAATAGAATGCCTACCATCTCAAGACCAGTTGAGGATGTAACTATTGAATTTTATACTTTAGCCCTACCCATGTCCATCGCCATGTTTGTCAAGAGAGCTTCCAAGCCCACTCTCACTAAAACTTTTGATGAAGCCATTAAGGTCGAGAAAGATATGTTTGCTATTAAGAAAAACCTTGGGGTAGACACTGATTCTGCGTCATATTCTCACAAAAATGTCGAGAGTCCTTCCAAAACCACAAATCCTGAGAAGAAGGGTCAAGATGCACTAGATTGGGACAGTCTCCAAAGAGTCACAAAGAAACTATCCAATAAAATCATAGACCTGAAGGAAGGTACTTCTGAAAGTACTCCGAATAAAGAACCACCTAGACAGCCTTTCAGAAGACCATTTCAGAATACAGCTGGGAGATAGACCCCGCCATCTGAGGCTAATAATGTAGATGAAATTAATAGCTTCCTAAAATTATTAGTCTCAGGCCTGGAAACATCAGCTGAAAGTGAAACCCAATATTCAAGCCAAAATTATGAAGATACCCAAGGCACAGATAATGACATTGAATAAAAACCTACTCAAGTTATATGTCACTTCTGGGATACATCAGAACTGACCGATGATGAAGATGTGGCTGTTGTGAATGTCAATCAGCATCAATATAACACTAGAAGCAAGAAAGATCAGCCCTCAGGGGAACCTTCTACAAAGTCTACAGATGAAAGTTCAACTGTCAAAACGAAAACCCAACCTTCAAATACTAAGTCAGCACCATCTTTTGATTTAGAGTATGACTTGGTTGAGGATTTGAAGAAAATAAACACCAACATTTATATCTATGAACTCCTCAAACTACCTGTGATTCGAGATAAGTTGATGCAAGGGGTTGCTCTACGTAAAAATGGTAAAACTGCCTCTACTCAAAACAGTTCTGCTAATACAAAAGACAACCCAACAAAATCTTCAGTCAATGCCTCGTCCATAGGCAAGAAGTCAGATTCCTCAACTCCTCCTTTTCTGCTTACATTTGAAATCTGCAACCGTAAAGTACACAATTGTATGATAGACTCAGGGGCTTCTAAAAATGTTATGCCATATTCAGTATGCAAAAAACTTAATGCAGTCCCAGTACCATGCGATACACGTATTGTGCAACTTGAACGGTCTAACGTAAAAGTAATAGGAAGGTTGAATGAAGTATTGATAAGATTAGATTCAAACCCTCACATCCATTTTATCATTGATATAATTGTTGCAGATATCCCTGAAGCATATGGCTTATTTCTCAGCAGAGATTGGTCTGAAAAAACTGAAAGGATACTTTGCAATAGACTGGTCACATTTATGGATATCCCATAATGGTCGTCCAAACAAGATCAAAATTGATCGAGAACGTTATATGAAACACACAGTCACCGAACTGGATGACTCAAACGAACCAGTTCTATTTACTGATACCATAATGGGAAATTACATGGCTGATTCCTTCTTTGGGAAATTTGAGGCTGAAACTTCACCAGTCCAAAACTCGATACAGCAGTATGAAGTTTTCCATTTTACACAAGTGCCGGACAAAATTCTTGTTCCCAACTCTACAAATTTGGATCTGAATGATGGTCTTCGTTCTCTATACTTTGACGGATCTAAGTCAAAGGAAGGGGCTGGGGCCGGGTGCTTGTTGATAGATCCCCTTGGGAAAAGGTACTTTGTCGCTTGCAGGTTGGAATTCAAATGCACCAACAATATTGCTGAATATGAAGCCCTTATTCAAGGGCTGAAGAAGGAAATTGACCTTGGAGCTAAATATTTGGTAGTGTTAAGAGATTCTGAAATTATCGTTAGACAGGTATGTAACACTATACATTGCATTGCTGGGCACCTGAGAAATTACTAGACAGACGTATGGAATTTATTATTATCATTTGAAGCTTTTAACATAAATTCTATCCCTCGTTATTTGAACCAGGAAGTAGATCTGTTAGCTAATGTTGCGTCAAGGTTAATTCCGCCTTAAGGCATGCTTGCTAATTCTTTCTCTATTGAATTGATTTTCAGACCTTCCATACCTTATAACATTGTCAATTGGAGAGTTTTCGACCATGATGAGTAGCTGATCGAATTCTTGACCATGAAGGATACTTTCAAAGATGCAGGCATCGATGAAATGACTCATGATGAAGACCTATACAATTTTGTGGTAATTCATAAGCCTTGTACAATTGAGGAATCTCTTAATCAGTTCAGCACCCTTCCTAAATCTGTGATTAAACTTGAGAAATTTTATGATCTAAAGGATAAATTTAAAGGTGCAAGGAACTAGAAGACCAACATCTCCATTATGCAATCTGAAGTTATAAATCTAGGCACTGAACACAACCCTCAATGTGTAAATCTGGGCAGTACATGTACTCCCCAAGAAAAAACAGCCTTCATACGGATCTTTAATGAGTTCAAGGACATTTTTTCCTAGACATATGATGATCTCAAGAAATTTGATCCAAACATAATGCAACATGCCATTCCCATGAAAGAACATGGTAAACCATTCCAGCAGAAATTGAGAAAAATGCACCCTAGCCTAGAACCGACTGTTAAGAAAGAGCTTAACAAACTCCTCGCTGCTAGAATAATTTTTCCAGTGCGGCATGCCCAGTGGGTAGCGAATCTCGTCCCCGTCAGAAAGAAAAATGATGATATTAGGTTGTGTGTTGATTTCTGAAATCTCAACAAGGTTTTGGAAAAGGACAATTACCCCGTTTCGCCTATGGAAAAAATCTTACAACAGGTCTATGGATCTGAAATGTTTTCACTTTTAGATGGATTTTCGGGATACAACCAAGTATTAGTATCCAAAGCTGATCAGCTGAAAACAACCTTTAGAACCCCTTGGGGAACTTATGCCTATAGGAAAATGCCATTTGGCTTATTTAATGCCGGAGCAACATTTCAAAGGGAAATGGATATTGCATTTAGAGGCCTGATTGGTCAATTTGTCGTCATTTACCTTGACGATATAACTGTCTTTTCAAAGAACAGAGCTGACCACCCAACACATCTTAGAAGGGTCTTTGAGCGTTGTAGGAAATATGGGATCTCTCTAAATCCCAAGAAATCCATCTTTGCAGTTACTGAAGGTAAGTTATTGGGTTTTGTAGTTTCAAAACAAGGTATCAATATTGACCCAGAACGTACCCAGGCCATATCACAGATTTCTATGCCTCACTCAAAGAAAAATATGCAGTCATTTTTAGGGAAGATAAATTTTGTCTCCAGGTTTATCCCCGGTTTCACTGAAATTGTCGGACCACTTTAGAAAATGATTAAGAAATATGTTGATTTCAAATGGTCTGCTGAAGAAAAGCAATCTTTTTATGATATACTAAAAGATATTTCTGAAGCTCCTACCTTAATAAGCCCAGATTTCTCTAGACCATTTATTTTGTATACGTTTGCTTCTAACTCTTCATATGCCGTTGTTCTAACGCAGAAAAATTAGGAAAATAATGAAGCTCCCATTGCTTTTATGAGTTATGGTTTGAATGGTGCAGAGCTGAACTATCCAGAAGTAGAAAAACAAGCATTTTTTGTTTTTAAGTCAGTGAAACATTTCGGGCCTTATTTTCTGAAGTCTCATACCAAGGTCATTGTGCCATACTCCATAGTCAGAAATATTTTGGTGCAAAAGGACCTGGGTGAAAAACGAGCCCATTGGGTCATAGCACTTCAGGAGTATGACCTGGAAATCAAGCCTTTGAATATTGTCAGAGGATAGGGACTTTGTAAGTTGGCAGCTGGATCTTCAAACATCTCTAAATCTGATCTCCACTTCTTTGGTGAACAGTCTCTATTCGAAAGGGAATTTTTTCCAATCTCAGCCCCCTCTGATTCCTAGTACCATGATATTAAGTTTTTTCTATTGCATGGGAATGCTCCTGAACATTTAAATTCATGTAGAAAAAGGGATTTGAGATTAATATCTGCACCTTATCAGCTGATTTATAATATTTTGTTCAAAAAGATTTTTGAAGGTGTCCTCCTTCGTTGTTTAGAAAAGAATGAAGCTGATAATGTGTTGTCTCAATTACATGCAGGACCTGTCGGGGGACACTTTGGCGGGGAAACCACTACACATAAAGTACTTAAAGCTGGTTACTACTGGCCTACATTGTTCAAAGACACATATGCCTTTTCTAGAAAATGTCAAGAGTGTCAGAGAGCAGGCAGTAGATTTAAGAAAGCAGCGTTACCTCTTCAATCTGTTATTATTGAAGTTCCATTTCAACAATGGGGCTTGGACATTGTTGGTCCAATTACACCAGCTTCCTCACAGCATCACAAATATATTCTGACAGCCACCGATTACTTCACTAGATGGTTTGAGGCCATCCCCTTGTGAGTAGTTAACTTAGAACATGTGATATCTTTCCTTGGCTCCTTTATTGTCACCAGATTTGGTGTTCCAAAATCTTTAATTTTTGACAATGCAACATAGTTTTCTTCTGTAAAGTTAACAGAATATGCATTGGAAAAGGGTATAAAATTAAAATATTCAGTTAATTATTATCCTTAGGGTAACGGATTAGTTGAATCTTCCAATAAAAATTTAATCAAGTTTCTGAAACGGACAGTGGTTAATCATCATCGAAACTGACATAACGCCTTATCGAATGCTTTGTGGGATGACAGGGTGACTCCTAAGGCTGCCATAGGTAATTCTCCCTTTTTTCTGGTATACGGCAAGGAAGCTATTTTTCCTCCTCATCTATTCTTAGCCTCTCTACAGCTCTCCCAGTCGGTATAGGAGACACCATGTTCTGCCATGGAACATCGAACCCATACCTTGCTTAAACTGGAGGAAGATAGAGAGTTGGCTAGAAAACATTTTGACCAACACCAAAAGACTGTGAAATGCTGGTTTGATCATAGAAAATCAGCCAGTAGGGATTTGGAAGTAGGTGACCTAGTTCTAAAATGGTACAAGGAGCACGAAGACAGAGGAAAACATATTAAATTCCAATGCCTGTGGCTGGGACAATTTATTATTACAGAAAAACTTGGTCCTAGCACGTTCAAGTTATAGACGCTGGAGGGGGACATCGAGAACCTTCCGGTAAATGGTCATCTGATCAAGAAATATTTTTGCTGATCCCCCTCAAGGGATTATCCTGTACATACCTTGTGTGGTGTTCTTGGTTTGTGGATTTTATTAGTGTGTATATTTTACTTGTGTGCATTGAATATTTTCTCATACTCATTTGCTGTTTTATTTGCGTATTGTTGAGTCTGATCAATTTATCAAACTTCAAACTGATGACTTTCCATCAAGTTCTGTGATTGATCTATAAATCATGCATGAAGATCTTACTATCCTGAAAAGTGTGATACTGTTTTACGTTTTGAACAGTGAACAAGTTTTTAATCTTTCTAGATTTTACCAGAAATTCTTAAATCATGGTTAATAAAAATCAATAATATGAGTCTCTGCAAATATTTTCCCAAAGGAATTAGGGCAGTATTTGTCGAGGTTATCGATTCAAGTATTTTATGCCATCCCTTCTCGTAAGGAGAATTAGATTTGCCTCCCCATCTGCTAAGATAATCTAACTGTAGATTAAATTTAACTACATTCTGGCCATGGATGGATTTGAATATTTTCGAAATAATCTGAAGGACAGAGGGTCTCATAACGAGCCGGTCTGTTTAGGATCATAGGTTTGCATTCAGTAACATTGTCGTTTCTGGTCACCAAGCCTGGACAATGGCCCTTGGACGCAAAACTTTGAGGGATAAAAGGTCTCATTACGAGCCGGTTTATTTACTGCGATGCGGATTGGTGACTGATATGGTTACTATCTGGTCACCAAGCCAGAATCACGGCCTTCAGAAGCATATAAAAAAAAAAGAGGGAAAAATGACAATAACAGTTCAGCCTAACCAGAATTGTATATCT
Source organism: Pseudotsuga menziesii (assembly GCA_001517045.1). NCBI lineage: Eukaryota > Viridiplantae > Streptophyta > Pinopsida > Pinales > Pinaceae > Pseudotsuga > Pseudotsuga menziesii. Next base: position 365,232 of record LPNX010390938.1, read on the forward strand.
ATAACTAGCAGATGGGATACTGGCATTCTTTGGGCTTTGAAGCAACCCTGCCGAGGCTATAGACACCTTTGGCAGTAGGGCCATGCTTATGGTATTGAGATTTTACTCTTTAAAACCAAGATATTTATTGTTTTTCTTCTTTTGGACTAATTTTTGTTAGAAACTTGATCTCCATCAAATAAATAATTAAGACTGTAAATTTCTGGTAAATTTATAGAGATGTGAAGTTCATGAATCTGTTTAAGATGTTTAAACACTGATATATGCATAGTGCCATACATGAAGGATCTAATTTTTTCGATTGCATGGTTTCAGGTTAAGAAACAGAGATAACTGTTCTGCCCAGCCAGTCGCCATCTGTTGTGCCCTTACTCAATAGCCTTAAAAAACATATTTCATCGAACAAAATCTTTTTTTTTTTTGATGAAATGTTGAAATTTCTCATTTCAAATATAAAGAATTGACAGCTACTGAAATGGTGACATTTCGTGAGCTACTGAATCAATGAAATTCTATGTTTTTACAACCTTTGTGAACTATGGTTAATATACATAAATCACTGCATTAAAATCATTACTTTGGGTGAATTTGTCTTTACAACTTAAGGGATAATATTTGCTGGTTATAAGTCTTCACTTGAATATTAACTAATGCATATGTGTCATTGGTTTATTGTAAGTTTGACAAGGTCTTAGAACATCGAAGGATTAATAATTTATGGAAAAATGCCTTTTCCTAAGTTCATTTTTACAAACCCCAAATTATATTTGCTCATACTGTAAATGTTTAATGTCGATTTTTATAATATGATCCATGTTATGAAGGTTTGATGTTGGGTTTCATGGTTATGTCGCGTCGTATGCTTGCTACCTTCGAAGGATTATATAGTCATACGGTAAGGTGTATGCATTAAATTCTAAGGTTTAATCCTCACGGTCGTTTCGATCTATGTCATCGCCTCTAAATCCAATCCACCTGCTGCAAGGTTGATATGGTATTATTGCACTTGTACTTAACTCTGTCAATCACATTCACTTGCCAGTACGAGCTCAGCATCATGGCTCCCTGTGTGTTGGACACCTATGATTCATTTATGGTATGATTGTATGTTGAGTACTCTGAATAAATAATGGTAACATGAGCTCATCTGGAGTCTTCGCCGTCAGTTACTTTATTGCTTGATTACCACTCTGCATGGTTATTCTCCCTCCCCCATTCTGAGTTTACAGTGGTCTTGTCTGGTTTTGTTCATGGCGTAATTTTTTTATGAGAACCTTGGGTTCCATTGCTTATGTGTGCTACTCGGTTTACATCCTGAGTGCTCATTCTCCATCTCGCTGTCATGTTTCAATTTGTGGTGCCTTTTCTATGTGCGGTTTCTTGCATTTGCACAGGCAGTCATGGCTCCTGTGGTCAGGGTGGAACCCAATGACATGAAACTTCTTGATTCAAACCTCGAACTCTTAGCTAGGGTGGAAGCAGTCGGATGGTTTCCATTCATTCGTAACTTCACGAATTCGAACCCAGAGGTGGCGAGGTTGTTTGCTTTGTCGTTGGACGATTCTTGGGTTAAGATAGCTGATCTCCAGTTTAGGGTTGATGAGCGTTCAGTTGCTCTTGCTACTAGTTTTTCGTTGATAGGCGAGCGTTGGTTCAAATATAAGAGGATGGAGATCATGGAATGGAGGTAGATGATGAAGAATCCGTGCCAAGATGTTTCTTTTAGAACCGAGGTACCAAGGAAATACTTCAAGAAGGAATGGTGACCGGTCCTCGATGTTATCCACTGGTACATGACCTGTGAGGGTCATTTATCCTCTGCTTATGTATATCACCTTCGATTATTGGATGTTTTCCTTGGTTTTCCTCTTAATTTTTCTTATTATCTAGTTCAGAGTTTAAACAAGATGTCTTCGGCCATTAAAAAGGTCATCATGGTTTGGTTAGGATGCTGTTAGAAAGAGAATTGTCTAAACACAATTGGTCATGGACGATTTTATCGAACAAAACAGTTTCTTGGCCTTCTGTCACTATCAATTTGATTGCCCTGAAGAATGTGTCAGGCATCAAGAGTCTAGTCGAGTTTCGATTTCACCTGTGCGTGAGCCTGTGTCAAACCCTAATGGCCGTCTGAACCTCAGCGTTTGTAATGACTCTGTTCCCACTCCTGTGAGTAGTCTCGATACTCCTCTTCCTTTTAAGCGCATGAGGAAGTATTCAAATCTATCTCCAGTTACACCAGAGCATAATGTTAATAATACCTGCAATCAGGAAGGCAAAAGGCCGAAAGCTAAGGTTATTGGTAGGTTTACAAGAAGCATGGTTCTTAAGGGTAGCACTATTAAACCTTATGTGAATAAAAACATTGATATTGAAACAGTCATGCTTGATGATGAGGAAGACAAAACTGTTTTACCTAATAATGGTATTGATATTGATCATCAGCCTTTTGTAATCCCTCCAGATAGCAGTCCTCCTGTATATGATAAGAACCTTCAAGTTGACCCTGTGGTCGATCCCCCAATGAAGGGCAGGTCTGTTGAAGTTAATTTACCCGAGGCTTGTCGAATTGATGATACTGTTAACCCACTCTTTGTTAGTTTTCTGTTAGATAAAATCCACATAATGGAATTAGAACTGACAGAGATGGTAACACGTGATAATGTTATCAAAGCTGAGAATTTGAGGCTGAAAGAGAAGGTTGATTCGAATGATAAGTGTCTACTGGGTTTAAAGAAGCATAAGAATAGGTTGATTCATAGAGTCCCGAAACTCCAAAATGATAGTCGGAAGAATGAGGAAAAGATGCGTGAGCTAAATGCTCAGATCACTCTGATGCAATTCAAGGGTCATTCGTAGAATCCGGCAAATGGTGTAAATATTCAGTTGTTTAACGCTCCTGTTAAAATATAATGTTTTGGGCATTCTCACTATCGTATATATGTTTAAAAGGGTTTCAGGTTTGAATTTGTAATCAAGTGATAATCAAGTTATTTATGTCACAGTTATTGGTGTGTATTGATTTTTTGCATTATGTAGTCTATTTTATTTTGCTTTTGCGTGTGTTTTAACTATATTTCTTTTATGTGTAGTATCGCATGTGATGTTGTTGATTCTCTTTTTTGGATTTTGATGACCGCTTACCTTCAGGATGATCCCTGGATAATCGGGAACGAATTGATTGGAATTGATGTTTCCCAGGTGTCACTATATCATTAGTGCCTTTGTCATTTTTATGATTTTGTGCTATAAACAGAATCTTTCCAATTTCAAGACGTTATTACGCATATAGAAAAATGACATGAGGCATTTGTCATTTTTAACGAAATTGGTTATGATTTTGATTTTATAGTTTTCAGTTTTATAGAACTGTCCAGGTGTGAAGTAATTTGTATTTAAATAAGATATGTATTACTGGATAGAGGGTCGATAGTTGGGAAAAGGACATGACAAGATCACTGTTATTTTTCCTGTGACTTCAGACAATTTTTTGTCAGTAGCTACAGCACTTTTAACTGGTGATATATA
>LPNX010390939.1:4161-17527 GCA_001517045.1 Pseudotsuga menziesii
TACAAAAAGTCACATCAAAAAGGTACTTTAATAAAAACACATTACTAAAGTCACTTTAAGAATATAAATGAGACTTCAAGTTAATAGCCCTGCACCTAGGCACCTGATGCAGGAGTGCCACCGAGCTATCAAAAACTAACATTTTATTCAAGGTAAACCCAAAATTATGTCACCATCAAAGCTCCATAAGGAACTAACAATGAATTTTGATGTGACCATATAATCTTCAACATTCAATTGTAAGCCGCTTATTTCAATTTGTTTTCTGTCCCAAAAGTCTAGCTCTTCCCTTATATTTGACTCGAGAATCACTAAATGGTTAGCGAATTTAGTACTAATATAATTATTACTTTTNTTGTAAGCCACTTATTTCAATTTGTTTTCTGTCCCAAAAGTCTAGCTCTTCCCTTATATTTGACTCGAGAATCACTAAATGGTTAGCGAATTTAGTACTAATATAATTATTACTTTTAGCAGGTGCAATAGAAATGGTGATATTCTTCCTTGCAAGTGTCCCTTTAATTCTAAATAGTATTGCAACATTTCTTTGTAAGGTGATAGGAAATTTTTCCTTCTGTTCAACATCAAAATCTATATTCTTGAGTTTTCTTTGAAATTTAATCAATATCTTTTTTTTTTCCAATAGTTTTGTAAAATGCGAGTAGATTGGTTGGTTGGGAGAATAAGTATTACCTTCCCCACCTAAGTTCAAATCTCGCTTCTTAGTAATTATTATTATGCACTTTTATATTCAAACCCAAACCCACTTTAAGAAACCATATGTGGTTTCACTTTTACCTTTTGTTTGTTTGTTTGTTTGTTTTACTTTTACCTCTTTTTGTTTGTTTTTTATTTATTTATTTTTTTTTTTTTAAGGACAAGGTCATTTTTTAGTTTTTTCTTTGCCCCTCTTTTTTTCTTTTGTTTTTTCTTTCTTTTAGTTTTTTTGTTTTTACATTTTTTTTTTAAACTCTCTTTCTTTTCTCTAAGGTCAAAGATCTAATTCAAGGAAGCCTCGGATTGGCTTTGATACCACTGTAACATCCATAGTTGGATATTCTCAATTAACCTGGAATAAACCCGTAATTTCTGAAATAACCCACATATCCATAGATATAAAATGATGTATAAATTGATAGATAAGTCATGAATTACAATTGAGGGCCCGCTATTTATATTTTGGTGGGATACCCTTTCATTAATAGTCATGTCTTTTCGTAAAGACATTATTAATTATTATTATTTATTTTATATATATATGTTGATGTTTATTATTATTATTATTGTTTGTTGTTATTATTTAAGTTTGTTAGATTCAAAGTGGTACCTTGGTTAATTGTTGTTTGACTTTTGAGAGCCCTTGTGGTATTAATAAAACCTTGGGGGCTTCCCCATTTTCTACCAATTGACTTTTTGGTAAGCTTGTGGCCTGGTTTGCCAGTGCATCCACCCTGCGATTATTGTTCCAGCAAATATGAAGCAGTTGAAAGGTTTGCCAGTGCATCCACCCTACGTTCTGATGTCGTCTTTTTACAAGTCCTATTATTAAAGAAGTCTCTGAAGATGAGGGCAGAATTAATATTTCTGAAAATTAGGAGAGATAGGCCACAAGGTAGAGGGTATGGATCTCTGCCTGGTTATTCATCATAATTTTTAATTTTTTTAATACACACTCACACATACACTCTATCAATGTCCTTGATGTACCCTGTTCACATGTAATATGAATTTGCTAGAAAGTAAAAGATACAGGATTTGTGGACATAAAAAAGGTTCGATAGGTGGAACACTGGAAGAGGATGAGGAAGTTGTAGCAAAGTTACAGGATCATTCAAGACACCAACAGAGATCTATACAAAAAAAGTGGAAGGGTATATATACAATGGTAGTCATAACCTCCTCCTCAGACCAACAAGAGCTGAAATATTAATAAAGTCAGAAGAGTCAGCTGGTTCCAAAGAATGAGCATTTTTTGTCAAAAGAAAACTCCTTTGGCCAAAAGCTGACAGCATATCTCACTTTTGATTTCTTTTTAAGTTCTGGCAGTTACCCACTGTTTTATTTCATTTATTTTTTTCTGTCCTTAGGCAGTATTAGTTTGATGTGTTTTAACTTTTAAGTACTAGTCACGCTCCAGATATGGTTGCCATGTGCTGGATCTTTGCCTTTCCCATAGACTGCTTCTGATTATTTGTTGATGGTAGCATAATTTTATACGTTATCCCTTGTTGATATTTGGTGAACTAGATGATCTTGTAGATTCTCAACTAGGACTACTAAACAACAGATCCAACCTCCAAGTAGGCTTCTTCAGAGGTTGAGAATCATTAGTTTCTGCACTGGTATGGTGGACCAGTCAGACTTGAATAAAAGGGATTTTTCATCTATCTCAGCTCTGTCTTCAGCCCCAAATTTATTGTCCAGAGAGAGCAGGAAGACCCCGATGAATTTGGAACTTATAAATGGCGTCTTTGTCATATCTTCTAGCTGGGGAACATGAACAGCCTTTATTGGTCCACAATTGTATTTCTTAGGACATCTCTGATTTACACTTTTATGTTGATTTGCGTTTGCAATGATTGAGATGATAGTAGATTGGAGATGGCTCACGTTAACCCTTGTTACAATAGAAAGTTGTGACTTTGAAGCTCGTTGATCAGTCTTGGTCATCTTTTATTTCACTCTTTCTTTGTTTTGAGTATATCTGTTGAGACTCTGAGAGCCAAAGAAGCTAACTATCTTTTAGTCTCTCAGATGTTTACAAATTGAAGCTGAACACTATACCTATCACTGTATTCGAGCAAATAATTACATAAAAATAAATGGCTTTGGTAAATTGTATAGAGGAGTTATGATATACTTATTTTCCATAACAAAAATGTAGGTCCCCTGAAGAACTTTTTACGAGTGTATGACAGAAATAGACAAAGATGTATTTTCTATTCAAGAGCTGTTAAGTTTTTTAAGCAATGCGAGCCATGTTTAAGCCTCTCACCATTTGAATACATTTGATGCATGAACATTTAGAGAGCCTTGGAAAAGAAATGACTGGTTTTTCAAGTATTCTCCTTTTTATTTTAGTCCTATTAGGGTTTTGTTCTGAATAATCTATTTTCATTATTCAGATCCAGATCGACCAAAAAATGATAAGGCAACTATCCTTGGAGATACCATTCAGATGTTGAAGGACTTGACTGCTGAAGTAAAACGCTTGAAGAATGATGAGACATCTTTGACGGAAGAATCTCGTGATGTAACTTTCATGTCTTGATACCTTACCTGATCTTGTGGCTGAAAACATTTGCAAGGTCAAGTCAGTTTTGCCAGATAAGTTTGATTCTGTGTCTGGTGTTAATCTGTTTGGTGTGTTTTTTGGATTGTCTAAACAAGCAGCTTACACAGGAGAAGAACGAACTTAGAGAAGAGAAAGCTACATTGAAGGCAGAAATTGATCAGCTGCAAAGTCAGTATGAACAACGTGTACGAACAATATTCTCATGGACAGCCGTGGATCCAACAATGATGATGGGGGCACCCCCTTTCCCATATTCTGTGCCCGTTCCACATCCAGGATCAACTACAGTACCCGATTCACACCCTACCCCACTGCAAGGTCATGCACAGACTCCTCTCATGGCGCCTCCTTTTGTTCATGTTCCTGTCACCCCAGGATCTATTCCCATGCACCCCTCTTTTCAGACGTATCCATTCTTTGGAAATAGGAGCACTGATGGAAGCAATCCATATTTAGCATTTCCACCATATTCTTCTCCGATAAATACACACACTCATGTTGAAAGACCATCAGCACAGTATCCTTCATCTGTACAACCTCTGCCAGGCTACCTTGTACAACTACAGCAACCTCCAGGGAATCGACCTCAGAGCACAAATGGCACATCTCAGTCTGTTAGTGCAACAATATCAGCTCAAGCTTCTGGTGAAAATTTAGAATCTCAGGCAAGTGATATATCACATGGTCATCTAACAAATAATGGGCCTAGGTCCTCTCCAAATTCTGTTAGCAGAAATGACGACCTGGAACCTAAGCATATAGTTTTGCAACTAAAGACTCCAGGTTCAATGCCAGAAGCTCCTCATCGTCAATCAAATCAGTCCTCTTATGCTTCCGAGGAGCAGGAGCAGATGCAGGTGAAATAAAATGACTAGATGGATACATTGTTGAAGTTATTTAACTAAGCAAAGAATTGAGCTTGAAACTGATTTCTTATGGTTTCGTTTTTCTAGAAGTTGCAGGAGGTGTCATCTGAAGTCAGAAAAGGAAAGACCTCACCAAGTGATGAAAGCTCTTTTCGTACAGGTCTCAAACTTGCAGAAAGGGCTTGTGCTAGAGGGCTGTCACTTTGTCATTGTGTTCATGATGCCTCTTCTAGCAGCCATGGAAATCAGGATTCTGTCAAAACCAGTAGCAGTCAGTCATCAACTGGAAAAGAGTGACATCTTACATACTATTGGATTATGTATGCAGATGAGGTGCATGATGTACTGTATCCTGGAAGGTCCTTTGTTTTGTCACCTTCAGAAAATTTCAATTTCATCTTGGAATTTTCTCCTTTTTCTTTTATTATTTTTTATTCTTGTTCAACTTAAGTGCAATTAGAAAATAGAATTTGAAAAGTAAAGTGGTATACTTAATGCCAATGGATTACGATTCTTAACAATGTACATGCCCATGTAACATATCAAACAATCAAAGAAAAATACATTCTAACAAGAGAACAGGTGATGTCAAAATTTCATTCATCTTGTAAAAGGAGATATTACAGTTAAATGTGTAATTATGGTCTGCATTTCTCTCAAGTTATGTTGTGATAATGAAGATGACACAGTTGTTCTGTCTGTTCAGTTCTAGCCTCACCTACAATTAATTCTTATGGATATGCTGGCTCAATCGGCAGTGTATGTGATCTGGCACTTTTTAACTACTTAACAGTTTGTACCAAGATATACGTATATATGGCACATCTTTTCGAAGTCAGAGAAGTGTGTTTAAACATGGCACACTCTTCCAAATATTGAAGTTGTTTATAACTTTATATCTTAAGCATGTAGCAAAGTAATAGATTTGTGTTGGCAGTTTGTTTCCAGTTATAGTGGTACCGAAAATATAAACATTGACAAATCACGCTGAATGCATAAATTATTTTGTGAGCTTGGTTTGTATACAATTTTATGTGGTTTTTAAAATAAACTTAGGGACACTGTATTACTCATTGAATTTTGTTATGAAATATGGGAGGTAGATGGGAACCCTATGTGACAAGATAGTTCACAATTCCTAAGTCCTACTAAGGGGGTGACAACAGGATTACAATTCTCTTGCATTAAATTACCTTTATATGTAAAGATGGACGCTATAAAAACACGGCACATTTCACTTCAATTTTAAACTGTCTGCACCTGTAATAATGGTGTCTGCTGCATGCATGGAGCTCTGTTTAATATTCAAATATCGATGACATTTTCCATCAATTAATGCCGCTGAATTCTCTCTCACATGAAATATTAATATTTATCACGTTTTTCATCAAATTCTTGCGTACTAAATTTAACTAAAGTCTAGAGAGAACTTTGAGTGGTTACAGACTTACGATCATGCCATTTCAGTTTTGATACTATTGAAGGTATGTGATAAGTTGATAACCTCCTTGTAGAAAACGTATATCGTGACTCTCTAAATAATAAAATAATTCCTAATCATAACTTATAGATTGTCCTCTGGTTCAATATTCTGGTGTTTTGTTTGGTTGGTATGTATAGTCCTCTTATTATTTTTGAATTTTTTAAACTGAGACCTTTGTTCTGTGGAAGGAGACATTGAGGTAAATTATGTGCATGACTTGTATCTGCTGATTGTCAAACTAACAGGATCCTGAAGGTTAGTCAGCATCATAGACATGCCTAATAGGTAGCTGTACTGTTATCCTTCACAGGGTATATCTCCTCTTGCAGTGATCTACAGAAGCAATACAAGTTCCCCTATGCATTTAGAGAAGAGAATGCTACATTGAAGGATAATTTATAAAAATGTAATTATTAATAACGATGATTAAATCCCTATTTTTCAATAACAATTACTTATAAAAAAGATCAACAATTATTTAAAAACTTATATTATTTATATAAGTTTTGTATTTTTAAAATAGCCCACATGTTAATTTCTATTATTATTTATTTAATTATTTAATTATTAATTTTTATTGAGAGGACATGTGTCACGTCATGGTTACAAAGAGACATACACATCTCTCGGATTTGAGTTGTAGAAAGTTCCTCTTGACACAATAATACTTGTAACTCCACTATATTTTTGTTATTTTTGCAATATTTATAAATGTATTATTATCCCATTAAGTAACCCTATGAGAATCTCTACATGGCCAACAAACGAGGTTTCACATTGTGCAAACATAAACTAGAAAATATGAGCTCTATAGTGGGAGACATTTGTAATATAAAGATTTATGGGCATACATGGTATATACACACCTCCCAAAGATAGACAAAACCATTTGGTTGGTAGTCAAATGAAATGGAAATGCTATCCACATGGATTGCTCATTGTTTTATTAATTCAAGAAAGGAGGTGTTTCACTCTATTAGTATGGCTTTGTCCAACTACTTATAATTATTTCTACCCCTCTGCAAAATATACTCCAAGTAAAACATAATTCAATGGAGTCGTGTCTCTAATTACGAGTAAAGCCATAGATCCCACAATGGAACTTTTAACATCAAATGTGCTTCTTTTTCTAGTTAACAACCTTACATAAAATTTCTCTTATTTTCCTTGTAAATACTCCACCCTATTTAAATGCGCGCACACACACACACACACACACACACACATATATATATATGATGTCATTTTCATTAAAGTCCAATTATATGGATGTGGTTTAGTTTTGTCTAATCATTGGAAAAAAGNGCACACACACACACACACACACACACATATATATATATGATGTCATTTTCATTAAAGTCCAATTATATGGATGTGGTTTAGTTTTGTCTAATCATTGGAAAAAAGACTTGTTGAATAGAAGATTGTTTCGTAGATTCTTAAAAGATACAAAAGTTTTATCATGTAAAATCATAAAAGACTCAGTATGGAGAGTCCAAGAATTCCTCTACGTTGAATTTCTCCATCCCTTGGCAGATATTTGTAAGAGAACCACTTATATTATGAAACGTGAACTTTATACCAAGAAGAAGAACTCTAGCCATAAAAAAATGATTTTGGATAAAAATCACCAAAAACACCCCCAAATAGAAAAGTGTTGATACAAGTTTTTTTTTTCGGGGTAAAAAATAGAGCCATGGCCTAAACATCCCATATTGTTGTTAACAAAAATAGTATTTAGTGTTTTAACACTAATAGCTTAAACATGAGCAGGGCTTTTATTGAAACCCTAGAGATCGTTTGGAGACCAATATAAATACTCATCCATTTGAACAATAGGTAGCACACGTGTGCCACCTAGGGCATTTTAGTGAGAATATATTTGGTGGAAATGACCTAGATTTGGAATTGGAATTTCTTTTAATAAAGGTTTAGTTTTGGAAGTTGAAAATTGTTTTTTTTTTTCAATTACAAAATATATGTGGCAATTTTGTTTATAGGCATTTATATCTTAAATTTGGGGCTGGAGTACCATCTATACTTTTGAAACAAACATTTATATAAATATTGAAACTAACTTAATTACATGTAATAACTATAGTTCATTATAATTGGAGAAATATTGTTTAAGTGCAATTTGACACAATTGGAGAAATCTTACTTATATAATTGTAAATCAAGATAATTTTAAAAATAAACAGTGAGAATAACGTTTAGTAGATCTCCTCCAACAAGGATTCCTGATAATGTGTAGTGAATCTATACATGGAGTGACATGCAGAATAAACTGCCACATACCCGTAATTTCCAAAAAAATAAAAATAAAAATTAAGTTTATAAATAACTACTCTACATGTCTCAACATGTTCTCGTACGTCGTAACACATTCTTATTTTTCGTAACATACTTTTTAACTCAATTGCATGGATAAGTTTTACCTAATTGCATGGATAAGGTTTTAGGTTCTCAAGTGTGGGGCTTCTTCAACTCACAACAGAGAGGAGGACAATGACTTGGACTCTATTTCCATTCTCAATTGGTGGGCTTCTTCTCCTTTCTTTTCCCTTCTGTTCTTTTGTTTCCAATAATTCTAGTTACCTTTTTCGTTTTTGGCCCCCACTAAAAAGAAATTCACAATATTCCGCTTTCACAATTTGGATTTGAAATATAAATATCCAACTCAATGGTTTCGATGTCCTCGATCTGTACTTGATGGTATCCATATTTTAAATTATTTTTGAAAAGATTGTTTCCCCTTGAAACTGATCGAATAGATCGTCAATCCGAGGAAAATGATACGATTTTTAATGGTCACTTTATTTAGCTGTCTTTAATCTATACACAATCTTATAGTGCCATATTTTTCTTTACAAATAAAACGAGTGTTCCCCAAGGGGAAACAATAGGTTAAAAGTATTTTTTATCGATTAGATCTTGTATTTGTGATTTTAATTCAGTAACTTGTATTATATTCATCCGATAAGGAGCCTTTGATGATTGTACCTCCCCTGGTACCAAATCTATTGTAAAAACTATATCTCTTTTCATAGATAGTTCGAGAATCTCTTCTGAATATATATATTTAAAGTAATTTAAAATTCGTATATCTTCTATTTAGAGTTGATTATATTTGTCTCTGTCGTCCATTATGTAAACTTCAAAAACTTTGCATCCTTTACGAACAAACCTTTCATTTGTCAAGCTGAGATTTCTCTGATGGTAACTTTCCTCGAAATTCATTTTACGACAATGCTAAATTACCGTTATTATGCAAGCATGAGAACATTTTATCATAGCACTTTAAAACAACTCTATGTGTAATGTCCCTCTTGCATACCCTACATACTTGTAAATTGTGAAAGTCTATTGTACTGGATTTCTGGTGAGAAGCTCAAGGCCAAGGCCGCAATAGAAAGAGAAAAGTTAAACTTGTATTTTTATGAGTTAAATCCCTAAGTGGTATGCTTAGGAGAGTCAAAACATGAACGTAACTTATAGATAGGAAACTAAACCACCAGGGACAAAAGCGAATGGTTAGTGTAATATTCCCTCAGTATGCGACCAAAAAAATGACAAAGAGTAAGTAAGTATAAACCCTAACCTCATCAAAATTTTTATAGGGCACCGCTTGTGGACAACCGATGAAAGACGATGCGAGCAGGGGTACCGCTCCTGGATAAAGGGGCATGCGTGGTGTTGGGAATTTGTATGACAGATTAATGAAAAACCATTTAGTTTCCACTCCAGAAGCTGGGATTCAGGGCAAGTAGGTATGTCAAATGTCTTATCACATGATGGTGACAGGATTTTGGTATAACACATGTGTAACTAAAACGATCTTGGTGGAGGAATTCCACTAGTGGGAGGGTAAAAAAACTCTAGTCAAGCTTTAAAAAAAACAAAAGAATATTAGCAATGCCTTGGGCGACTTGATCTCCTAGTAATTTGTGACGAGGCGAATATACTCTGTTAACAAATTAACGGATCCTACTCTTTTAAATAAGATGTCTTACCTAATATTCAACATGGCAGCTAGTACCAAGGAAGCATGCTAAATAATTACAAGCATAAATATAAACCATACTAGTAAATGCTAACTATATATACATATAGAAATGTGGGTTACACCATAACAACCGAGAAATATGAATAATTATAAGGAGAACATTATTCTTTACACGGAATGTGTAAATTCGGCTTAGGGTATGGGGATTGTTCTCTATGCATTAATGAGTTAGGGAAGGGTACTATTTCCATAGAGGAAATCATGGCATTTATTTCCATATCAGGAGTAAAAGCATGGTAATCATTCCGATACCGAGAAAAGGGTGTCATATGTCAGACATTTGGGGAAACTGAGTTATTTCTTTGCCAACGGGTATCAAATTTGGGAGAGCAATCTCTGCCTTGATAAGGGGAGTGATTGCTGAGTTTTCGGGAATCCTTGCGCCCTCTATAAGATACAATCTCTGTAGCTCTTATGGGTAGAGAAGCTCTACGTTCTTTAAAGGAAAAGGGCTACCTACGTTTTGAGGGATGGGGGGGGAGATCTTTTCCTTTCATAAAGGTTCTCTGTATTTTTTTAGTAGGGAGTTTTGTTTGCTTGGGGAAGAAGAAAAGGTGAATCGAATGCAAGGCACAGGTATACGATCAAGTTATTGGACCGGTGCTCCCGTCCCAGGTTATATTTTAAACCCAGTATACCAAGGAAAACAAGTGATCATTTTTGTATCATGCATGTGTTTGATTTTAGTTGGAAGATTTATTGACTTATTCTAGGTATATATTTATGAGTAGGAAGTCGGTAATCGATCTCCTTTACTAGCTCCCAAGCCTGCATTTTTTTAACCTAAGTTATGAGTCAACGCAACCTGATCGAAAAACCGATCTCCTTTATGGGATCCCAGCCCGCGACTCATCTTTGTTTTGTTATGGATCAAGATGTTATTCCACCTTGCGATTTGTCTATGTTTTGTTGATTTATTGATTTAGCCCCCTTAAAATGATGACATTTAGATGGAATTGATCTTGAAACCCCGTCAACGATTCCCTGACTGCGACTTACTTACGTCGGTTATTGTGGATCGATTGAGGTATAAAAATCCGTTATTCCAGCCTGCGTGTGCAGCAGGATATGGTTTCGAGATTCAAAGCCTGTGTGGGTAGTTCACTTGCTGTGGGACGATTGGGTTCCAAAACTTACGGTTTGTGTTTTTAAAAACAAACGATTGCCATTTATTTCCTGAAGATTATAGCCTAGCGGCGTCTTGGACTAAGCACAGGTATATAATAAAGCGATAAGCGTTGACATATATATAAATATATAAGAACGAATACAACTGTTTTCTAAAGATCAGAAACTACGGGAATCGAGAAGGGAAAACCCTTTTATATTTTTCCTACAGCCTGTGTTTTACTGAATCCTAACGGTAGCATCTTATGGTAATAAACCATTCTATATCATTAAAGATGAACATGGCCTGCGCATTACCCATGGGAGTCCTAAATCCTGATACGATTTATATATATATACCAATGAATACAACTGTTTTCTAAAGATCGGAACCTACGGGAATCGAGAAGGGAAAACCCCTTTATATTTTGCCTACAGCCTGTGTTTTATAGAATCCTGAATGGTAGCATATTATGGTAATAAACCATTCTATATCATTAAATATGAACATGGCCTGCGCATTACCCATGGGAGTTCGAAATCCTGATACGACTTAGATCGTGGCTGCTTGACTTGAATACCATGTATTTCTTTTCCACTTGTAAAATTAAATACCGACATTTTTTATTGGAATCCATGGGAATCCATGAGCACCACAACGACTTAGTTTCATACAGAAGGTTCATACTAAGTTTGGACATGCCAGATCTAGATAGAACATGGCTGCAGTCTTAGCCGTACTGGATTGTGTTGATTAGGCATGAATATACAAGATCAGTGTTGAGTTTAAGTGTTATATGCCAGAACAAGATGGGTCCTACCTGTGATTTAACCCTTAACAACGTTCCTCTCTTTTCTGATCTGGAAAATTGTATCATAGCGTCATTTTAATGCTATACTGGATAGGTTAGAGTATGGATATAACAAATCCGCATTTGGGCATTGGTTTTGATTTATGATGTTTGACATATATACTGTCTTATATATCCCCAGAGGAAAATAAATATGTCTACATATAATGTTTCATATAATATTGTCTTGTGTATCTCCAAAGAAGATAAAGATACTAAGATNTGGGCGGAAAATAAATATGTCTACATATAATGTTTCATATAATATTGTCTTGTGTATCTCCAAAGAAGATAAAGATACTAAGATAAAATGTTTTATATAGAATCTTTATAGGTTGAACGCCTTAGAAATACTCTATGAGGTTCAATAGAAAAAGATGGAAACAAGGTTGTTGCAGATTGTAATTTGCTATTTTCAATAAATATTACATGACCTCACAGTTTGGTGGACGTAGCCCATGAATTGGGTGAACCACGTACATTGGTGTCTCTCTCTCGTCTAAATATTCTAATTTTCCTTGAAATGTTTTGTGTATCTGTAATATTCATCTGCTACCTTGTCAATTGTTTTATTTCTTTAGAATAGATCATCAAGGAGAGTTATTGGTATCAGTAAAGATTATTACCTACACCCGAGTATCGCTTAACAGAACTATGACATTGAAACGCTTGTGGACTACGCCTCTTAAAGTTATGCTTAATAATTACTGGAGTTGCAATAATATTTTGTCACCAACACGACTAAAATGTTGTTGGTCGAAGATTATAGAGTTATGCTATGGATATGAATGCAAGTGTACCTCTTATGATTAATTAGTTAGAAATAAATAATAAACAGTCTTTTCAAATAGATCATATTTGTTTAAGGGAATGGTAGTTCGATGACTCGGTATCTTTGAGTATGGATTTATTATGGCCAAGGATGAGCGATTGAAATCAAAACGTTGTCACTAACACCTAGACTCCTTTGCCTCATCGTAACCACAGATCTAAGAAGTAGAAATGCAGACACTAAATAGAGATCCATATTCTGAGTTTTTAAGAAGGATCCCAGCAAACAAGACAAGCTAGATCCAAAACGTAAATCTAAGATACACAGTAATCACTCAACGCACACTAGGTAACTCGCATGCCCCAAAGTGCAGAAGCTTACTGTTCCGAAAAAGAACACTTTCAACAACCTAGAATCGCATGTTCCTTCCTCATCTCCAAGACGCAGTCAGAAGAAAAACCCAAATGTATTGGGCGCGCCATTTCCTGGTTCTCCTACCGATCAGGATCTGATAGATCATTCCCTCAATCAACCGCAGAGATTGGTGTCGTCAAAAGGGTAGAGGGATGCCTCAAAATGCGTAGTTCTTTTCCTAAAATGCAAGGGTCATTCTTCCCCTCAAAGGCAGAGCTCTTTTCTCTTTTCTTCCCCCCCTTTTCAATGAATCTGTAACCTAATAAGTAGCGAGAGGAGGAACACCTTTCCCCCACTTTGCGCAGGGTTCCCACAAATTAAGGCGTTGAATATGCCATTTACTTTATTGTGGCAGGTTTTTCCCCAATTTCGCCATTAAGTAATTATTTGAAGGCATGCGTCNTATGCATGTATGTTAATGTTGTTCTTACCATAGTTTGACCTCTATGCAACCACCATTGTTTGTGGTAGCTAGCTTACCTTCGCTACCTCATTAAGATCGTAAGGAG
>LPNX010390947.1:0-12924 GCA_001517045.1 Pseudotsuga menziesii
TTACGCGTACAACAATTGACTGATTATGAAATTCAAATTAAGGATGAATGTTAACACATACCTCATCGACGATCTCTGTCGAAACGTAGGAAGGACGTCCAGCAGATGCGTCGCTGGCAAAAAGGACCTCCATGAAAGTGGGCTCCTGCATGGAGATATAACACAAAGCAACGTATTAGTTCAAAATATGATTCATTTGAGAATACATTACAATCAAGACAATCAAATGACGACATACAATTTGATATTAAAACATTCAAATGAATACGTAATTGTATAAAGATATACCTGTCCCGTCGGTCGAGGCCTGCATCTCTGCTGCAGTCGAAAGTATGCATCATGGGCTGTTATAGCATACTCCACCAGTCTCTGGGAATCGAGATGGCGGATAACATCATCGTCCAGCCACTGTAGCTCAGGATCTGTAGGTGCGGTGGGTGGTTTGGCTCTCTCTGCCTGGACAGCCATCAAGGTACCATGAATTGCCATCTGTGTGGCCTGTCCCAGTGAACTCCGCTCCTCAGTCGCCAACTGGGACTGATCGACGACGTCCTCTGTCCTAAGCAACGTCCTGCTAGGGATTCCTACCAAACGCTGTGGCTCCTGCTGAGCTGCAGGGTCTCTCCTAGCCCCGGGTAAGTGGGTGACTTATGGCCTTGTTGCCAATGCCCACATTTGTCCAAGTTAGGATTCAGGGGGGCTGTGAGGATTATTAATCCTCCCTTGACCATACTGTCTATTATATTATTTAGCCTAACTTAGGAACCTTAATTAATTAATTGGGTCCACTAGTACCATTGGGTCCTCTTGGCCTAATGGGGCCACATGTACCAGTTACTAGAGTGTGGGGAACACTCCTAGAGGTTAATTGCCACTTATTGCATGTGCATGCATCAGTTTGGGCGCCTCTTAGACCAATCCCTACATTTTAGGAGCCACTAGAAGTCTCAACAACAACCTCCATCAATTAGTTGGAGTTGGAACTAGTTAGTCTTAGTTAGCTTCCAGTTACTTTTAGTTAGATCAAAATCAGTTAGCTAGTGCTAGTTATGCATGGCTGCATGTGGAGTAGGCGCCTTTTCCCACCTACCACCTCAATTACATTGAGTTAACTAGTTATTACCGATTGTATGAGTTGGTTGGTCATATGGGAGTTGATCTATTGGACTCCGATATTGATTGAGACACCATGAGTTAGCTAGTCAGTTAGGTACAGTCAGATCCAATTGGTAGATTCAAATTGCTCTCTAATGCATTCAAATTCTTCCTATGTAAACTATTGTGACACCGGATTTAATTAATGACAATAATACTGTAATTATATGAGCTATACTCATCCGTTTCCTGTGTGCTTTGTTTTGTTCAGTGTGTATCTTCATTCTCCTTTTACTGCAATAATAATTTTGGACTCATTGCTTGAAGATCTAAATGACACAACAATTTTAACAGGATGATGCCCCAATTAGTAATACATCAATATTCAATTAAGGCATATAATTGTTTATTTTAGAAAAAATGAGATTTGTTATCAAATGACTTAGCTGCCCTAGAGTTGATGTATAGCTACAAGTTTGCATGCTTTATGGGTCCTTTCATGTTGTGCCACCATTAACAACCCCAATAGGGCTATACCTATGCATCTAATCCATTTTCTCAATGGCTTGTTTATGCAAATATTCTTCATTATAATTTAGAAACATAGTTGTGGAACCTATTAGTTAAAAAATACTTGCATATCATCAATTTCACCTGATCATATTATGTCACATGGTTATATACACTCTACAATAACGATCAATTAGATGATTTAAATTATTATGACATATAATTAAAAAAATAACATGTGTAGTTGTTTCCAAATATAATGGAATATGGCATTGTGAGGTTTTGTTATCAAACCCTTCCAATTCATTATTGACTCTATGCAAAATCATCCTATAAAACTTTACCTTAAAGGCCAATTCAAGTTTTAGTTTAAAGTTTGAACAACTCAATTAACGAACAACTCAATTAACATTTCACAGGGATTTCTCAACATCATACCAAAACGTTTGGGTATGTTATCGATTATCAACATGAGATCTTAGATTGCAAACCAAATTTGGAGTTGGTGCTTATTCAAGTAAATGTTGAAAGGATTATTGAAAAAAACCGTTATTTTGAAAAAAAAATGATAAACTTAATTGAAAAACACACTTAGATCGATAAACTTAATTGAAAAACACACTTAGATTGTAAAGGCTCCCTAATATACTTATTGTTGTGGCACACTTATTAAGATTCAATATTATCAAGGATACTAAGTGTATACAAGATTGGAATCAAATAGAAATATCATAATAAAAGCTACAAAACAATTATTTAATGAATTTCTATTCTGAGAGAAGTAATAATAGTAAATTGGTCAATAAGTTTTTTGATCCTATATAATTAATATTTAATTATTTTTTTCTTATTTCACATTAATTCCTAATTATCTAATGAATTCAATGTTGCTAAAGACAATAATTCTTATATTTTTAATTGTAACTTTTTTTCACAAAAAGAAATTGAAAAACACTTGTACTTTAATAACACAAGCTTAATTGAAAAACATAATTACATGGCAAAATCACCTTAATATGCTTATCATTGTAGCAAACTTGCTCATATTCAATATTTTCAAACATACTAAATAATGAATTTAATGTTGCTAAAAACTCAAGCTCATAAAATACATAACATTTCTTTCCAGCTTGTTTTGGCTTGACTAAACTACTCAACTTAACTCAACTGTATTTCTTTGAAAACTTTTCTATTCTATTATTGTCCTGCTTCAATAGCAGTAGTTCGGGTCTCTTCTTTAATATATTTCTCTATATAAATTGCCATCAATATAGTTAATTGGTCAAGCATGGTAGAACACTTGAGTGGGCCTAATGGTTAAGAACATGTGTTATCTTCCTGGAGGTCATAGGTTCAAAACCGATGGGGGGTAGGGTTGCTCATTTGGCTTGTTGCGACAAGGCTTGAAGGGTAGGCAACCCCACCGAGACGTCTCGACCCCTGCCAAGTCACAAGTTATTGGTGTATCTGGCTTGCAGGCTGTTGAATATACTCTTAGAAAGTTGTTGTTCCCATGGTTAAAAAAATTAATCAAACATGGTAAATTGGTTAAGTGCCTCCACTTAATTCCTTTTTGAAGTAGTTCCTCCAAAAGCGCTGTCAGTTTTTTGGCAGCCTGTAATAAACCTTAAGTAGTATACTACAACACCATTTGTGAATGGGTACGCCTCATTCCCTGCAACTTTATAAAGTATTTCATAACAGAACGGAGTAGGAAAGGGCTCATGGACGTGGGCCTCATTGCATTGATTTTATACTTTATTGTATTCTTTTTTCATAAAAAGAATCAATGTTTTGCAGTCCACACTCATATTTGTGTAGAGGATAAAGTGACCAGTTATATACCCAATAAGAAATAACACCATTAACTATTTAATTAATAATGGTAATGATGATCGTCATGTATAGTTCTTAGATATTATCGTACCTGTATGATTTAGTATTACTTACTTTTGGTATCATGAACAAGAAACTTATTTTTTGGAACTAGCATGTAAAATGTATAGGTGGTCTTATGTTTGTTCCTTATTTAAGGAGTGGTTTATTTTTATCTCTAATAATTAATTTTGTTATAAATTTGCGTTATTAATATATTTTACAACAAAGTCTTGATGGAGACAGTGTAATGGTTGGTTCGGATGGATGACTTTCGACAGCTTGCAGTTCGAATCTGGTGGGTCTTGACACAGAAATAAGTTCAAGGCTCTGCGCTTACATGTGAAAAAAATATGTTACAACAAAGATAAATATACATTTCTTTCTCGATATGTAGTTACCTTGTTTTCTTGATTTTTGTATTAAGGTTATGATTACTTGAGATTAGGTAGGCAAGTTCTTAAAAGGTGCTAATAGTGCAAATGTAAGGTATTGAAAGGCATTAATAGTGCAAAGTTAATCTTGAAAGGTCTTAGATTTACATAGATTATGTTTGGATTCTTTACATAGCTTCTCTTAGGCCCTTTTCATTATGTGATCATATCAAATAATAATAATAATAATAATAATAAATAAAGGGTATTGAGACACAAAATTTCCATAGCACCATTTATCTACATCTTAATGGTTAAATCTCTTGGGTGATCTTTGGAAGTCGTTGGGTAGAGAGAAATTCTCTATGACATCTTTTTAGTGCATAGATCAAGACCCACAAATCTTGCACAATTTGCAGATGATATCATCCTCTTAGAGGGACCCTCGTTGGGAATTGCTAAGACATAAAAAGTAATCCCCAACCCTTAAAGGCACCTAGAAATGACACCAAGAAAAAAATATATAAGATCTTGATTTGGTATATATCATGCCACATCCTTAGGTAAATGACTTAAATTTTGGAATATTTAGTGGACTAGAATTGGACAATCTAATATTTGGGAATTTCTTGTTAGATTTTGGTAGCTTGGGGGTACTTCTCTTGTGTTGGTGCCTAGCATGTAGAAGTGACTGAACAAGTTCTCTCTCTAGTGACTTGACTTTATATAGTGATTTTATAAAGTGTGGTGCTTTGATTATTTAATGAATAAAATGACTTCATAGGTAGTTGTGTATTAATGAGTTTATAAAAAGGACATTAAGAGAGAGAAAGAGGCACATTATTAAATGAGAGGTTTTGAGAAGAGGAGCTTAAAGAAGGAGTGGCAGGTTTAGTTCAAGGGAGATAATAGATCTATTATGGTGATTTTTCCCAGTTTTGGGTTTTCCACGCAAATATTGTGTGTCTATTTTAAATGTGTTGTTAAGTGGATTTGTATTCTCTCATTATTAATTATACGTATGCTCGTTAAAATCCTAAGATGGATACTACCACAAGTTCATCAAGAATTATGGTCAAATAGCAACACCTCTAACAAGGTTATTGAAAAAAGAAGCATTCCCTTGGACTCAAGAAGCAATCGAAGCTTTTGAAAATATTAAAGTGTTATGTGTACAACTCCTGTATTACCCATGCCTGAATTCACAAAAACCTTTATTGTGGAATGTGATGCCTCGAGGAATGGAACTCGTGCATTTTTAATGCAAGAAGGAAGGCCCCTTACCTTTGAAAGTTGCCAACTTAAAGGGAAAAACTTACTCAAACCAGTTTATGAAAAGGAAATCTTGGCCATACTACATGCAATTAAGAAATGGTGCCCTTACTTAATAGGAAGACACTTCAAGGTAAGAATTGATCATGATAACCTTAAGTACTTTGTGGAGCATTGGTGTTGTACAGGAATAAACACCTTATAACCGAAGGTCTGGGGTTACCAACATACTCAAGAAACTTGCAGGCAATTGACTCTAGAGTGCAGTAAAGGAAATAGGAGGATAGAAAAGGCTCACCCGATACACGACGGTTGATCCTAGCTTGTCCTCTTCCGCTTTGCTTCTTCTCCAAAGCCTTTAGGGATACTTCTCCTTCACCTGTCAAGAGTCAATATTCCAAATACAAGATGATACATATATATAAATGGGTTAGATAAATCATATACAGAATGCTGAAATATAAATATTTATCAAACCACAATATACGAGAGACATTCAAGACACATATGGAAGAAGGATTCTCTTTATTAACAATAATGAAAGAGTTCAGATTACAACCCAACGCCTGAGACAAGAAATCCTCTGCAACCAAAGGATTCTGAGTTCCACTGCTCCAAAGATTTCTGTATGAACTCCACCAGCATAACTTTGCTCTCCAAGTGTATGTAATTAACACCCTCCCGAAGGCCTGTATTTATACTTGGTGAAATAAGGCAGTTTCGAAGGTTGAGGAGGTTGAGACAGTTAAGGTGATTAAGATTAAGTGTTTAACTAATCTCAAGTAATCACGTGTTTTTATTTTTAATGTCAAAGGGACATGTACGCGGGTATCAATACTAGCAACTCACATATGACATGCGAGTTGCTCTAAGGGTAACCCGTGTACACATCTGTACACGAGATGCAACAACCGATACTCGCGTACAACACGCGAGTTGCATATCTAAAGAGTCACGTACATGACTTGACATATCTAAAGGGTAAAAATAACCAGCTGGATGGATGATGAATGTAGTTCTTAATAAGCCCATCTATAGTGTTTTGGGCAACCTTCAATCCATAAATGTCCTTTTGTGTACCAACATGAGGAATGTCGGCACTCGAATGGAGAGGTGCCATTCAGGTGGATAACAGATGCCCCTTAATGTGTGAGGTCAGAGGGAAACGATGGCCGAAATACATTATAATCTTTATCTTTGGAGAACTCAGAAATCCAATGGAGCAGAGAGAGTACTTGAAACAAATACATAGTAATGTCATATACAAAGTTACATATGAGGATGTTATGTTCAATTTACTAGAACACTAGCTCCTTTACAATATTTGAGTACATCATATGATACGGGTATGAAACCACGTATATTACAAAGGTGGATTGAAGCCACAATATACAATAATGATGAGTCTTCTAAGATCTGGAAGCTGTGTATATGAATCGAACATAATCTTGCGCAACTTAGTCCATAGGCGAGGAACTAAGGTCTTCATAAAGGATCCTAAAGAACCAGTACAATCCAAGCCATGTGAATAAGGGTAAGCTGAAGTCGAACATGGAAAGGATTCAACAGTTTGTCAATCAATAGGTGATAATCGACAACTGAAGCAAAGGAATTCACCAATGATGAAAGTGAATCCTGAGGTACAAATGTCAAAACTCTAGGTCTTCGTCATCAGGAAGTACTGAAACTGAACCATGCTGTGATAAGGAAGGCAATAGATCCTCCAAAGGATCACATGAGTGACTAGGAACTGGGAAAAAGAAGGGAGACACAATAGATAACAGATATAACAATGATGGGATTAGGCTATAGATCAGACATTGGGTAAAGTCCTTGAACAATGAGCACAACACAGAGATGACCCAAGGTAGCGTTTAACTTATAGATAGAACAACTAGACCTATCTGTCATGTAGGAGACATGATCAGATTCCCCAGGTATAATGGACAAGAGGAGGAGTACGAAACTCAAGGTAATAGCTGAACGGAAAAGTAATCACTGAAACATGGATATCAAAAAACAAAGAGTGCTATGTTCAAGGAGGACATGCTGCCATTACTGAAAACAAGAGAAAACTTCTTCCTTACCTTCCCTGTTAAATTTTAACGAGTCCAGGAAAGGAAACTCGTATCCCTCTTCATTTTTTAACAAGCTTGAAGAGATGAGAAAATAATGCTTGATAGTGTCACTAATTCGTGGATTTAATGAGCCCGAACTAGTACATGCTCAGTTGGTGTTTTCACATTTAGAGAGTCCGAAAACTCCAAAGAAGACTCCAGGGGGGTCCTTTTTTGTCCAATTTAGTCTCATGAGGCCGAAAAAGTATAAAACATACCACATAAGAACTCTCTTAACTTCTGTAGAAGAAAAGGTGAACCTTTTTCGTACTTAGTCAGGGAGGTCTGAAAAAGGTTAAATTACCACCTACCCAACGCTCCTTCCAGAACATCATAAAATAGCTTGAGTTTTACGAGTGTGAAGGAAAGCAAGATCACTCGGAAAAATCCATTTGGTTACAAGAAATGGGGCTTACAACAATAAACTCACTGCTTTGTTCTTAAGTGTTTAACGAGCATGACAAAGACACAAAGTACACTCGGAATCTTTTTCATGTTTAGGTCCAAAGCACGAAAAAGAGAAAACTAAGCTCAAACCGGGTGTTCCTTTTCCGTAAATTTAGTCCCTCAGGGCCGGAAAAGTGATAAACCTATACCTAAGAATACTCTTCTCAATTCAAAAAAGAAAAGAGAGCGATCCTTTCTCGTATTATTCCGCATGGTCTAAGAAAGAGATAACCTACCACCAATGCGGATGCCCGCTCACATATTCTTAACGAGCTTGAATGGACGAGTTAACTCGGCAGTCAAGTCTGTTTTGAAGGAGTCAGACCTGGGCCTAAATAAACTTCATAAGGGAGAGGAGTCCTATAAAGGGATAGCTTGTAAAAAAAGATTCAAAAGAAGTTCTATTTGGCGTGTAAAATAAGTAAGAGGATACCCCTGAACCTGGAATAGTTGCGGTATGAGTACCAAAGGACAACATAGACTTAGAAGAAGGATACTCATGAAAAGGGGTCCTATCCATGGAAGAACAATGGTACAAAACAGGGAACTAATGGTTAATGATACCATAGTCCGTGGCGAAAGGTTGATTGCTAAGGTTAATATGGTTTGAATAAAAGGTGCCAAAAATGTATTGGAAATGACAAAACCACCCAATTGGAGCAACAACACTTTGTAATAGTGAAAAACCTGTTCCAAAGCATAAAGAAATATGGTATTAGTTGAATGAAATTTCAAACTATATAAAAAGACCCACTTAAAGAAATATAATTTCTATAAATAGTTGAAAAATCAAACAAAACTCACAATTTGAACTTTTGAGCCATAAAAAGCAAGTTTTACCTTCTACCTTTGTTCGATCATTGTGGACAATTGGACCGACGAAATCGAAATCCGCAAGTTGCAGGTAAGCCTACACCCTGAGCTCTTCATTTTGATCCAAGCAATTATCAATTTTGAGTCCAAATTCCATTATTAAAAGCATCCTAAAAGTAGCACAGTGTGTACGCGGGTTGCTAGTGTGAAGACTCGCGTACACGTGCTCTGTACGTGAGTTGCCTAACTAGACAGTCGCGTACAGTACGCGACCTGTCTAACTAGACAGTCATGTGTACTGCGTGGAGGATAAAAGGGTAAATATAGTCAATTTTTTTTGAATTTTGATATGGAATCACTGAATCAAATTACTTGTTTTGCTAGGTTAAAGATGGTTCTGGAATGGAGGGAAAGGGAGCACGAAATAATGGACCAAGCAGCGCTCCAAAGTGCACCCACTATACAGGCATTGTGAACCAGTGGGCTACTGAAATTATTTTGCACATCACCCATGTGGGCCAATGTCCGCATACTTGAGTTCATGGTAAATTATTGGGATCATGACTTGGGGATGTTCAACCTACAGGGTGAAACCTTGGAGATTACCACTGAAGACATATATTTCATAACCGGTCTGTCACGTCGAGGAGCACCGGTTAACTTAGAGGGCACTGGCAGGGGCAGTGACCCCTTAAGTGTCCAAAACTATATAGATGTGTTTTGCACACCGGGTACTCAAAAGAGAGGGAGCTGCGTCCCTGTTGTACATATCCGAGACTTTACTCTACAGGTACTTGCTAGCACCATCGTGATAATTTCAGGATCCTCATCTCTACATTTGGCTACACGTAACCAAATGAGGTTGGCAGTTGACTGTTTCCGTGGTGCTCTCTATGATTGGTGCTCGGGAGTTGTCCCTATCATGAAGAGACAATTGTCTGATTGCAAGAGAGGAAGGCAGAAAAACTTTGGTTATACAAGCATATTAGTGGCCTTCTTCTTCTTCGAGAGTACCAGCATTGAGCCCTACCATACCTCTACCGATCAGATCTCCACGTCAGCCGAGGCTGAGCAGGTGGGGAGACATCTTCCTCCGTCAAGGAGGAGGAGACACAGTACACAGTGTATATAATGATGATTTCTATACCTGGTGGGAACGACAGCTATCGGCACTGGAGCAGTTTCCATATGTCAGGATGGACTTTCGAGGTGACCCTGACCTTGTCCTCCCTCCAGGAGGAGCATGGGGAGAGTTAGGTAAATAATTTTTAATTTTTATCATTTTTCAAATTTTTATGAATTTTAAAATGATAGATATATACATATGTACAAGTCTTAATCCTATAAATGTATCAAAATGTAGATAATGGACCGGTCCGCCCTGAAGGGAACCCACGCATGTTCGTTCGTCCTGTCATAGGCGAAGACCCAGAACTGATAAGGGTTCTAGAGGGAAAGCTGGCCAGGCTGACCCAACGAGTACCTACCTTGCGGATAGAGCATATCCCGACTGCCATGTAGGAGTTTGTTGTAGGAGTTCCACCGATCTGGCTACGTCTATTCAGGCGAGTGGTCAGAGTGGTACTTGTATATATAGAGGCTGTAGAAGCCGAGGAGGCTGAGGAAGCCAGGGTGTAGAGGGACCATGGGGACCAAGGTGGTCCTAGTGACCAAGGTGGTCCTACGTAGATCTAGGACATTTTGATGGACTACGATCCACATTTTTGTATATTTTGTATATGGCGGGATCTGAGGATCATACTTGACCTATCTATGAACAAATACTATATATATATATATATGTATATTGTTGTCAGTTTATTTACAATTTTTTTTTTATATGTTTGCTGTATATCTTTATAAAATGTGTGTGAGATGCCAATCTAAAATGTAATTAGCATATGCATCAGTCAATGAATTCTGATTTCGTGGAATATGATTGAATGTAATAACTTCAAAATGTCTTTCCAATAAACGAATTTGCATGAACTGACGTAATAAAATAGGATTTTGTACCTGATAAGCTCGATTGAGCTGGGAAACCACCAACTGAGAGTCCAGACGGACCTCAAGCTGAGTGATACCACGTGACAAAGCATCCCATAGGAGCTCAATTACAGCCCTATACTCAACAACATTATTAGAAGCAAGACCTAGACAAGCGCCTCTCGCGGCAACAAGTTGTCCTGAGGGAGAATAAATAACCCATGCTGCCGAAGCTAGGTTACAAGTGTGACGGTTGGCGCCATCAGGGAACCCTATATACCTTTCAGAAGACATCTGCAACAACTAGCAGATAGTATAAAAAACAAAACCGACAACCTAATGTACATAAAAAATACATACAATAAAAATACAAGAAAAAGTGCTAAGCCTAAGCATAGTACTTCTTCAGGTAGAGCCCATTTCTAGGCTCAGGCAGCTTATTCCCATCAAAATCAACTAACTCATATGCACCCTTACTCAATACTTTCGACACGACATAAGGTCCTAACCACATGGCCTTGAATTTTCTTGCCCCCAGGGTTTCTTTGTCTTGGTCCCAAAGCAAGACAAGTTCCCCCTCAGAGAAAACCCTAGGTTTGACCGATTTATCATATTGAGTTTTGACCCTATTTTTATGAGCTTGATTAGTAGTCAGCGCATCTCTACGCTGTTCATCAAGGTGTTCTAAATGTACCAGACGTTCCTCAAGCTCAGTCGTATCAGGTAACACATGAATGGCTATCTTTAGAGACGGGATTTCACACTCAATCGGAGTAACTGCTTCCACTCCATGTACGAGTTCGAAAGGGGAGAAACCCGTAGCAGTTTTGACATTAGTTCGGTAGGCCCAAAGAGTAGGATATAGCATGATGTGCTAATTAGAATGGGTTGCATCAATTGTACGTTTAAGAATAGTTTTTAAAGTCTTGTTGACAGACTCAACCTGACCATTTGTTTGCGGATAGTACAGAGGAGAATGTTCTTGTCTGAATTCGAGCATGGTAGTCAGTTCTGTCATCGTGTTATTTTGAAAATGACTGCCATGGTCAGTGATAATCACTTTGTGTATACCAAACCGTGCTATAATCTGATTGAATACAAAGAAAGCTGTTGTTTCTCCGTTGTCTTTAAAAGTAGGCATTGCCTCTGCCCATTTCGTAAAATAGTTAACAGCGACAATGATGTATTTATGCCCCCCAGCCAAGGCTGTGTTGCATGTCACGTAATCAATACCCCATTTCATGAAGGGGCCTACCGAGACAACGGGAAATAACGGAGCAGGATGTGACCGCATCTTCCTGGTGTAAAGCTAACATGGATGACAGTGCTTCACTGCATCCACACAATCTTTAAAGATCATGGGCCAGAAATAATCAGCACGTAGTATCTTCTGGGCCGTTGCTAACCCAGATAAATGACCCCCACATGCTCCACTATGGAAATCATTTAGGAAAATCTCTGCTTCCTCGTGGGTAAGGCAACGACGCAAAACGAAATCTACCCCTCGTCGATATAATGTATCTCCTATAATGAGGTAGTTCTTGGCATGAAGGCGTAATTTACGTCGTTCCTCCCTCGAGGAAGCTGCAGGATACTTCAAAGTTTGGAGATATATAAGAATATCCCCGTACCAAGGATCAGAGGTGGATATCAGGAAGATGTGTTCATCTGGGAATGAGTCATCTTCAACGACTACATCTTCTTCAGTAGGAAATTCTGCTATAAGTTCAGCAAAAGCTAAGGATTTTTTAGACTTAGCGGACTGGAAATCCAATTCAAACTCTTGGAGAATGACTATCCATTTGTTAAATTCCCCCCCAACAATCCGTCGGGATAAAACATATTGGAACGGATTCACATCCGCCACTACTGTGGTGGTCCTCAGTAAAATGTAGTGACGTAACCTCTGAACAGCATAAACGGCTGCTAAGGCTAATTTCTCAACGTGGGATTATCTAAGTTCAGGGCCGGCCAAAGCACGACTAAGATAATAAACGACATGCTCTACAAGCTTATCGTCCTCCTGGACTAGTACTACCCCAATGGTCGACTCCGACGCAGCTAGATATAATATAAAATCCCTAGAATAATCTGGCGGGCGTAACAAGGGTGCCGACATCAAAGCTTTTTTCAATGCCTCGAAAGCAAGTTGTGCGGTTTCATCCCATACAAATGGGGTGTCCTGTTTGAGAAGGTGCATGAAACCTTTAGTAATCTTGGCATAGTTAACAATAAAACGTCGAAGAAAATTAGGATTTCCTTCCAAGCTTTGAAGTTGCTTGAGAGAGCGAGGAGGAGGCAGATTTATAATGGCCTCAACTTTCAAAGGATCCACCAGGGATGATTTTAGGGGCGAATTATAGCCCATTGGCGAATATTAAGGGGTGCCCGAAAAAAGATGGGCGAATTTTTAATATTAAAATGGTTTTTTTAAA